>CM076572.1:344957081-345308770 GCA_034641835.2 Pinus albicaulis
AATGGTAAGATATTTATAAGGAGATTATTTTTATTATTCTAAAAAAATTATGTTTTTAGTTATTTCTACAAATTCAAAATAATAAAATAGAATGATTTTGTCATCCAATATAAGTGTTTAGTAAGTTCTATGGTTGAAAAAATATAATTGTAAACAGAAAGGTAGAGAGGTTTTGGTTATATATATATATATATATATATATATATATATATAATTTTGCCTGCACACTCACAATGATTTTCCTACAATTTTCCCTAGGGTACTAGTAAGCCTTATGGATTATCATTTAAACAAAGTTAAGTTTTCTCGATAATAGTTCACCTTAAGTTATTAGGTAAATGTTAGTTTAAATATAGTTACTTGTTAAAGGTAAACTACGGTCTTAATTTGGGAAGTCACGGATTATTAGGTAAATGTTAGTTTAAATATAGTTACTTGTTAAAGGTAAACTACGGTCTTAATTTGGGAAGTCACGGATTATTAGGTAAATGTTAGTTTAAATATAGTTACTTGTTAAAGGTAAACTACTAAGCCATGCGGTTGTATGACTTTTTTTCAATTTATTATTTCTCATTAAAAAAATTCACTGGTGTAGGTATATTAATGTTGATGAAGTCCTTAAACTTTGGAATAATAATAAATATTTTAAAATAAGCTTTCCGTTATATATTTGTTGTGGGAATTTTTTAATTTATAATTATTAATTATATAATATATTATAATTTAATAATTTTATTTTAAATAATAATTTTTTTATGTTGATAAATAAATTATTATTTTGTTTTATATAAAATTAATATTTATTATAGAAGTTGTTTATGAAGGATTTTATGTTAATAAATAAATTATTAGTTTATTTTATATAAAATTAATATTTATTATAGGAGTTGTTTATGGAGGAATTGTGTTGATGGCCAAAAGTAGTTAGAATCTGAGAAAAATATTAAATTTGTAGTAGTAGTGTTTGAATCATTTTTTTATAGTAGAAATAGATTTAGCACCATCAAAAACCTCAAAAGTCATACTATAAGTCTCACGAACCTTCTTTGGAAGCTATAAGTCTCGTACTGATTTGGCAGGCCTTGTAGAGATGTATTTGAATGGGGTAAGACTTCATAACATAGTTGCAACAGCTTATTCAAACCATAATTCTAGATAATACTATATGGTGATCTTTCCTAACTAATTTTTTTGATTTGTACCTACTATAACGGGAGCAATCTGTGCTTACGGTTTTAATCTTTCTTTCCTTGATTGTTAAATTTTCAGGAGCTTGAACTAGATAAATTTATTACAGACGAGGTTTCTTTTGCTGATATCAACAAAGCATTTGATCACATGATTAAAGGAGAGGGTCTGAGAACTGTAATTAAATTATTAAAGTGATTAGCTCTTGGTTTCCTTTGGTTTAAGATACAACTATAATTTTAATTCCAAGTTGTAGCTTTAAATTGATTTCTTCGATTTAAGCAAATGCAGGCAATGCATAGGTTTGATATCAGAGTTCTGTTTTTGCAGGGTTGGTGTATCCGTTTTAATAGGGGTCCCTCATTCAGATGCAGTCTTTAAAACGAATCCTGTAAACTTTCTGAGCGAGAAAACATTGAAACGAACCTTCTTTGGAAGCTATAAGCCTCGTACTGATTTGGCAGGCCTTGTAGAGATGTATTTGAATGGGGTAAGACTTCATAACATAATTGCAACAGCTTATTCAAACCATAATTCTAGATAATACTATATGGTGATCTTTCCTAACTAATTTTTTTGATTTGTACCTACTATAACAGGAGCAATCTGTGCTGGTCATATCTAATTAGGGTTATAATTACGGTTTTAATCTTTCTTTCCTTGATTGTTAAATTTTCAGGAGCTTGAACTAGATAAATTTATTACAGACGAGGTTTCTTTTGCTGATATCAACAAAGCATTGATCACATGATTAAAGGAGAGGGTCTGAGAACTGTAATTAAATTATTAAAGTGATTAGTTAAACGGTTTAGGTCTGAGAACTGTAATTAAAGTGATTAGTTAAACTGTTTAAAGCCATCTGAATCTTTAAGTTTAGGATTAGTGACAAATATGAACACAGTTGGAATATCTTCACTGTTGTGAAGGCATGCTGAACTATGTCAAACTGTACCCATCTTAAAGTGGGGGCTGAATAAAATTGAAAATCAAGTGCTAGATCTATTCAAACACTCACCAGATTTTCAAATCCGAATCATGTTCTTTTCAAATATGTTTTATTAAATTCTTTTTTCAAATTGTTTTTTTAACTTAATTTTGGGATAGACCTTTGATTTATTTATATAAAGTACCCATGTCCTCATTTTGACTTGGGAAGCTGCAAACTGGCCACTCAAGGCACTTCTCCTTGTATTGTTTTGATATTTGAAAAAGAAGTATATAGCAAGCCATAGAGAGAATTGTCACTCAAAATTTTCCCACGGATTCAATGCACTGATCATTTCCCGCTTTGACATTCTCTTCACTGCACGGATTCAATGTACTGATCATATCCCGCTTTGAAATTTTGTTCACTGATCATATCTAGAGCCTTTATTAAAATTGACCAAAATCACTACAACTATTGGATTTCTTTAAAAATCTTACGGCGTTTCCTTTGCAACATTTGGTGATGGTGCAATTGCTAGTTAGCACTTAATTACATATTTAAAGAAATAAAATAGTAAAGTCTTGTGATTTTATAATGTTGAGTAAGTTATTTCATTGTAAATTCAAAAAATTCTATGGTTCTCACTATTTAATAAAAAAATCATAAGATATTTATAGGGAAATTATAGTTGTAAACAAAAAGGTAGAGAGTATATATATATATATAATTTTGCCTGCACACTCGCAATGATTTTCCTACAATTTTCCCTTGGGTACTAGTAAGCCTCATGGATTATCATTTAAACAAAGTTAAGTTTTCTCGATAATAGTTCACCTTAAGTTATTAGGTAAATGTTGATTTTCCTACAATTTTCCCCAGGGTACTAGTAAGCCTCATGGATTATCATTTAAACAAAGTTAAGTTTTCTGGATAATAGTTCACCTTAAGTTATTAGGTAAATGTTAGTTTAAATATAGTTACCTGTTAAAGGTAAACTACGGTCTTAATTTGGGAAGTCACGGATTATTAGGTAAATGTTAGTTTAAATATAGTTACTTGTTAAAGGTAAACTACGGTTTCATGCGGTTGTATGACTTTTTTTCAATTTATTATTTCTCATTAAAAAATTAACAGGTAGGTATATTAATGTTGATGAAGTCCTTAAACTTTGGAATAATAATAAATATTTTAAAATAAGTTTTTCTTCTCGTTATATATTTGTTGTGGGAATTTTTTAATTTATAATTATTAATTATATAATATATTATAATTTAATAATTTTATTTTAAATAATAATTTTTTTATGTTGATAAATAAATTATTATTTTGTTTTATATAAAATTAATATTTATTATAGAAGTTGTTTATGAAGGATTTTATGTTAATAAATAAATTATTAGTTTATTTTATATAAAATTAATATTTATTATAGGAGTTGTTTATGGAGGAATTGTGTTGATGGCCAAAAGTAATTAGAATCTGAGAAAAATATTAAATTTGTAGTAGTAGTGTTTGAATCATTTTTTTATAGTAGAAATAGATTTAGCACCATCAAAAACCTCAAAAACACCCATAACCTTGAAGTTTGATAACTATAATTGATTTACAAAAATCTCTACCAAATTTTATTAAAATCTGGCCAAAACTTGAAAAAAGCAAATTAATTAAACTACAATTTTATTATATATATAAAATAATTATTTTTAAATTAAATTAAATATCCAAATCCCACAGCATAATGAAAATCTATAAATAATATAAAAGTGTATTTTTATGGATAGTACATAATATCATCGAATGTACGAATCCCACACCATTGATGAGAATCTATAAATAATATTTAATATCATGAAATGCACATCATCTTGTGCCCTCCTCCCTTTCATGGTTTACTTTGGAAAGTTGGGAGGATTCAAATTAAGTGGCCCACTAAAAACCTAGCGCTTAATAATTAGCATATCCCCCAAAATAGGGAAGGAGACACCCAAGAGGGTGGATATATGGTAAAAGGAGTATACTGGGTTAATGTATTGAAGGGAGAGTATACATTTTGTTAAAGACAATAATAAATATATTTATATAAAATTAATAATGTGATATTAATTATAAGAAATTTGGTTAAATATATTTTATCATGTCATTAAAATAATAAATATAGGTGTTTCTAAATTTTACCACATTAACACTGACCAACTTTCTTATTCATTGAATATACTAATGGATCACATTATCTAATAGTGAAAGGGATATACTTAGGTGAGCTAAATTTTACCATATTAAAATAATTACATTGATGGTCATGTGGATATGAAGATAAAGAAATACATAAAAACCAATCTTATTCAAACAAATGGTGTTTTCTAAAAGAACTATATGGATACCCACAGGCTAATAGAGTTTAAAGTGGTCACACTAGGAATTATTATCATCCACTTTTTTTTGCTCTCGATTACCTTATTAATTTATAATACTACATGGGGAGGATAAATGCATTCAATTCAAATTAGTGGAATGAAAATGGTCAATTCTAGCAACATATTATCATGCCGAAAATTCCATTATAAAAGAGAATAAATTTTTTGTAGATTCCATATGCTCATGTAACATAGTATCACGCCACCAATGCCAATTCCACAATGCTTATATGTAAAATATTATCACACCACCAATGTTGTCCCTAAAAGAGAATAATATCTGTGTAGATACCATAACAGTCTCATAGATTTAGAAAGGGATTTCCAACATTTTGTCATAATAGAACCCCATGTTCTTAGTGCAAACACAAATCTTTATTGAATATTTGAAAAAAAAAAATATGGAAATATCACACATCTTAGTTTGTCTTCAATTGGGTATATCTGGCTAAATTACTTTTGATTTTGGATCATTTAAACTTATATCAAGTCTTTTACAAGATATTAAGACATCGGGAAAATAAAACATTTTTTTGGTTGGAAATGCTAATTTAGAGGTAAGAAACATAAGAAACATGTGAAAAATCACCAACTTCTACCCATGTTAGCATGTTTTTATTCAACTTAGCTTTAAGTAAACTTAGTTGCTAAAAATAATTTGTTCAAAATCTAAAATAAAGAAAAAAATGTTAAGTTTTAGGTTTATTCTCATGGAAAAATAAATCTAAATGTTAGTAAATTAAGTGGCACACTAATGAAATTTCAATTTGATAAAAAATTAATTGTAACATTAAAGGAAAAAAGGTAGGATCAAGAATTACATTTCGATGAGATGGAAATGAAATGCACTTGCTCTGTCATATCAAATCCATCATTTTAGTTTGCAAATGAGAAGTGAAATTCCCATTTAATCTTTGAATAAAATTGACATTTTATTTGTGAATGTTAAAACATCAAATTTTGAGAAGATGAATATAATAAAATACTCTTTAAAAATGTAATAATGATAATATAACATACATATCCTAAATCATCTACATTGCTTTTCTTATATTGGAAATAAATATGAGATAGAAAACAAAAACCAATTAAAAATATGAAGAATTAAAAATGTCACAGTCTAATTAATAAACAAATGGGCTTTTCCCCGAAATGAGGCAATAAATTTTTTTGGGGAGTTTGTGATTTATTGTTGTTTAAGAACGCATAAATGGACTCAACACCCTCAAAAACCATGGGGCACTTGAACTTTGAAAATTAAACAACTTAATTTTATAATTCTTGTCTTGTTGTTTAAAAATGCATAAATGGACTCAACACCCTAAAAATCCAAGGGGCACTTGAACTTTGAAAACTAATCAACTTAATTTTATGATTATTAAAATCTATACCAAATTTTAGCAAATTGACCAACAAAAATGTTTGAGAAAAATGCCATTTTGTATATGAGTTAGACTATGCTATTAGAAAATATGATAATCATATGAAAATAGTAAGAGTAATTCATGTAAATTATATTTTTAAAATGTGTGGTTTTTCAAACTTATTATCATTAGAAACAAAATTTCATAACTTCAAACTAAAGTTCACTATATGTCTTTATTTAAAGAAACTTAAATATGTACATGTGGGTTTATATATTGAATTAAAAATTTCACTATGAAAAATTATAAATTGGTACACATGGGTGTGAAAACAATTCCCAAATATGTGAGTAAGTAGTTAAAAACCTTTAAAAACTAAATAAAAATGGAAGGATTTTGATAACTAGGAATAAGAATAAGAGTACTCATCATTATTTCTGATGGGTCATAGAGAAAATTGTGACAATGTTTTCTATTAAGGAATTTGGTGATGTAAAGGTCACAAGTTCGAAACTCTATGAGCAAAAATATATACATGCTAAACGCTAGTGTCGTCTAGGTATTGAGTTGTGGCTACTCAAGCCATATGTTAGTAGAGCGAGTCATCTCAAGACATACATAAACTAGAAAAAAGAAAAGAAAAAAGAATACCCATTATTATTTTTATTTAATAAATAAAATAATTTGAAATTGTACAATTCCTACCACTTCCAATTAATATCTAAATTATATAGAGAGTAAACATTTAAAAATTAGATAATACTAGCAATTGCACCATATGTTGCAAAGGAAACACTGTAAATCAGTAACATAGAAAAGAATAGTATAGAGGAAAAAATATGTGATATGTTATATGATTTAATTGAATATTTAACTTATAAATAAGAATTATTTTATTGGAAAAAAAATTATAGGTTTGGAGAATTGTTTGGATAAAGAAATTAGTTTTTTATAACCTAGTTATTGTAGATAACTTATAGAGTGTAGTGTGCTGAGTTTTATGTGATTTAATTTAATATTTAACTTATAAGTAAGGACTCTGACATTCAAATTGACCCAACGATGCCAAATATATCTAGGAAAACCCTTGAAAGCTAAAGTAATGGGAACCAAGAAAACCATTACATAAAAAATTGAAATCAAATGCACTGGAAGCATCGACGCTTGGTGGCTGGATAAATGGTGCGAGAGTCGAAGTTGGGATTGCCGCCGAGCAAGTGCTTTGAAGCATTATGCCTTTAAAGAGAATTTTTCTATCTGAGGTGCCAACAATGCTCATGAAAACCCAAGTTTAAATATATAATTTGACAAAACCACACCTTGCAAAATTTACAAACTCATCTTATTTCTTGAAGGATCTATAAAAGCATGGATGAAGGGAGTCATAATCAAGATTTCTTTGAGATATGTCTTGGAAAAATAAACTAATATAATATTTTTTTTGAGTCATACTCATGATTGCTTTGAGAGCTCTCTTGGAAAAGAAACTAATATAATATTTTTTCTATGGATCAAAGAGTAAGGGTGTTATTCATATTGATGATTTTGAAAGAAATACTAAAATATTTGGGTTCCTTACGTTATTCCAAGCAATGATATGCCAAATGTTTGAATTATATTATAATTCCAATTGTAAATTTGAACTATTATGCTCGTAGAAACCTCCACCTCAAGTGGAATTAGGTTGGTCACTGTTAGAATATATTTATGTCAAACTTATGGACTCCATTTGAAAAGATTTTAATCTTGTCTGTGAGTGCTAGGAACTTTATTTATTTATCTTAATCTGGTTCTCATGATAGAAAATTGTTCCAAAATGCACATAATTTTGCTATAAAAATACATAAAAATAAAAAAACAAAGGAATAAATCAAAATGATTTTGAGTAGAGTTTATGCGCTTAATGTGAAATGGACATGATGTTTTCAGCAGCATTCATCTTCTCCAGAGCTCTCTTGGAAAAGAAACTAATATAATATTTATTTTTCTATGGATCAAAGAGTAAGGGTATTATTCATATTGATGATTTTGAAAGAAATAATAAAATGTTTGGGTTCCTCACGATATTCCAAGCAATGGTATGCCAAATGTTTGAATTATTGAATTAAATTTCAACTGTTATGCTCATAGAAACCTCCACCTCAAGTGAAATTAGGTTGGTCACTGTTAGAATATGTTTACGTCAAACTTATGGACTCCATTTGCAAGGTTTTAATCTTGTCTGTGAGTGCAATGAAGATAGGCACTTCATTTATTTATCTTAATCTGGCTCTTATGACTGAAAATTGTTCCAAAATTCACATAATTTTACTATAAAAATACATAAAAATACAAAAACAAAGGAAGAAATCAAAATGATTTTGAGTAGAGTTTATGCGTTTAATGTGAAATGGACGTAATGTTTTCAGTAGCATTCATCTTCTCCACCCATCAGAGCCACCAAATGCAGGGGCCTCTACATGGGCACGCTTTAATCCCAATTCTATCTAACACTTGTTCTTAAAAATGACAAAGAAGAAGATATTCTGAAGACATACGGGACTGATTACAAAGTTTATGACAAGATTCTTGTGGTTAAGCAAGACATGTTGGCTGAATTTTGAATGGTTGTTTGACTAGACCACTAAAGACTTAAAAATTGTGACAACCATGATCGTTGTTCCATTTAAACTTGATAAGCAAGCTGGTAATAGATAAGGTGTGGTGTCATATGAGGATTTCTAATTAGATTTAAATAAATGATAAACAACCCAATAAACCTGTGGAATACATGAAGTTGTGCATCAATATTGGATGAGGTTGAGTCTTCTTCTACCTCTACCTCGACCTCTTTAAACCTGTTGCAGATTTGCAAATATGAGTTTATTTCAAATAATTAACCAATAATAATGAATTTCCACTAAATTGAGAAATAACTAATGAAATTTAAAAGAAAACCACCTTTAGTTGGAATAATGGTATATCTACTGCAACATTAAAAACCCTCGCAATTTTCCGCAATTTCACTATGAAACAACCGATGAATTAACAAATGGTTAGATTAAGGCACTCCTTCACTCAAATGGTTAGCTTAATAGAAGTCCAAAAACCTGCTACAAAATAACACCAACAGGGCAACAAAGGAGGGTAAAAATGAATAAACAAATACGCAGTAAGTGTCAAAGGAATTAAAAACCTGGAATAACTATACATGCATTGCAACATTTTTCCATTTTTTTTTAATATAAACTCCTTTACTACTTTGAAATTATTGCAATTATTTATTGAACTTCCATTATTTGCTTGGTTGATTTTGGAAACTAATATAATCACGGGATACACTCTCGATGATATGACTCTTATGCTCTTCGTGGCAGTTTAGATGACTGGCCCGGGGCTGAGGGTGGCGTGACTGCTTACGACAATAGCTTTCTTGAAGATCACGACAAAAGTAAACCCTCAACAAGAAGCATCTCTTCCATTTGATACGTAGGCCTTCAAACTAGTAAAAGTATGCTAATGGCTCTGCAAAGAAATATAGAAGGTTGTTCACCTCAATGGCAAATGACAACTCTGGTTTATCGTGGCTACTCTCGCTTTGATATGCTTAGATTTTTCTTGGTTGCTACTTTGATGCTACTTTGACAAATAGAGAAGGAAATTACATAACGCTACAACAGTTAACACATAAATAACTCATAATACCAGCCAATATAATTAGTATTCAGGAAATCAAATTTCTTCAAATATTTGAGAATGAAAAAATAAATTTACAAACACATAAACCCTTTAGGAATGGTCGACTCTCATTTTTCGATAAATTGACCGAACAAGGAAAGCATTCAGGAAACCATAAAGAAATAGAGGTTACATTATTCTAAAAACGAAGTGGTGAATATGACTTCGAATTTAATTTATGTATTCATCCTCTCGACAATGTTGAAGGAATGCAACAGTCGCATATTTCATGACAAGACGTTTCCTATTGAAAACTTGGTAGAGGTTTTTCCCACAACATCACCCTGGAACAACAGATAAATTAAAAAATGGTTAAGAGTAAGATAGTGAAGCAACTCCTTCACACTGGTGGTGCGCTTTACAAAAATTCAGAATCCTGCAACCAAATAAAACCAGGCAACACGAGAAAGAAAAAATGAAGAAACAAAGGCTAACCCTAAAAGAGAAGATGAGGAATCATGATCTAGAACTTTTACTAGAATTTTGGCGGTACATAAATGATCCCGGATTGTCTTGGCCGGTTTTGTTTAGTGATGGAGCACCCTTAAATAAATCTGCCTATGGATTGGTTCAGTGATGGAGTGCCCTTAAATACCTCTGCCTAGGGATCTTTCTCTCTCTACTCTTCTTCAAGAATTTTTTTTCTCTTTTCTCGGGTTTTGCTTTCATAGAGCATTAGCATTTTTTTATCAGAAGTGTTGAAAAAGTTGCAGTGGGTTTTGTAATTGGATTATTTCTAAAATTGTTTTCTTTATTGGATTATTTTTGTAACTGATTAATAACAATATTCAATCCGAAGGTATACACTATTTCAATCGTTTAACATTAAAATTAATGGTGCACAATGATACAAGTGGCAGTTGGAGGAGTTGTTTTCAAAGAAAGACGCTTTACAACGTAATAAAGAAAAAGAGAAAATAAAAAATTAAAACAATAATGCAAATAATAAAATTATTCATTATTCTTTTCATTTAATTTGATTTAAAACTTATTCAAAGGATAGAAAATATCATAAAATATAATTTGAAAGTGTATGATTCATATTATTTTTTAATTAATATTTATTCATATTTAATTTAATTTATTAAATTAAAAAAAAATATCACAAATATAGTTTTATTTTGTATCTTTTATTATTTTTAACTCACAATGAGTTAGGAAATAAAGACAAATAAAAAAACCAACACATTAAATTAAAAGAAAAATATCACAAATATAGTTTTATTTTGTATCTTTTATTATTTTTAACTCACAATGAGTTAGGAAATAAAGGCAAATAAAAAAACCAACAAATCAAAACTGAAATATGACAATCATATTAAAAGAAAATGATTGGGTAACTCACAATGAGTAAATATGAAGATGTGTGGGTTCTCGAACTTAAATTAGTATTAAGTTAAATTAAGTAAAACTTAATGATATAAAAGTTCAGGTTTTTTTATTATTTTATTTTATCTCATATTAGATTGTTGGTTTCAATAGTAAAAGTTAATTTTTTTCTTTATTTCCCTTTCAAATTTCAATATATATTTTCTACTTATATCTTTTAACTTTTCAGAGTCACTTTCTATATATAGTAATTAATGCAATGAAAATGTAGCATTGCTTTTAAGTTAGTGATATTAATTATGTATGACACAAAATAACATGAATGAGAATATTCATATTTTAATATATATATATTATGATGAAAATGTAGCATTGCTTTTAAGTTAGTGATATTAATTATGTATGAGACAAAATGAGAAATTAATGCAATGAAAATGTAGCATTTCTTTTAAGTTAGTGATATTAATTATGTATGAGACAAAATGACATGAGTGAGAATTTTCACACACACACACACACATATATATATTTATAACTAGCAATTGTACCAGATGTTGCAAAGGAAACGTCGTAAGGATTAAATTGGGGAAGAATCGTGACGTATAAAAATCCATTATGCAGGTGCCTACTCTACCATTGATTCTTCCTCTTGGATCTATCAGCCCAAATCACTGCAGATTTTGGGAGATCTCGAGGTGATATAGACCTCTTTCCCATTTTCAAACTGCTAGACCACTATATTTGCATCCCTTCGTCATATGGTTGGTTGATTGATAAGCGACAACACTCAAATGTTGAAGACAGAAACTTGCAAACATAAAATGCACAAGAATCTTCATTCCCAAAATATCTATATCCTATGTTTCTCAGCAAATGTGTTTTATAAGATTTTACTTAAGATCATATTTGATTAGTTTTGAAAAATTCATATATAACTAAGAAATAATATAAACCAAAAATTCATAGTTCTCAAGATTAACCATGTCTTTATTATCCTACGACTAAATAATAAGACTAGCTATAAATGATTGGCAGATGTTGGGCATTAGTTCTTCATTGTTTTAGTAGAAATGCCCCCACTTTCTCAAAAAGGGGTAGGAAGATATATTGAAAAGAAACCTGGGAAAATTGTTTGTCCTGAGAAGGAAGATGGATTTGGTGCCCAACAAGATATGTCATAATATGTTGCTAACAAGTGGAGCAGGTGCACAGGTTAAGTAGTGTGTCTTCCTCCAACAACTACTGAAAAGTAAGATTTCGCCTCAGGTAGTTGAAATGTCGACTTCTCTACCCAAAATGGGAAGTTCATGAAGGTTAAAATGATTATTGCATTAACTTCACATTGTGGAGAAAAATCATTGAGTAATTAAATAACCTTCCATCTTGGTTACATCAACCTACTAAGAGGCAGCGCAAGGACCCACCATAGTGTGTGGGCAAGGTTTGTGATGTTGTATACCATTAATACATAATTTTCTAGATAAGTCAGGTACCACATAGGTAAACGTACGGAACACTTGGTCTCTGTCTCGCCAGGTTGACATTGCTTACCCTTAATACATAATTTTTCTAGATAAAATTAGAATTTTCCACATAGGTAAACTTGTACAGACACTTGATGTCTATTATGGAATTATTTATAGCAAGGTGAGGGAGTGTGAAGAGCATCATATACTTGGGAATGGATGTGATCCAATTTTTAAACAAAGGAGGATGCCCTGTTCTACTTCTTGGACCGGTTATGGGAGACATCTGGAGGAAGAGAGTTGGGAAGATTGTATGGGGCCAACCACTGGTAACCATAACAACCTGAGTATAATTGTGTTGTAGTACATGCAAATAAGAATCACTATTTATTTTTGGTGTAGTGAACAAAAATGGCTTGTAACAAGCTACAGTTTATTACTTAGGTATGAACATTTGGTTTTTATCCTAGAGTGATTTATATCAAGCCCAGGGGGTGTGTATATCATTAAATAATTGGGAATGGATGAAAGAAAAATTATAAACAAAGAAGGATGCCTTATGTTGCTTCTTTTGTTGGTGATGGGAGACAAATAGAGGAAGAGATATGGGCATCTTGTAAGGGCCAACCACTACTAACCAAAATAGCCTGATTATAATTGTGCTATAGGACATGGAAAAAAGAATCCCACTATTTTTTTTTTGGTGTAGAAACACATCAGGCTTGTATTGGACTACAATTTATTACTTTGGTCTACCCATTTATTCGTTTGCAAATGAAAGGAAGTAGATAAATGAAGCTGACAAATCAATAAATTTTGAACTTTCTTCTCAAAGGTGTTGAGAAAATTTTTTTGTATGGTTATGTTATCTGTTACGTTATCTAATAAGAAATATTCTTCCTTTGCTAGGATTTTTGCTCACATTGCATAATATCAACCAAATTTTCATGAGAAAAGTTTCCAAGTCTTCAGGATTAGAAATATGTTCCTAATAGACAACAAAGTGAGCCTCAACTTTATATCAAAATCTAATGTAGTGAAAATCCATATAGACATTGCAATGGGTCCAAGTTGAGAGATTTTCCACATGTAAATTAGAACCTTCATTAAATCTTGTGGAAGTGAATCTTGTGGCTAGTAGCTAGGGGCAAGAGGCCTTGACCAAATATATTACCTTCATCTTTTGATTTATAAGTGCATGGTAGGATTATTGTTTGCTATAATAACCTTAGAATGGGATGAACTTTGTGGGGTCACTATTATTGTAAACTATAGAGCTTTGTAATTGGAGTTAGCTTTATAAATTTCCTTTTTAAGAAACACATTAATGGGTGTTACTTTCTTATTATTATTGCCATCTGAATTTTCTTGTAATGTGCATTTTAAACTCTTATTCAATACTTTTTTTCCCTCCTAGATTTTTATTTTTATATTTTATGGTTTTTTAGTTCTTGATTCATGTTATATTGAGAAGAATCATGGTATAAAAAATTCCTTGTATTGTTGTCATTGCACTAGTTTTTTAATATTTCCTTATAATCAATATATGGAGTCAATAAAAATTAATTTCTCAGTTGGAATGAGATTCAAGATGGATTTAATCAATATTTGTATTATGATGTAAGAGATAGGAGATACATATACACATGTTTTAGATTGAAAATTGATTAATGTATGTTGGTAATTAGTCCATATGTTCAATAGTTGATAATGGAACCTTATCAACAAATCAATAACAAGGGCATGATTTCTCATATGAGTGGAGAAGAGAGAACATGTGATAGAAATAATTTATTTCTTACAAATGATATTGAGGTTCTACATTATTCAATTTGTATGGATTCTACAATTGAAAGACCCAAACCCATTTCTTAAATCTGATTTGATCATATTCATAAAATCTCGTCATTCTGAATATACAGATGAGAAAGAACCATTATAATTGTAGAAATTAATATATTGACTAAAGAAAAACCTAAATAACTTGTCGTTTTTTAAATTGAAAATTTCTTTCTATTATCAAAAAATTATTATGTTACAAGTGTTTGTTACATTAAAAGGAAGATTCATTTTAAAGAAAGGCTAAAATTGTCTGGTCACACAACCTGTTGTCATGAAGTTACAATAAAATTCATCACAAAATTTCCAATATCACATTATTTGCAACAAATAATCATGTGAGACTAAAACTTTGCATATAAGTCTTCAAGGAAGGATTTCACTATTGATATTTTTTTGCATGCTTGATTGCCCCAATTCTCTCTTTCCTCCATTGTTTCTTGAAGAGAGTGGATGGACCAACTTCCCATCAAGTGTTGAATCCCATGGTAGCTATGTTTGGTAGAATCATTGGGAAGGAGGTTGTGAAAGCCTATTATGGAAAGTTTCATCCACTTTTGTATGTTTTATTTCTTTTGCACCCTAATTACCCTTTTTATGTATTTATCTTAAATATAAATTGAATTTTACTCTTTTATATAGGTAAGGAAGGGCATGGTTGCAGAGCATTCAATTATTTTTTGTCTTATATTGATTTCTATATTCCTGCTTGTGCATTTCTTCTATTTAAATTCATTGGAATATCTTCCTATAGAATCCCTTGGGCCAGAGGATGTGATACCTTTGAATAGCCGTTATGATACCTAAAGTTTTGTATTTGGAAAATAGGTGCAGAAAAAGTTGGAAGATGTAACATTTTTGTTGTGGGGGATGGTGCTATTGGATGTGAGCTTCTAAATAACTTAGCCTGATGGGAGCTATGGAAAGAAAAATATAATAAATGATGAAATTATTAAGAAGAGAAAGCATAGCTAGACTAACACCACAATTATAACATAGAATCCATTGTCTTACAAGAAAAATATTTTTATTGTGTTGCCTCTGACACAAGGCTCACCCTTAACAATTAAAGCATCCGTGAGATATCCTTCCCATCATTAACACCATTAATTTGACTTGAACCACTAGCTTCACATTGGCTTCACGCATAATGCTGAAAAATCCATAAGATGCACCACTGCTAAAGTAAGTAAATGGTTGAATACTTGAGAGACTCATGCATTTATTACCATTTGAAAAGGGAGTAAACAATGTTGAAGTCATAGTACTGGGAGTTGGTGAAGAGGATAGATCAAATGAATGAAGTGAATAACTATATGGGGAATCATCTACCTTCAATGAGTGTTCAGTTTGCTAGGAAAATGAGGGCTTGAACTCAAGATTCTAGAACTATTTTTGTTTTGTCATATTCTAGGGTTACCTTTGCTTCTTATTCTTCAGGAACCCACTTATCATGGATAAGATTCTATAGTTTGAAGGCCTGTTGATTCCCAATATTTCAGAATTTTCAAACAATGATACCATTTAGGATTTCAGAGTTGGACTATAAGAATTTTTTTATTCCGATTTCGACGGATGATGAATTTTCTAAGCAAGGAAATTTTTGATTTCTAACTCTGAGCTTGATTTTTAAATTTATTATGTTGATGATTCCTCTGGCCCAAATTTGAGCCGAATGGATCTACGCTGCCTCCAGAGTTTCTCGTAATCTCCCAGACTCCACCAGAGATATTATGAGCTCTTGTACCCTTCGAGGAATCAACTTAATAGAGCTCAAACAATTTTCCAAAATACAATTTTCATGAATGGTAGAGAAAATATTATTTTGAAAATATTTTATTTGTTCATTTTTTGGAGTCAACTTGTTATTCTATAGAAGATAACCTGCAAGTTGGCAAGAAAAGGGTTGCAGGGATTAAATTCCATCCCCAACCAATGAGTATGGGAGCTTAAAAAATGAATATGTCTATGTTAAATGCCAATGGTAACCTATTTCATATGAGCGTGGTGAACGTAATCCACCACCAAGCATATGAAAATAATAAAATGGAGAAGGCTGAGAAGGTTGAGTAGTAGTTGATTATGATAATCTTAAAGACAAAGAATTATGCCTTCCCACCTCATCTCCCGCAGCGAGTGCAGTATGAGTCATTACCTTCTTAAGTTCCACTCATTTTCCCTGGAATGGAATGTAGTGCCTCCTCACAGCTTCATTTGTACCTTTCTAGAGAGTTAGTTACGTAGTTAACTTAAATGAAGGAGGCGGTAGATGAATGGTCTAAAAAATTTCAATCCTCTAACATTTGATCTGATCGTGCTGATAATACACTGTGGTAGCTAGGGGAGTTGTTTTCAAAGAGGAACGCCTTACAGCATAATAAAAGCATGATCAAAGTGAAAGGATGAGTAATCCTCACATTTTAAATGGATATGCCCCATAATCATGACAAAAAATTATCGCTTTTATCTGCAGTTTGATTGGTGCTTCCATATTTCCTTGTCATGCTCTACGTCATGATGACGACTTATTGACGTAATCATTTGCACATAGGATGTTCTTCCTTGCAACCCTATAGGATTTAATCTATCTTCCACAATGAGAAGTTTGACCTGTGATAGTGATGTTTAATCGATCCATTTCAAATGACATTACAAAATATGCTATAGCTGTGAAGGGATGGGTTTGATGTGACCCACCCTCCGGCCCCCCTCGGGCAAGTTTCCATCCCTGGGTCCTCGTCTCGTCTCTGCCTCTCCATTCAATTGCATCACATATGGTTCGACATGATCCCAAATATGCATCAGTAATCATACAGACGCACCATGGATGGGAATCACAATATAGACGAGGAATCTGCTGGCACCTCCACCTTGATCACCACCGCCACCACAACATTTGATCGTATTTTCAGTAATATTTACAATCATATTTCCAGTAATATTTCGGTTGGATTTGGAGAGTGTAGAAAAAATTTAGGTAAATTTGATTATCATATTTCAAAGTGAGCTTGACTGTGCAAAGAAATCATTGAGAAAAATATTTAGAACTAAAGAAATACATAAAATTGTTTACATTGATTGAAAAATATTCGTATAAATCTCATGAAATAACATATATGTTAAAATAAAATAGACTTGGAAATTATCTCTTAGTATACCTTGGAATAACGCATACTATTCCTTTATGAAATTTGAATTTGGTGTTTATTATGTAATGGTAATTCTTAGTTAAATCCACAACACAATGAAACATGAGGAAGTGAGTATTAGAAGTTTTATAGTAATTTACATTTATTAAATATTTATCAATAATTTTGGATGAAGATCTGCCTAATTCTAATGTTATTATTAGGGAAAACAACTTTGAAAAAATGTTTTCCAATTTAAATTCACAATTCACTAGTATTTATGTCAAGAAATCAATATTATAATTAATGTTAATGTTATAGTACTAATATAATAATATTACTATATTATAATTGAAATACAATAGTACTAAAATCTAATTACTATAAATATATATTAATTAGTGTTAGTATTAATATTAATATTATGTTTGTGGTAGCCCACGAGGGCAAAATAGATGGTGATAGGGTATATTGTTAAATCACTTCATTAAAAATATATAAATATTTGTTTAATTTTTTTATATTACACAAATGATTTCCAAATCTAAAATTGAATTCCTACCAAATATTTACTATAATTAACTTACTCGCATCAACATCTTACAACTATTTAGTATAATTATCTTATGAGAAAAAAAAAATCTTACTTGCATCAACATCCTAAACCTATTGATATTCATATATTTGCATCAACATCCTAAGCCTATTGAGATTCATATTTAAGAATTATTCCGCGAACTATTCTACCATCCATCTAAAAATTTTGATTTCAAATCAATTTGAATGTGCATCCAACATACAGTGAGCAAAGGACGCATCTGTGAAATGACTGAACTAATAACCACGTAGCAATGTACTCGTTTATGATATAATCACCTTAGAAGGCACTTCTTTCGATGGTCGCCGTAAATTGGATACGTGTTGACACTGTTGACACTGCATACATGAAAAATAAAGAAAAAGAAAATGAAAAACATATGGGCTCAATGATTCAAAACGACAGGGTGTGGTTATTATTTCTAGTCGTTTCCCTCTTACAGTAAAATTTTCCTCAATGTGATGATTGTTTCATTTCCGAACTCAGTCTCACATAATTGTGCAAACCTCAATTAATAGTTCCAAATGACACAAAATCATAAAGGAACAATTACCTCTGTTCCTAGAAGGTTTAATTACAAATTGTATTATAAGGTATAAATATGTGACTGTATTAGTTTATAGGAAAATTTTGAAGTAAATTGATCTAAAACAAGGATATTATTCAAAACTATGTTGGATACATTGTTATGAGTTGAGTTCTGGATTATATTATGAAAGGTTGAAGGATTATAATACTTCGAAAAATATAAAAAAATAAATTATTTATATAATATAATGAATTAGAGTATGTTTTTTTTCAAATGATACTTAAGAGAAAATATGTATAAAAATTTTTATTTATGAGGGAAATTTTACTTTGGTTCACTTGAGAGAGAAAACATGCTCTATTCTATTTTTTTTAATTTAAGATAAATATTTGCTGATTTAAATTACAGCAATAAAATTTTAAATTTGGACACATTTTTATAAGGGGACAGATCTTTGAAAAAATTTCAAAGTACAGAACATGAAAAAGATGGACCATATTTAATTTGATTGAGAAATCCAACTGGTGAATAACTAAGTTCAAGTTCGATTGAGCTTTTGGACTGGCGAACAGTAAAATCAAACTCAAAGTCAAAATAAATTTGGAAGAAATACTTGCAGAGATGGACTATTGTATATATGTTGGTTCATATAGTATAATAATAATACCAGAAAAAAAAAATATTACATTCTATGAAGGTCTGAAATTTCAATACTAACCTCCAATCAAAGCCCCTCCATTATTGTTTCCACAACCGTTAGGATCAACAGAAAAGTATACATCTAAAGGTCCAAAGTTTAACCAAATTTGATTAGTTCAATGGATTAGAAACCATTGCATTTATTAGAATACACATAGGATCCCAAATATAGTCTCCAATATAGATCTTCCAAAATCCATTGGATCAGGCGAGCGAGCAGAGTTTTGGTCACAATCTGCCTGACTTTTTAGAACTACCCACTCTATGATTTGTTCAGCAAATGCTATGATTTGTTCAGGGCATGGCTGCCTTGGTATCATTAATAAATGCATTAGAAGTTGTATATCATATCCAGTGGAAGAGATATTGGTAGAGGTTAGAGAGTTAGTTAGGTAGTTAGCTTGAAGAAGGTTGTAGATAAATGGCCTAAAAAATTTCAATCGTCTAACATTTGATCTGATGGCGCAAAAAGGTACATCGTGGCAATTAGGAGAGTTGTTTTCAAAGAGGGATGCCTTATGACGTAATTAAGAAGGAAAGAAAGCGGTGTAACACAATATGTTTGCTATTAAACTTTCCCAAAACATCCAATATATATATATATATATATATATATATATGAAATTGGTTTAATATTTTAATGTAAAATTAAAGTATAGTTTATTCCATATTATTAATTCATTTTTTCTTGTTATTTTCTGGTTCTTTAAGAATACTATTCTCCCTGATAAAACAAAATGATATTCTGAATTTTTATCTGTTTGTGTAGATCCGAAGAACAATACTAGATTGAATATTTTGTTATCTGTTATCTTTGTTATGTTCCAACCAAGCTATTTGTTGCTTCTGCATGATTAACTTTCCCAGGGGTTTAACTTGGACGATTCCTACAACACGTTGATATGCATGGCTAACTCTTCTCAAAAATTTGGTAATCATCCTCGAGAAAGCCATAGATCCTATTTATTGAGAAATTGTTACTGACACAACTCTAAGTGATGGATTTCCTGTCGGGGTTTGGTCTAGTGGCCAGCAGACGCACTGCTAAGGCGTTCGTGCCACTGTGCAGGTCACGAGTTCAAGTCCCAAATAACCCGAGGGCTGTTGTGGCGGGCTCGGAAGTTCCTCCTAGGATTATAGTGGTAGCCAGCGGGATTTGACCCTGTGTCATGCGAGTACGATACCGGTGCCATTGCCGATTCTCCTAGTAGAAAGAAAAATTTTAAGTGATGGATTTTTAGGAAATAGTATCTAAATGTTGCAACTCTTCTATTTTACAGTCTGCTATACGAATTTTTCATATTGGTACAAAATATGCTTTGTAATACATATGCCAGGGATTCATTGAAAGAGTTCAATGTTTCTTTCCCTTATTTCAGGATGAATTCATTGTTAGTTGGCATCAGATTTGTGTTCATGGAAGCAATTTTAAAGTCAAATTTCTCCACTTTGTGAGATAGAGAAATGAATATTTGAGCAACACTTGCATTGTGTTTCCTATTCGTGATGGGAACGATGATTTCAGGGCCATTCCATGCCTGCAAGATATTTCTTTAGTTTTCCATATATACATTTGTATGGTATCAATGGCTTTTCTCTCGTAATTTTTTTTTCACTTAGTCAATTTTTACGAAGCAAATGATAGAAGATTATGGGGATACATAGAGAAGCACCTTCTTTAGCCAATTGATAAATCTCAAACAAGAGGGTTCAATGGTGGAGCACATTGAGGACTTACAAATATTGAATATAAGAGTAAATGATATTCGATAGGAGCACAAGATTTATGTATTCATAGGGACTTTAAAGGATAACATCCAACATGAGGTTTGCCTTTGGGAATCTGATTCATTGGAGAAGGCATTCAGGTTGGCAAGAAAAATTATGGCAATAAGGAAGCCTACCACTCACAACTATAAATATGGAATTTTTCTACTCCTAGACTTCCACAACCTACAAGGTTGGCACCACAACAATTGGAAGCAAAAAGAGAAAAATGGATTTTCTACAGTTGTGATAGAAAATACACTTAAGGTAATAATTGTGCTGAGAATAAATTATTTTACATAGATTGTGAAGAGGAGGAAGAGATGGAACAAGAAACTTCAAAAAAAGAGGATACACACCAGGAACAAACCCTAGAGAAAGAAGAAATGAATCCGAACATATATTGTAATGCATTGGAAGGAATTACCACTCCTCAAACTCTCAAGATAGAAGGACATATCAAGAAGAAAAAATCAATAGTGTTGATTGATTCGGGTAGTACCCATAATTTTATTCATTATAAGGTATCTAAGGAATTGAATTTCTTCCTATACCCAAGACCAAAGTGTCAAGTGATGGTTGCAAATGGAGGAATTATAAATTGCTCTAGAAAGTGCCATAATATCAAGATAACCATGGGGGAATATGTATTTAATAGTCCAATGCTATCCATATCAATGGTCGGTGATAATGTTGTCCTAGGAGTCCAATGGTTACAATCTTTGGGGACAATATATTTTAATTTTCAAGAAAATGTCTTGAACTTTTTTTGGGATGGAAAGGAAGTTGAATTACGGGGTAATATCACAGGGAATCTGAGAAATATAATCAACTCTAATTTCATGAAAAATATTTTTAAGAAATAACAACGAGGCGTAATTGAAAAATTATGCTCACTAGAGTTTCAAACATCAAAATCATCTATTACTCTAGATCTCCAAAAAGTCTTGGACAATCATTCCAAGGTGTTTGAGACTCCCACCTATTTGTGATCATGATCATGCTATTCGTTTGATTCCAGGAAGTGTTCCTCCAAACATCAAACCTTATAGATATCCTTATGGCCAAAAGAGTGATATTGAACGTATGGTTGCAGAAATGCCAGAGTTTGGTATAATTCAACCTAGTCAAATTTCTTTCTCTACTCCAGTAGTATTGGTGCAGAAGAAGGATGGATCATTACGTATGTGTTTGGATTATAGGGAACTCAATATCCTCACTACTAAAGATAAATTTCCCATCCTCGTAATTAATCAATTACATGGATAAATTTACTTCACCAAGCTGGATCTTCATTCTGGATATCATCAAATTAGAATGAAGACCGAAGACATTCTGAAAAAAACATTCAAAACTCATGAGGGTCATTATGAATTTTTGGTCATGCCTTTTGGCCTTACTAATGCACCTTCCACATTTCAAGTTTTGATGAATTTGATTTTCAAACCCTTCCTTAGAAAATTTGTATTAGTATTTTTTGATGATACACTAATATACAACAAATCTTGGAAGGATCATGTTCAACATGTTAACATGGTGCTCAAACTATTGGAGGAGAAACAATTATATGCAAAAACCTCCAAATTTTTCTTTGGAGTACAATAGGTGGAATATTTGGGTCATATTTTATCTCATGAGGGTGTTAAGGTAGACCCTAACAAAATTAAATTCATTAAGGAATGGAAAATCCCCATAACCATAAAGAATATTGGAGGATTTCTGGAGTTAACAGGGTATTATCACAAGTTTTTTAAGAATTATTGGAGAATATCATCACTTCTAACATCATTACTGAATAAATATGCACTTTCTTGGACTCCATAAAAAACTAAAGCCTTTGAACATCTTAAAGAGGAAATGTGCCAACCATCAGTCTTAGCTATGCTAGACTTCACACTTTTTTTATTGTGGAATGTGATGCCTCGAGAAATGGAATTGGTGCAATTTTAATGAAATAAGGAAGACCCATTTCTTCTGAAGTCGTCCAATCAAAGGAAATTATTTAGAAAAACCTATTTATGAGAAGGAAATGTTGGGAATACTACATGCACTAAAGCAATGGAGACCTTGCCTAATGGGAAGACACTTCAAGGTAAAAAAAAAAGCATGATAGTCTTAAATACGTTTTGGAGAAAAATATTATCTTGAGAAGAGCAACAGAAATGGGTCACAATGATGTTTGGTTATGCCTTTGAAATCATCTACAAAAAAGGGAAGCAAAATGTTGTTGCATAGCACTCTAAAGAAAGGATGAGGATGTGGAAGCATTTCTTTGTGCCATTTCCATTATCCAATCTAAGTGGATAACCGAAGCAAGGTATGAATGGAAGAATGATGAAGAGGAGTGGACATCATTCAAATGTTGCAGCAAGATCCCACTACATCTGAAACATTTATCTAGAAAAATGATTCATTATGGTACAAATATCACTTATATATTTTTAATAATTCCCAACAGAAACAAAAGACTCTTTTGGAATTGCACACTTTTCCCTTAGGAGGGCATTCGAGATTTTAAAAAAACTTACCACAGGGCCAAGAAAGAATTTTTTTGAGATAGAATTAAATCTGATATTCAAAATTTTGTAGCGGAATGTTTGGTTTTCCAAAAAAATAATGTTGATACAATTAATAAACTGGGTCTGTTACAACCTTTATCCAATACAAGTCAACGTTAGGAGGATGTTTCAATGAATTTTATCACAGGTTTACCCAAGACAGAAGGAAATATTTTCGTCATGGTGGTTGTTGATAGACTTACCAAGTATGCACACTTTTGTGCATTATCTCATCCATTTAAAGCCATTACAATTGCTATTGCATTTATGGAAACAATTAAAAAACTATATGGAAACCGAAATATTATTGTAAGCAACAAAGATCCCATTTTTACAAGAAATTTTTGGACGGAATTATTTTTTTGTTTGGGTACTCAATTGGCTCATAACTCATCATATCATCCTCAATCTGATGGGAAAACTAAGATAGTGAACAAATGTTTGGAAGGATATCTTCGTTGCTTTGTATATGATAAACAAACACAATGGGTCAACTGATTACCTTTGGCTGAATGGTGGTATAACAACAATTCCTTCCATACTACACCAAAAATGACCCCATTTATGGCAGTCTATGGAAATCATCTACCATCTATCACATCATATTTAAGAGAAAATTCTAAGGTTCAAGCAGTGTAATATCACATGGAGCATCAAAACAATTTCTCCAACTCTTAAATGATAACCTCACTTTGGCGCAAAATCAAATGAAAAAAAAAGAAGATCAACATCACAATGAAAGAAGTTTTGATGTAGGCGATTGGGTATTTTTATGGCTACAACCATAAAAACAAATGTCCCTCAAGCAAGCTAAGAAGGATAATAAATCATCACCAAATTATTATGGTCCCTACAAGGTGTTACAAAATATTGGTACTATGGCATACAAATTGGAGCTTCTTGCATCTTCCCGAGTGCACCCAATTTTCCATGTTTCATGCTTAAAGAAGGTTATGGGTGACAAGCTCCTAGTTCAAACAATATTACCAAAACTTAACTAGGAAGGAAAAATCATATTGGAACCTAAAGCAGTCACGGAAACAAAAACTCGCCAACTATGAAATCGGTCCATTTCAGAGTATCACATTAAGTCGAAGAACTTACCCACTGAAGATTCGACACGGGAGGATGAGAATTTTATATAAAGCATCCAGAATAACCAAACGTTGAGGAAAACATGTTTTTGAAGGAGAGGGGCATGCTAGGTCCCTATAATACTTGTATCTCCCATTATTGTTATTGTTGGTGTAGCCCCCTTATTGTTATTATTGTGCCCGTGTAGTCCCCATATTGTTATTATTGTGCCCCATACAAGCCCACTATTTTTATTGTTGTGCTCTTAAATTATTATTGTTATGTCGGCTAGGATTACATTGTGACCCCTTGGACTCCTATATATAGAAAGGAGGGATTTTCATTTGAATCGTCCAAAAATTGTTTATTTATGTAATGTAAAGGAGGTCACCCCCTTGAAGACATTGATTTATAAGTCATTTATCTATATCTTCTTCTTTTTTGTGAGTCGTTTTCATAACAAATCATGATTCATATTCATTTTTTCCTCGACATGGTTTTCATGGATTACATTGTCACCATTGGTAAGCCTTTCTTGCAACAACTTTATCAACCCTTCCAACTTGACATTCATCACATCCATGTCTAATTTAAAAGCCTCCATGTTTCCTTTTATTTTTTCTTCAAAATCATCCATATTATATTCAAATTCATTTTGGTTTAGTCTTCGTGAGAGATAAAGTTGTTGCACTTGGTCTTGTAATTTTGATATATTATGTTGCATTTCTTCCTCTTCTTCATGCGTCATAGCAACACTTTCTAGTTGCTTACTAGTTGTATCTGTTTTTTCAAGACATTTTGGAATTAAACAACGATATCTGTGCTTCACTATTCCCTTTGAATCACTTCAAACAATTTTTTTAAACAATGCAAAAGTTTTTAAAAATACACATTTTTTTCTTACTTTTAGGAGCTCGATATTGAAACTATTTTATCTTTGCAATTTCGGCCTCCCAAGGTATAAAATTATGTCTTGTGGTAGTCTTATGAATCTTCTTTACAATTCCTAAAGTCATACTAACATTGTATTCCTCAAAATAAAGTTATTCCAAATCTCCCATGATGACCTGATTATGGACTGGTTCAACAGAGCGAACTTGTATGGAATTCCACATGTCACAGTTTTAGCTTCAGCCCTAAAATTGATACATGCAAAACTAAAGTTTATGTACTTTCCATCACTTTTTACAAAAATCGAATTTGATGTTTGAAGAGAAAGTTATGACAATTTTCCCTAGGACACCTATTTGATACTGAATTCTAGAGGATGTAAAAACCCTAACTAATTTTGAATATTTCTCAGAAAATATAGAAAACCAAGATCTTAAATTTATACACGAGGTTCATTAATATTTATTTTGCACATTCCCAAAATTTCAGCTTTTGAAACCATGTAGAAAAAAAATTATAGCTAAAATCCCAAGCTGACTTGTTTGAAGCAGTGAAACGCTAGAATCAAAAGCTCTTATACCAAATGTTATGCAACCATATCACAAAATAGAAGAAAAGATACATCAACAGCTTGAAAATTATCCTCTTTGAGAGGGAAATCCTCCTTTACATCACATAAAGGAATAATTCTTGGATGATACAAAAGAAAAGACCTCCTTGGTATATATAGGAGTCTAAGGGGTCACAATATAATTAGATCCTTCATAAAAATAATAATGTAAGGACACAATGATAACAATATGGTGGCTACATGGGCACAACAATAAAAATAAGGGACTACACTAACAATAAAAAGAAAGGGGATACACTAGTATTATAGTTACCTAACACTATCTGAAAGGAAGCATTAAAATTTTTTATTTTATTCCATCATAATTTGGACATATGCTCCATGAAATCACTCTTATTTATAGATAAACTTTCTTTGAAACTAACATATGAAATGATAAATTCATAGCCACAAGTACCTCATGTAGTCAAAACAAATTTTCAATAAGTTGCAAGTCAATAACATCTCCAAAATATTTGCTAATAACTCACAAGTAATCTCACCAAAATATCCAATATTCTTTCCATATCTTGGATGATTGATTAACGATCCCAAATCCATGACAAATCTTCAAATTTTGAAGAGGAAATTAAAATTTGGAGCTAAGTGATATAAATTTGCATTATAGTGAAAATTTATTAATTTTCTTATATTTAGTCATAAATTCACTCAAAATACTACAAGAAATGAAATGGAAAGTATTTTGAACCTAATTCTACATAAAGCATTAAAATGGACTTAAGACAATGTTGTAAGAAAACAAAAAAGGGTTAAAATCAAAGGAAATGTTCTGAAAAAATGGCAACATGATGTGAAATATGGTAATTTTTGTTACTCAACAAATATTTTCCACATTATAATCATACTTAACATTATTAGGAGACCCACCAAAATAATTTCAAAAATCTTGAATCACTACACCTAAATGACTTGAAACATGATCCTCATTCTTAGGCTCATCGTCTACTTCATTAATAATCTCACTGATAAATGGAATATGAAAATTGGTAGAAAAATTAGCCTAAGGAGGGTGCCTAGGAGAAGGCCTTTCCCCATTGCCTTGATATGATTCCATCTCAGATGAAAGTGGGTCGTGGATCCCACTAGGTGCATTGCATGCACTCCCATCACTTCATAAATCATGGCACGAAGGCAACCCAAGGTTAAAGGGAATTTTAATATTGTAGGTGGCATAGGAGGTTCAAGAGGACTCAACAAGAGAATTTTATTATATTGGAAGATTTGGAGGAAAAAAATAATAGCATAGATTATAAGTTGACCATTCTAGCTAGGAGATCAACCAATATGTCCTCCTCGAATAAGGGTAATGACCCGACAACATAGATTCTTAGAGATTCTACCCAGTAGTTGTTATGACTCATTATTTTTTTGCTTGCAACACTAGTAGTATTTTTTTTCTTCTCATTTTGATGTGTGTCAAGGTCTAGCACAACCAACCTATTTTTTTAAATTTCTATGTACAATATGCTCTATTTAGACGAGGTCTTAGCAACCTCATACCATGAAATTATGTTACTGGTCCAGTTTCCCTTTGGGTAGACTAGTAGAAGAAATGTTTTAGTCTATGAAGCCTCTTTTTATGTAATACAAAGTTCCTAACTTCAAGAAAGAAATGGTATAAAAGTTAATATCTTCCTCACCATTTCAATTGAATCTACCAATATTAACTATAAGGAAAATATTCATCACCTCTAACATTATCAATGCCACTAAATCATTCTCTAAGTGGAGTTTCTTGATCATCGAAAACATCATCATTAGTTCCTTCAAATCCTAATTGGAAGAAAAATAATCATCTTTCCCACTAATTCCTTGAAGAAAGTATCCACCTTCATCATAATCATCCTTAGTATTTTTAAATCCATCTTCATCATTCTCATCAATATCTTCATATTAGAGAAAATTCTTCATCATCTTCATCGGTTCTTTTAAAATCCTTTCTTGGGGGAAACTTTCATCATCCTCGTCGGTTCCTTTCAAATCCTTGCTTGGAGGAAAATCTTCATCACCCTCATCAATGCCTTTAAAACCCTTCCTTGGAGGATATTTTTATAATTCTCACTAGTTCCTTTAAAATGCTTACTTAGAGTAAATTCTTCACATCCTCATAAGATCTTTTAAATTCTATTGTTAGAGGAAAATCTTCATCATCCTCATCAATTCCTTGAAAATATCATCTCGAAGAAAAATCACTATCATCTTCATTGGAACCTTTAAATTCTGTTATTGGAAAAAATTTCTCATCATTATTAATGTCATCATCGTCTTTATCCTCTACATGAATCATAGCATTGAAATATCCATTTACACTTCCAATAAAATCATCACATGGAGGAAAATTATCATCGAAATCATTTATATTGTCATTGAAATCTCCTTAGGGGAATTTTGAGGTAAAAAATGGGCCTCATAAGGAAAATAATTAAATAAGAGATCAATTTTGAAGGAAAAGAAAGAAACCTAATTTTTTATAGTATGTTTAGCTTATCTCTGTATAGCTTTAATGAATTTATAATGTAGACTCTCAATGAGTGTGGAATTAAATTATGCGTCCATGAGTACCTACTTTACATTCTTTTGAGTAGACTCACATTGGGAAAATTTTAAAATATGAAAAACGTTTTTCATGTATTTTATTTTTTTCCTCGTGTGGGTCTACTATAAATTATGTAGAGTGGGTATTCATTGGATGTATAATTATTTTTCATCCAGTGGGTACCTACACTCGATATTTGAGTATACCTATAAGAAGATTGGCTTAAAATATAATTAAAAAAATAATTTTCTTATTTTCCCTCCAAAAATATTTACCTCTGGGGATGACATCATCATATTGAATCTTATTGGTTAGACTTTTAAATTCATTTTTGTTAGTATATATTTTTGGAGTCCCATTTTTTACCTCAAAATTCCCATAATGTCAATTGGAGCTAGATTTTGAGTATTAACCTTAAAATTCCCCTAATGTCAATCAGAGCTAGATTTTGAGTATTTTCCATATTAATGATGTTATCATTAAACTATTTAGAAGAATGGTTCCCATCATATTCATAGACTTTGTCAATTTTACCTTCAAAGTATTTAAATTTATGGCATTATTGATCAACCTGCTCAATA
Source organism: Pinus albicaulis (assembly GCA_034641835.2). Classification (NCBI taxonomy): domain Eukaryota; kingdom Viridiplantae; phylum Streptophyta; class Pinopsida; order Pinales; family Pinaceae; genus Pinus; species Pinus albicaulis. The sequence continues at coordinate 344,986,319 of CM076572.1, forward strand.
TCATTACTTGCACTATGAACAAACTTCTCCTAGGTGACAAATATGACTCTTTATCTTTGAGTTTAGTCTTTTGTGATTCATAAGGAAATTATTTTGAATTAGTCACAATGAGAAATATTGGCTCAAAGTTTCGAACCAACTAATGTGGTTCATCATCATGACAAGGATGAGGAGTCTAATCTATCCAAGTAATTAAATAATATAGAGATGCAAGAACAAGATATAAGAAAACAAAAAACAAACCCATAACAATAAAAAATCAAAACAAAACATTAAGGAAAATCAAAAGACAAAAAACATTACATCATCAAATTGATAATATATTATTAATAATTAAACCTTAAAATATTAAAATAATTCATAATATATACATATTTAGTAAGATTTAATATTTATTAATTTTAATAAATACTATATATTTGTTAATATAATGTTAAGAAATATAATCATTAATATATGACCATTAAAAAACAAAGTTAATATTAAAAAAATAAAAAAAAATTCAATATTTATTCAAAGTATTGAATAAATATAATCTATAATATTAATACCTCTAATATATATATATATATATAGTCAACATAATAAGAGAAATATAAAGATAGGGACATATAGTGAAAGAGGGAAAAATAAAAACATCGTAATAAATATATATCCATATAAAACTTCAAAACATATATTATTTTCTATATTAAATATTTGAAAAGTATTTATAGTATTCTATAGGTTTATACGTGTAAATCTTATATATTATATTTTAAATGGATATATTATATATTCCATATAATTTTCATATTAATAAAATTATGTATCATATTTAATATGTATAAAAGAAATAGGTAAATAAAGATATGAAAATAAAATAAAAAAGTCAATTAGAATAATAAATAAATGAAAGTAAAAATAGATAAATAAAAATAAATAAATAAAGGATGAAACAAGACAAAATGAAAAAGAGCAAGCAGGACATCAAGGATAAAAAAAGAAATGGAAGAAGAAGGGACCAAAACAAAGCAAATCAAGAAGAAAGGTGGAAATCCAGTTCATGTTTATTTCCCAACTATTTTTTCTATGAAGATTGCTCGCTCGCTTCTCAATTTCAATGGCTTCTCTAAACTTCTTATGATAGAAATTATCTATCTTTGAAATGACCTTGGACTCTTTAATACAGATGTGGCGTTTGGTTATCTCATCATGTTCGACTAAAGCTAAAGAGAGGGACTAACTGTGTTTGATCTTGGTTGTGTGCTCTTGAATTCTCTGTTTAATGGAGCGACCAATCTCTCTTATGTAGGGCATCCCACATGAGCTTGGGATTAAGTAAACACTTTTCATGTTTTTGGGGTCCACCGTGTTTTTAACAAATCTAAAGGAACTCTGAATAGTGTTAAGCATTTTTCCAATTTAATTTTTCTTCCTTTTTCACTTAATTTTCAAATATACTTAAAAAAATGAAAACAAAAAATAAGAATATTGCTTAAAAATCGTAAACAAATATTAAAAAAATAATTAAAATTGATTAAAAATAGTCACAATATTAAAATAATAAAAAATAGTTAACACATGTTCTCTAATTTTTAATAAAGGATTTTTAAAAAATATAAAAATATAAAATATCTTGAAAAATAAAATAAAAAATAGACATTTAAAAAATATGCTTATTAATTATTTTGGCACGCGATGGGGGTAAGGGGTGATGTCGAGCATCTCCTTCCCCCATTCTAATTTCATTACTACAATAATCTTGGCAACACCCTTTTAGTGCTTAATGATAAGGTGTTGAAGAAAGGTGGTGTTGGGCATCACCCTCCTCGTGGGCATTAAAATGTTTCATTTTTTTCCAACTTTTTAAAGTGTTTTATTAAAAAAATTAAAGTTTTTTTAAAACTAATTTTTTTTTTTTTTTTTTTTTTTTTTTTTTTAATTTCAATCTATTTTTCCTATATTTAATTTGTTTTTAAAGTTTTACTTTTCTCTATATATTATTTTATTTGTACATACAGTACATACATACATATAAATATACATACACATACAAATACATATGTACATACATACATATATAAGGCACGAACCCCTCAAGTCATGGGATCAACAGGTTGAAAGTCAACTCAATCGTTGGGCATGGAAGGTGATCTTGTGGCAGAATGGGCTCACTATGTGAATTTACTTACACAAAACATCATTATTCTCAAGCATTACACCCCTGACATGCTATGTTGGTAAATTCTAGGCTTGGATATTTTATAGACAAATTAGGCTACAAGTTATGGGAAAAATAACATTTTGAAGGACAAAATTTTTGGTAGTGGAAGACCCTCTGGAAAGTAAGAACCCCTCTTAAGTCAAATATGACCACTTGGTTAGCTCTCAACAAAAAACTTCTTACTTAGGAGGTCCTCTGCAAATTTGGTTGGTCCAACGCTAGCAAGTGCGGCCTACTATGTTGGGCATCACCCTCCTCTTGTTTCAACATTGTTCCTCCCCCTAAGCATTAAATGTTTAACATTTTTTTTTTCAATTCTTTTTAATTTTTTTAATGTTTCATTTTTTTGTTCAAATTTGTTTACAATGTTTTGTTATTTTATTTATTTATTTATTTTAAATTAATTTTAATTTTCTTCTTTCTTCCTTTATTAATTTTAGATTTTCAATTCCTTTTTCTTATATTTATTTATTTATGTTTCTTCTACATACATACATACATACATATATGTAAGTAAGGCATGGAACCCTCATGTCAGGTGATCTACGTGCTGAAAGTTGGCTCAATTGTTGGGCTTGGAAGGAAATCTCGTTGAGGAATGGGTATGATATGTTCATTTACTTGCATAAAACTTCATCATTCTCAAGCATGACATGATTGGAATGCTATGTTGGTCCAAAATTAGTAGGACAAGATAATTTACAACCAAATTAGGCTAGAAGGTATGGGTAAAAGAAAATTTTGAAGGAAAAAACTTTAGTGGTGGAAGACTCTTTGGAAAGTAAGCAAACCTCTTAAATCAAATATAACCACCTGGTTATCTCTTCATAACAAACTGCTTACTTGGGAGGTCCTCTCCAAAAGTGGTTGGTCCAGCCCTAGTAGGTGCCTACTACGCAATCACATGAAGATTCAACTCTCCACCTTTTTATAAGTTGCAATTATATATCAAAAGTTTTCATAAGCATTAGTTAGATCTCAATCTAATATATGGTTAGCTTTCATCTTCTCTCATAGGTAGCGTGTTGTGTAACCATCTCCAAAAATAGAATAAAAAAGATATCAACGCCTTAGAAATAAGCCACTTCAAGGGGGAAACCTCCAATACATTACATAAATGAACAATTATTGGATGATACAAATGACCAAAACCTCCTTCTATATATAAGAGTCCATGGGGCCATAATGTAATCCTACTGGGGCCACAATGTAATCCTAGACGACCTAACAATAATAATTTAAGGGCACAATAATAACAATATTGGGGTTACAGGGGTACAACAATAACAATAAGGGGGGCTACACTAACATAATAAGGGACTACACTATTAATATAGGGACCTAACATGCCCCTTTCTTTCAAACAAGTGTTGTCCTCAACGCTTCAGTAGCTCTGGGTGCATTTGTATAAAATTCTCATCCTCCCATGTAGAATATTTAGTGGATAAGTTCTTCCATTTGATGAGATACTCTGAAATTGATCGATTTCATAGTTGTCGAGTTTTTGTTTCCATGACTGCTTCAGGTTCGAATATGGTTTTTCCTTCCTCATCAAGTTCTGGAAATATTTTTTGAACTGGAATTTTGTCCCCTATAACCCTTTTTAAGCATGAAACATGGAAACCTGGATGCACTCGTATGCCATAGTACCAATCTTTTGCAAAACCTTGTAAGGACCATAGTACTTTGACGATAATTTATTATCCTTCTTAGCTTGCTTGAGGGACATTTGTTTGTATGGTTGTAGCCGTAAAAATACCTAGTCTCCCACATTAAAACTTCTCTCACTGCGATGTTGATTTGCCTGTTGTTTCATTCGATTTTGTGCCAAATTTAGGTTCTCCTTTAAGAGTTGGAGAGCTTCTTGTTGATGCTCGATGTGATCCTCCACTGCTTGAACCCTAGAATTTTCCCTTAAATAAGATGTGATGGATGGTGGATGATATCCATAAAGTGCCATAAATGGGGTCATTTTTGCTGCAGTATGGAAGGAAGTGTTATACCACCATTCAACGAGAGGTAACCACTTGACCCATTGTGCTTCCTTATCAGCTACAAAACAACGAAGATATCCTTCCAAACATTTATTCACTATCTCTGTTTGACCATCGCATTGAGGATGATAAGATGAGTTATGAGCTAGTTGAGTACCCAAACAAGAAAATATTTCCATCCAAAAATTTCCTGTAAAAATGGGATCTCTGTCACTTACAATAATCTTCGGGTTTCCATGTAGCTTTTGAATTGTTTCCATAAATGTGGTAGCAACTGTACTTGCTTTAAATGGATGAGATAATGCACAAAAGTGTGCATACTTGGTAAGTCTATCAACTACCACCATGATGACACTCTTTCCTTCAGACTTAGGTAAACCCGTGATAAAATCCATTGAAATCTCCTCCCAACGTTGACCTGGAATGGATAAAGGTTGTAGAAGTCCTGGGGTCTTAATTGTTTCCACTTTATTCTGTTGGCAAACCAAACATTCCGCCACAAACTTTCGAATATCAGATTTAAGGCCATCCCAAAAAAATTCTTTCTTCACCCCGTGGTAAGTTTTTAAAAATCCTGAGTGTCCTCCTAAAGGAGAAGTGTGCAATTCCAGAAGAATCTTTTGTTTTAGTTGGGAATTCTTACAAAGATATAAGCGATTTTTGTACCATAAGGAATCATTTTTCCAACTAAATGTATTAGATGTACTAGGATCTTGCTGCAACTTTTGAATGAGTGTCCACACTTCTTCGTCCTTCTTCCATTCATCCCTTGCTTTGGTTATCCAATCTGGTTGGATAATAGAAATGGCACAAAGCAATGCTTCCACCTCTTCATTATTTCTTGAGAGTGCATCCGCAACAACATTTAGCTTCCCTTTTTTGTAGATTATTTCAAAGTCATAACCCAACATCTTTGTGACCCATTTTTGCTGCTCTTCTGAAGATAGTCTTTGTTCCAAAAGTGTTTAAGACTATCATGATCAGTTTTTACCTTGAAGTGTCTTCCCATTAGGTAAGGTCTCCATTTCTTTAGTGCATGTAGTATTGCCAACATTTCCTTCTCATAAATAGCCTTTTGTAAATACTTTCCTTTGATTGAACGACTTTCAAAAGAAATGGGTCTTCCTTCTTGCATTAAAAAAACACCAATTCCATTTCCTGAGGCATCACATTCCACAATAAAGGTTTTTGTGAAGTCTGGGATAGCTAAGACTGGTGCTAGGCACATTGCCTCTTTAAGATGTTCAAAGGCCTTAGTTGCTTCAAGAGTCCATGATAATTCATCTTTCTTCAATAGTGTTGTTAGAGGTGCTATTATTCTCCCATAATTCTTAACAAACTTGCGATAATACCCTGTTAACCTGAGAAATCCGCGCAACTGCTTTATGGTTGTGGGGACTTTCCATTCCTTAATGGCTTTAATTTTGTTAGGGTGTACCTTAACACCCTCGTGAGATACAATATGACCCAGATATTCCACCTCTTGTACTCCAAAGAAACATTTGGATGTTTTTGCATATAATTGTTTCTCCTCCAATAGCTTGAGCACCCTGTCAACATGTTGAACATGATCCTTCCAAGACCTGCTATAGATTAGTATATCATCAAAAAATACTAGAAAATTTTTTCTAAGGAAGTGTTTGAAAATGGAATTCATCAACCCTTGAAATGTAGAAGATGCATTGGTAAGGCCAAAAGGCATGACTAAAAATTCATAATGACCCTCATGAGTTCGAATGATGTTTTCGAAATATCTTCAGTATTCATTCTAATTTGATGATATCCGGAACGAAGATCCAACTTGGTAAAATAAATTGATCCATGTAATTCATCCAATAATTCATCAGTCACAGGAATGGGAAATTTATCTTTAATAGTGAGCTTATTGAGCTCCCTATAATATGGACACATGCGCCATGATCCATCTTTTTTGTACACCAATACTATTGGAGCAGAGAAGGAACTTTGACTAGGTTGAATTATACATGCCTCTAACATTTCTGTAATCATATGCTCAATTTCGCTCTTTTGGACATAAGGATATCTGTAAGACCTGATGTTTGGAGGAACACTTCTTGGAATCAAATGAATAGCATGATCATGATCACGAATAGGTGGGAGTCCTTTAGGAGTATCAAACACCTTGGAATGATTATCCAATACTTTATGGAGATCTGGAGAAATATATGATTTTGATGTTGGAACTTCTAGTGAGCATAATTGTGCAATTACGCCCCGTTGTCCTTTCTTTAGAAGCTTTGTCATGACATTAGAGCTTATTATCTTTCCTGGCTTCCCTATGATACCCTGTAATTTGATTTCCTTTCCTTCCGAAAAAAATTTCAAGAAAAGTTCTTGAAAATTAAAAGCTACCATCCCTAAAGATTGTAACCATTGTACTCCTAGTACAACATCAACACCTCCCATTGGGATGGAAAGCATTGGAATATTCAATACATATTCCCCCATGGATAGCTTGATATTATGGCATTTTCCAGAGTAATTTATAGTTCCTCCATTTGCAACCATCACTTGACATTCTGGTGCTAGGTATAGGAAACAATTCAATTCCTTGGCTACCTTACAATGGATAAAATTATGGGTACTACCTGAATCAATCAACACTATTACCTTTTTCTTCTTGATATGTCCTTCTATCTTGAGAGTTTGAGGAGTGGTAATTCCTGCCAATGCATTACACGATATGTTCAGACTCATTTCTTCCTCTTCTTGGGTTGGTTCCTGGTGTATATCCTCTTCTTGTGCATTTTCTTCTTCCTCTTCACAATCTATGTAAAATAATTTCTTCTCAGCACACTTATGACCTTTAGTGTATTTTCTATCACAACTGTAGCAAAGCCCTTTTGCTCTTTTTCTTCCAATTGTTGTGGTGTCAACCTTGTAGGTTGTGGAAATCTAGGCGTAGCCACACTTCCTTCTTTATAGAATTGAGTGGTAGGCTTCCTTGTTGCCGTAATTTTACATTCAACTTTTCTTGCCAACCTGAATGCCTTCTCCAATGAATCAGGTTCCAGAACGCGAACTTCATGTTGAATGTTATCCTTTAAAGTGCCTATGAAGAGATCAATCCTGTGTTCCTCTGGAATATCGGTTACCCTTATATTCAATTTTTGGAAGTCCTCAATGTGCTGCCCCACTAAACCCTTTTGTTTGAGATTTATCAATTGGCTAAAGAAGGTGTTTCTCTTTGTATCCTCATAATGTGCTATCATTTCCTATGTAAAAATTGACCAAGTGACAATTTTTTTACGGGAGCAAAGCCATCGATACCATACAAATGTATTTTGTTCTAAATGTAAAGTTGCAATGCGTACCTTTTGTGTGTTTTGCACATTGTGGAGATCAAAATATTGCTCCATCTGTAGTATCCATGTTACAGGATCCTTTCCATCAAACTTCCTCATATCCATTTTTGGAATATGGTGGTTCTTCCCGCCAACATTAGAGTTTATGAAGTCACGATTAACATTTATTTTGTTCTCATCATGAGTTTCCTCTACTATTTTTTCACCATTAGGAAACATTTCTTGTATCAACTTTGTCAAACCTTCCATGTCTGCTTTTAGATCATTCTTCATGTTTTCCATTTTAGCTTCCATGTCATCCATCTTAGATTCCATGCTAGCTTCCATGCCATCTATCTTAGATTCCACGCCTTTCTTCAAACCATCCATATTATTATTCAAACCATCCATCTTCGCTTCCACGCCTTTCTTCAAAACTTCCATTTCATTTTTTGCTGCTCTTTGCGAGAGCGAAATTTGGTGCACTTGCTCTTGTAATTTTGATACATCATGTTGCAATTCTTCATCTTCATGAGTCATAGTAGAGCCTTCTGAAGGCTTAATGGGTGTTGAATTATTTTTACGGGGCATATTTTAGAACCCAATACTGATATCTATTCTACAATATGCCTTTGGAATCAATTCAAATTGATTCTTCAAACAAGACTTATGCAATTCGGAAAAAAAATACACACCTTTTTCTTGCTTTTGAAGAGCTCAATATTGAAATTGGATTATCTTTGTGATTGCGGATCTTGATATCTGAAATTAAACTTGCCTGGTATCCCTCTGAATTCTCTTTCGAATGCCACAGGTTTGACTTGATTTGGATTCTCCGAGGCAATGTTATGTCCAATCTCCCACAATGACCTAATTATGGACTGTTTCGGTAGAGCGAACTTGTAAAAATTTCCACGTGTCACTGTTTCATCCTTCGGCTCTAAAATTGATAGCCGAGAAACTACAGTCTGTGTACTTGCAACAAATTTTTACGGCACTCCAATCCGATTCTTAGAGAGAGAGTTATGAATCTTTTCCCACGATCACCTCTTTGAGATGAAATTCGGGGAGCCTGAAAAAGCACTACCTTCCACAGATCATATCTCTGAAAATATTCCAAACCAAGCTCTGAAATTTTGTGACGAGTTTCCTCAGGATTTCGGATTCGCACCCTAAAAATTTTATATTCTCAACCTTCGTAGAAAAATTTTTATAGTGAAAATTCCACGATGACCTGTTTATAGCACCGAAACTCTAGAATCCAAAGCTCTGATACCAATTGTTGTGTAACCAGCTCTAAAAATAGAAGAAAAGAGATATCAATGCCTTAGAAATAAGCCACTTAGAGGGGGAAACCTCCAATAAATTACATAAATGAACAATTCTTGGATGATACAAATGACCGAAACCTCCTTCTATATATAGGAGTCCATGGGGCCATAATGTAATCCTAGTGGGGCCACAATGTAATCCTAACCGACCTAAAAATAATAATTTAAGGGCACAATAATAATAATATTTGGGTTACAAGGGTACAACAATAACAATAAGTGGGGCTACACTAACATAATAAGGGAATACACTATTAATATTTACCATATTTACAAACCATATTTAAGGTAAATGGTTGTAACAAATTATGGAAGCTTTTGGAAGAAGAAGCTTGAGGAAATTATCTATTTTTCCTGAATTTAGAGAACCAATGTAGGTGCAAAGGGGAGCAACCTGTAGGTGATCAATGCTAGCCATAGTGGAGAAACTCATCAGTGAACATTGTCCAGAGGATGGCAAGGGAGTGTTGGTACTAAAAATGGCTCAGATGAGGTGGTTCAAGGCATAGATTCTGGGAAATGAAGGAAGTTCACTTAGGGCTTTGTGAAATTATATTGACAAGTGGGAATAGGATGTTTATTGATCCCATTAGGAGGCCTAATTACTGGATGTGAAAAAATGGCCTATAACAGAATTCCCCCCTAAAGCAAAAAGTTAGAGATGATGCTTGATCAATGAAATGATTTACCTTGTGACAAGTCAGGATCAAGAACAACCAGTGAGCTTCCCCTGTTCCAATACATTTAGATCATGAAATATTTTGTTGAGGGAGGCATACTCGTACTCATGAAATAAGCTAACATAACATGTATGATGATAAAAATATGCATCCACAGATGCAACTGGTGGACGCATGACTAGATGAATGTCTATATGATCATAGACATTATACATTGTGATATTTGTATAAATCTTGAAATTGTAGCCTGAATGGAGGAAACTAGATATGGGGTCTTCTATTTCATTCACATGACCAACCAACATACAAGTCTATCCATGTGAATCAATGAACTGAGGTCGAACATGGTAGAAACAATATGATTACGGGACGATCATGTAAGTCGTTAACATATGCAAGAGAAAATGTTGATGGTTTTAATGGCTCTTAAGGTACTACATTACAATCTGTATGGTGTGAGTAAATGATTTGATGTTGAACACCACATAGAGTCTTTCGGTCGAAGGCCAATGATGTAAACTTGTCATCGAGAGTGAGGAAAATTTCCAATGATTTACGAAAGAACCAAGGTATCAAAGGCGGTGTTTCTAAGTCAAATTCTTGGATGATGTGCTGATGTCGAAAAGAAGTGACCTGTTAGAGGACGGCCTTGATGTATCCCCCATCATCGACACGAAACAGGTATCATGATTGAGATAGAATGATGATGATATGGAACCGGACCAGGAAAAGGAAAATATGGAATGAAGGCTTAAGAGTATTGCGCCAGATATCAACTGAAAACACTTTTATTTTAACAAATAACAAAACTGAATGGAGTTGGAAGAATTGAACCAAAAATGAAATGGAGGCCTCGAAAAGGTATGATGAACCGAATAACTAGCATATTACTTGTTATGAAACCAACTCAAAAAATAGAAGAAAAGAGAGATCAATGACTTAGAAATCAGCCTCTTCGAGGGGGAAACATCCTTTATATTACATAAAGGAATAATTATTGGATGATTCAAATGAAAAACCTCCTTTATATATATAGGAGTCCAAGGGGTAACAATAAAATCCTAGTCGACATAACAATAACAATATAGGGGAACAACAATAACAATAGTGGGCTTCTATGGGGCACAATAATAACAATATGGGGACTACATGGGCACAACAATAACAATAAGGGGGATACACTAATAATAAAAATAAGGGGGTACACTAGAATTTTAGGGACCTAGCATGCCCCTCTCCTTCAAAAAAGTGTTGTCCTCAATGCTTGAGTAGATCTGGATGATTTTTTATACAATTCTAATCCTCCCATGTTGAACCTTCAGTGGGTAAGTTCTTCCACTTGACGAGATACTTTGAAATTGATCGATTTCCTCACTGTCGAGTTCTTATTTCTGTGACTGATTTAGGTTCCAATGTCATTTTTCCTTCTTTGTCAAGTTCTAGCAATATCTTTTGAACTGGGAGCTTGTCACCTATAACCTTCTTTAGGCATGAAAAATGGAAAACTAGGTGCACTAGGGAAGATGCAGGAAGCTCCAACTTGTATGCCATAGTACCAATATTTTTCAACACTTTGTAAGGACCATAATAATTTGGTGATAATTTATTATCCTTCTTAGCTTGCTTGAGGTTCATTTTTTTGTATGGTTGTAGTCATAAAAATACCTAGTCAGCTACATCAAAAAATCTTTCGTTGTGATGTTGATTTGCCTGTTGTTTCATTCAATTTTGCGCCAAGGTGAGGTTATCCTTTAAGAGTTGGAGAAATTTTTGTTGATGCTCAATGCGATCTTCCACTTCTTGAACCTTGGAATTTTATCTTAAAGATGATGTGATGGAGGGTGGATGATATCCATAAAGTTCCATAAATGGGGTCACTTTTACTACAGTATGGAAGGAAGTCTTATACCACCATTCAGCCAAAGGTAACCACTTGACCCATTGTGTCTGTTTATCAGATACAAAGCAACATAGATATCCTTCCAATTATTTTTTCACTATATCAGTTTTCCCACCGGATTGAGGATTATATGATGAGCTATGAGCTAATTGAGTACCCAAACAAGAAAATAATTCCATCCAAATATTTTTTGTAAAAGTGGGATATTTGTCGCTTATAATAATCTTTGGGTTTCCATGTAGCTTTTGAATTGTTTCCATAAATGCAGTAGAAACTATACTGGTTTTAAGTGGATGAGATAATGCACAAAAGTTTCCATACATGCAAATTCTATCAACTACCACCATGATGAAATTCTTTCCTTCAGACTTGAGTAAACTTGTGATAAAATCCATTGCAACGTCCTCCCAATGTTGACTTGGAATGGATAAAGGTTGTAACACACTTGAGGTCTTAATTGTATCAACTTTATTTTTTTCGCAAACCAAGCATTCTGCCATAAAATTTTGAATATCAGATTTAAGGCCATCCCAAAAAATTCCTTCTCGACCCTGTGGTAAGTTTTTAAAAATATTGAGTGCCCTTCTAAGGGAGAGATGTGTAATTCCAAAATAATCTTTTGTTTGAGTTGAGAATTCTTACAAAGATATAAGTGATCTATGTACCATAATGAAACAATTTTCCAACTAAATGTTTTAGTTGAAGTGGGATATCGCTGCAACTTTTGAATGAGTGTCCACACCTCTTCATCATTCTTCCATTCATCCCTTGATTCGGTTATCCACTTAGGGTGGATAATAGAAATGGAACAAATAAATGCTTCGACATCCTTATTGGGCACTAAGATGACTCCTGAAAATCAATCTTAATCCCATCTCATTAATTTTATCAACCTGGGATTTGTCAGTTATTTCAAGGCTATCAACAAAGTATATGCAATAATAAAGTATTAAGCTATGGAAAAGTGCACAATAACTTCTATTTGAATCATTATCATAATTCAACCATTGAAGAAATAGTAATGACAAACAATTACTCTTACAATTACAATTCCGATGAAAGAAATTATTCTAACTCACAATTTATCTTGATCTAGTTCTCAGCGAATCTAATGCGTTAGGGAAAACTATTGATCACACAAATTCTAGAAAATATTTATTTAAAAAGTAACTTCATAGATTCATGCATTCACATTTACATATGTGTAACACCATTCAATCAATAACTTCGGAAAACACTTAATATAATTCAATATTCAGAATTCAATCGATTATCTATGACAAATGAAAAGGAAAATAAAATATAATATAACTAATGCAAATTACAGAAAGGTAATCTTACTATCAATGATACATAATAGATAGTTAAACCTCCGGTGACTAGGCCCACAGTCTCCAGAAGTACTACCTAGACAAACTCAATCCAAAATACTAAAGTAAAATCTCATTCAACTTCATTGCTCAATTTTTTTTACATAATTACCTCAAAAAGGTTCAACTCAGATTGATGTATATAATATACAGTAAAATAATAAATCAGAACATTAACAATGAGTGAACAAAAATTGTCTTTTACTTTACTATCTTATATATTACATTTTGAAAACTGAATGTAGAGCTATCCTGAGAATTAAAAGATTCTCAGGATTGCTCCATCAACCATAAATCTCTGTAAAGTATCAATCAGTTTCCTATTGTGTTTGTTTCCTAATCGTGCCCAGACATCAAGCTGTAACCTGCTATTAATACGAAGTTGGCTCAAACAGTATCTCGCTCAGATATCTCAAGGAACAACAATCGTTCCTTTAGGATGATCTACATAACAATGTACCCAAATTACAACCTTTTTGATATTGGAAAAACTCACATTAACTATATCATTTTTTACTTACTTTTATCATTCTTTTCTCTTGAATTATTACAATTTGAGGATAAACTTGCCTAAAAATCTAACAATTATTAAGGAAATAAGGAGGCAAATTATACCATTTCCGTAGCCCAGTGTCACCCCAAAGCTTACATATTTGTGTTTCCTCATGCAAAATGATGATTCACATGTAGAAAATTTAAAGAGTAGGCTAGGTAAGATTGTTTGCCATAAGTTCGAAATCTATTTTTACTCCTAATAACCTTGAAGGCTTCGTTCTCTGCACCTTCTAGGAGTTCATGCTCAGCATTATACCCATCCGGTGGATACCAGATGACATGGAATCAGTATCAACATCCAATCCAAGTAGGTCCTTTAGACATGATCATCTGATTATACTGCTTTATTTGGTTGGCTGCTTCTTGGAAGTTCCTGTACTTGAAAGGTTCTCGGTTCTTAATCTCCTTAGAACATACCTTCCATCACTTCCTTACTGTCTATAGGGCTTCTTATTTGATGTATTCAAAGTAATCAAACCCTGAAATAAGAACGTCCTTATATGTGGGAGCCAATGCTGAAATGACTCTGGGTTGCTGCATGAACCTTTTATGTTTTATGAAAGTTTGCAAAGGACTACTGGGTTCTCCTCTGACCCAAAGGTCTAAATCATTTTCTCTCCTTTGGAATATTTTATAGGTTGTATGACACTTAATTTGATTCTTTTCAAATGATATGAAATATTGGAACTATACATCCACAATGAAAGGACTAGGGTTTCCATCCCTATGTTCCTCCAAGAAAAAGTCGTGCATGTAGAGTTCACATAATAGATACCTAACATTATCTTCCTGTTCTTAAAAACACTTGATAAAATCAGAAAAATATTGAACTCAACATGTTGGCCAGCCCGTCTAACTTTTATTTTTAGTAATATATATCGTTCAAGAAAAAATAGGGCATAATTTTTGGCCAGAGACCTACAAGACAATACATCATAATATATAGAGCATATCTCCTTGATTTGTTCTAGTGATTTTGAAGTTTCCCTTGCAATTTCTCTATTTTCTTCTTCTCTTTTCTAAATTTGTCACGAGTCTCGTCCTCAGTGATGGTCAAAAGCTTTGAAATTTTGTAACAGTTCCTGATGTTCTACTCGAGGTACTACTTTTGCTTGGTGTTGTTCTAAAATTTGTTTGTGCCTTTCCAGTTTCTGATTTAACACTTGAATAGTGGTCTCCTTAATTAAAAGAGAGTAATGAAGTACCACCTCAGTTTGTGTAGCCTAGTTAATGGTCATTAGTATATCTGTTTGGATCACTGCCTCAGCTGTAATCACAAAGAAATTAATATATGTCTCAATTCCCATAGAACTGGTGGGAATCTCCTCAATATGATTTTTTGCATAGCTAATGGGGATTTCTTCAGTCTGTACCTCTGCATGAGTAATGGGGGTTTTCTCAATCTATAATTTTGCATGAGCAGTTTGTATTTTCTTTCTCTTTTAACCCTTCAGTGGGTTCTACAATTAGTGTTGTAAGTGAGGATGACATCATAATAACATTAGGAGGAGCTTTAATTTCTTCATCGATCAGGACAGTAGCATTGGAGTTAACATCAAAATTCTGGTCATTAGGAATGATCCCCTCTCTAGAAAAGTCTGGTCTGTTGATCATTATGGCCGATTCTTCCAGATGGTCTTGGACATGCATGTTGGGCGAGGACTGCATGATTTCTATATTATGAGAATTAGGGGTAGAGGTTGAAATATTAACAGCGAGTTCAACCTCATTTCCACAAAAAAAATCATTTTCTCCAGAAGAAAATAAGGTTCCCATGTTTTCCAAAACCTGGGATATCTCTTCTTCTCTAATTTGTGGTGAGTCACCTTACTGTTCCATTGGAGGTCCACTCTTTGGTGCATACCCAATGGAATCTACGTTTCTTTTTCCTTGGCTAGCATTTCAGACCTTCTAGGCTTAGTTGGTGAGGAAACTAGAACAGAGGCTAACATCTTCTCATCTCTAGAAAATTTTTGCAAAGGTGGGGTTTTATTAACATTTTCTTCTCTCAACTAACTGTTTTCTGTGTCAGGTTGGGTATTTTCTTCCTCTAGCCTTTCTTATACAATTGGTAGTTCATTCCATCTTAAAAAATTGTCCCAACTTGTTTGCGATAATGTTAGTTCCCTACTGACTATCATTTTAATTAAATAATGGTGACTAACTATGGTGTTTGGATCCTTAGCTTTATTTATTCTACCAAAAAACTCATGTAGGATTTTTTTTTTTAAAACAATGACATATTTAACACTATCTTTTGTCTTAAAGCTACTAGTAGTTTAGATGTCGTGGTCTTACCACATCACAACGGTCGTCACATGTGATGTATTGCTGGATTATGTCTGCAAGCTCTTGCCATGATTCTTTGAATGAGGCAGGGTGGAAGCCTTTTCCTTTGCGGAACAATTCATCTCCAGGGTCAATGAACAAGTCCATTGCACTTTGGAGTCCAACATGCTTGTCCACTTCTCTCCTTCCCTAGAGAGACCTTTGACTTCTACCAAGATTGTTTCATTCACTGGTATCTTCTTTCCTTTGATGGTTGTGCATTCATCTCTTAAATTATGTAAATATTCCAATGCCACAGTGTTATCGAATCCTTGCAACCAGGTTAAACACTCAATCCAGCCCACCCTTTCCAGGATTTGTCGAGCTTGTTCAGTTATCCGTAGTGTAGAAGTCTCTTTACAGATGGATTTACCTCCCGTTGCTGTTGGTTTTGAAGGAATTGTTGCAACAAGCTATAAACAGAGTTACTTTAGAAATATTTTTTGCTAACACTAAACACAGAGTTGTTTCAAACCAAAAAATAGAATGAGATATGAGACAAAATAACATTGTTTAATATGCTTTTGTGCGACATAAATTTCTATTTTTTGTTAATTGTTCTTAGTCCAATCATGCGCATGTTGTGCCTTACCTCCCCAATAAAAAAAGTCAACCACGACTGGTAGAATTACGGGAATTAAATGATCACACGGAATTAGTCAGTAATGCGCAAGTGAACGGTAAAATCAGTCACAGCTAGGTAGAGGGCATAATTAATTGGCACATAGATGTGGATTGTTGACGTATCATGTGTGAAAAAAAATTCCTTTTTAAGATAAATAACCATTGAGAAACAAAAAAATAGATATCCGACAATATTCCTTTATAGATAATCTTCATATTTCAAAGGTCTGAAAGTTTAGAGTTGTGCTCATGTTATAATGTGTACACCACATCTAGATGTTTTTGAAAAATATGCGTATATATTGATGAAGGTGTTTTCTTTATAAAATAAAGAGGTGTAACAACATAATTATAAGGAAGTTCAAGATTTATCCCAATATCATAGATAGAGCCACTACTGCCAGCAGGCGTCTATAGCCTCGACAGGGTTGTATTTTTAACCTGTGGATGAGTTAGTATCCTATAGATGATATATTGTATTTATTTTTTTAAGACGATTTTTCTCAAAAGGTCATTATTCTGGCATGGTGACTAGACAAAAAAAATGCTACTCACGAGATCATAACAAAGTGAACAAGCCGGGTCGTGATGAGTCCTCTTGTCCAGGTCGTGATGAGTCCTCTTGTCCTTTTGACACTATTGTGAAAAAGGCCATAACCCTCATTTGGTAGCCATAATGGGAATGTCAATTATGTTATTATATTATGATCGTAGTAGCCTGGCTCGTGATGAGACCCCCTATCCTTATGAGGAAATCTAGCTCTAAGTATCATTTTTTTGAAATATTGATCTTTTTATTCATTAAGGGTGGCTCATCAACTCCTTAAGAGTTTGAGGATGGCGTAATGAAAAAAAAGGATGCAAAATAAAATATGTGTCAACCCTTTGTTATAATAAAACAAAATCACCATTTAAATATGTACACAAAATACAAAACTACTATGGTGGTGATAGATCATGAACAATTTACAATTATTTCAGTAAAATCCGAATATAAGCAAATATTTAAAATAGGATGTGCCAGAGGATAAAATAATGTTCCTCATAGGGTGATAGATAAGGCATTGTTTTTAACATCACGATAGAATAAATATCAATAATTTTTAAGTTCCTTTTCAAATATTGGTATTAGTTACATGAAAAATGCCTTGGCACAAATGGAACAACAATTGTGCCAAAGGGAACAAAAATTGTGCTGAAAAGAACTTCAATTGTGTCGAAGGGAACAACAAATGTGAACGAGAAAGGGAACAACAAAAGTGTCGAAGGGAACAAAAATTGTGTTGAAGGGAACAAAAATTGTGCCCAAAGGAACAACAACTGTGAAAGAGAAAGGGAACATCATTTGTGCCCAAGGGAACAAAAATTGTGCTGAAGGGAACACAAATTGTTCCCAAAGGAACAATAATTGTGAACGATAAAGGGAACAACAATTGTGCCCACGGGAACAACAATTGTGCTGAAGGGAACAAAAATTGTGCCCAAAGGAACAAAAATTGTGAACGAGAAAGGGAACAACAGTTGTGCCCAAGGGGACAACAATTGAGCTGAAGGGAATAATAATTATTCCCAAAGGAACAAAAATTTTGAACGAGAAAGGGAACAACAATTATGCCCATGGTAACAACAATTGTGCTGAAGGGAACTAAATTATGCCCAAAGGAACATCAATTGTGGAAGAGAAAGAGAACAAAAATTTTGCCCAAGGGAACAAAAATTGTGAAAGAGAAAGGGAACAACAATTGTGCCCAAGGGAATAAAAATTGTGCTGAAGGGAACAACAATTGTGCTTAAGGGAACAATGATTGTGCCCAAAGGAACAAAAATTGTGATAGATTAAGGGAACAACAATTGTGCCCAAGGGAATAACAATTGTGCCCAAAGGGAACAATAGTTGTGATGAAGGGAACAACAGTTGTGCTAAAGGGAACAACGATTGTGCCCAACACCTATTTACCCCTTTATTTTTATTATTAAGTGAGAAGAAAGAAATAAATAAAGAAATCAAGAAATTTAATTGAATCTTAAAGAAAACATATGTACATTATATACAAATATTAACAAAGAAAATCAGATTTATGAAGATGAAGTTGTTGGGTTACTACCCCAGTCAGCTAAGATTTGGAAAACAAGATCATTTCTTACCTCGTGATAAAAATAATGCTCTGTGAGAGGATGGTTGTAAAGGTGTAGCTGATGTCCATTTACTAGAAAAGAGGCACCAGATCCGTCGATGGTGTTTAAAGTTACGATACCATTCTTACAGACTTCTTTGATTTTGTACGACCTGAGCCACCATGTCTATAATTTCCCTAGAAAATCATGGAACTTGGAATTGTATAGCAACACCTAATTACCAATTTGAAATGATTTCTTTTTAATCATTCATTCGTGCAATTTAGCTCTTTGCTGTTGTATAATAGTAGTGTGTTCCATAAAAAATAGATGTGCTTCATCCAACTCATTAAGTTTTTGTAGGAGATGGTTTTGGGCTTCCATAAAATCCAATCCGATTTCCCTCATGTTAGTGTGAGTCAGTTCTTACTGTCACCAGTGATCAAATGTGCTCTTACAAATTTTTTGTTAGGGTGTCGAGCCAAATTTTTATGGTTTCAGTAGGTCTTCAAATAAAAATTTTGTCACTCGCTAGTGTCTATAGGTATATTATTGCTCCTTTCAAAAAAAATCATGTGATGGTCATTTCCATCTCTTAGTTGGATGAGTCATCACTCCAAAGTCTCCATTTTAATATTAGTAATACCACCATGGTCCTCATTTAGCTCAGTGTCTCCATTAGGTCATTAGGGTTTAAGTCATCAAAATATGTCATTTCATTAATAAATCCGGCAAATGAAGGAGAATTAATAGGGAAATTGCTCATAAAGTTTTGTTTCACATATAATTTTATTTCAATTATGATGTAATATGTTCTAATGTTCCAAAGTTGCAAATTTTTCAAAGAAAAAGTGAAAAGCACATGATGGGCCACCACACCACTATGAGGAAATTGACTTCCACAAGCTATAAAAGTCCATCAAAATGATTTCTCTCACTCATTTCATTGGAAAATATCTCTCACTCACGAAAAAACACTATCTCAACACATTCATCATCAAAGGATACTCCAAATAAGTGATTGACACCTTCTCCAAGCTGCGACGTTGCATTTTCAGGAAGCCACACCAAATTTTCATCAGTACACCGTGTTTTCACTCCTACAGCCATAAAATGTGTTTCAAAGGGTTTATAGGGGAAATTTAAGTTTTCATCATTAGTCTACAAGTAATTCAAGGCCTTTGACACCTCCTATCATCATTTGTTTCCTTTATTTGTGGTGAAAAACCTCCATTTGTCCCCACGTTGCGTTTTGGTGGGTGAAGCTTAAGTTTGCAAGTCAAAAACACCTATTCCCTATACACTCTACCCTTCATCACAATAAAAAACACTTCCCACAACCCTCACACCCCCTCACACTCATTTCCCAAACCCCTACATCCAAAACCTAGCTCTACGTTTCATTTTTGACATTTTTTAGGGCTAGGATTGTGTATAATTTCCCTAGGATAATTCCTATGCTCATTTCATCCCTTTTCACTTCCCTAAGCTCCATAAAACCCTTGTCTACTTCCCTAAATTTTCCTACCTTCTAATCCCTTCCCTAATCCCTTCATCCTATCCCCTCACCTACTTCCCCTATTTTTTCCACTAGGGTTTTTCCTTGAAAATTGTAAAAATGGAGGGAGAAAGGAAATATTACAAAAAAGGAGGTCAAATATCAAAGTTTGAGCCACTCAACACTGATGAGTTGATATCCTCTTCACTGGCCAAGCAATGTTTCCATAATGTCGGATGTTTAGGGTTTTGTGAGAAAATTCAGCAAGTGAAATATCATGGCAAGTTGACAAGGTTGGTTGCCACTAACCTTTGGAGAGATAAGGTCACAATTGTAGGGGTGAGCTTCACCATTTCAACTCAGGCCATAGCTGCAACTACAGAGATACCAAATAGTGGTGAAAAATGGTTTAACAGCCTAGATTTGGATGTGCAGAATTACAAACTCTTCATCAAAGTTCACTACAAAGATGCCATTAAGAAAGTTTTTCCTTTTGGTCAGTTGCTTGATAAGTTTTCTCCGTTGATGAGGGCCATTATGAAGTACTTTGCATGTGAGGGCAGATTTTCTAGATTGTACAAGTATCATGTTATATTTCTCATGCACTTAAACAGGGTGAAACCTCTCAACCTCCCCTACTACCTCTACAAGATCTTGGCTAAAATGGAAAAGAAAGTGCAGCATAGAGAGAGTGATCATGAAGTCAGCCTTTTTCCACCATGGCCTCATCAAAATCATTGTCTTGCTCCAGCTTGCATAGAAGAATATCACTTGGGAGACATTCATTCAGTCCAATGTCTTTTTTCCAACTGCTAGCCAAGATACATCATCAACAACACCATCAGAACCATCCAAGAAAAGGGATATTGGCTCATCTAGTATAATTTCTGTCAAGAGGACACCTAGGGCTGAGGTGACCAAAACATATCAGAGAGGTAGGAGGATTTTTTTTCTCCAAACATTGTGGAAGGGGTCAAGCCTACATCACCAGAATAGAGATCCCCAAAACATGAGGCACCTTTGAAAGATGAGGAGTATTTCCATCTTGACACTCACATGGAAAACTTAGAGGTGGATGAAGAGAAAAAAACAATAGAATAGGTAATCGTGGATAAAGGTTATGATATTGGAGAACTCAAGTACATAAATTTGTCCAAGGCCAGCTTCTTGATTTCATTCATGGAGCAGAATAATATGCAATTAAAGGTAAACCAACTACTCTTGAATAGGCATAAAGTTGATGTTAGAAAAGAGGATATAAAGGGAAAAGAAGTAGTTGACATAGATGAGTCAGATGAGCATGAAGAGCAGGTGAGAAGGAAGAGGCTAAGAACTAGAGGCCTAGAAAGGGCACTTCAGCAACAAAGAGAGGCATCTCCACCAAAGACAAAAATGATAGTGGATGAGCTCATATTGGAAGACATTGAGCAAGACAGGGAGTATTTGATTGATAGAGTGAATGGTCATTTGGAAAATCTCCCGAAGAGAGATAATAAGAACAATAACATATAGAACACATGGCCATGCACTATTACATAAGAAATCAAGCGTTTCAGTCAAAAATCAAGTAATTGGATGCAAAACTCAAAGAAACCCTAATGAAGGAAGGAGAAGGGTAAGTTGGATTTTATAGATGATGCTTCCCTCATAGCATAGAATTCCATCTTAGGGCATCATGGAGCAAGTCTAGAGGAAATTTTGGCAAATTTGGAGAAATTTTGAAATATTTTAAAGATTTCTGATTTTTTAGCAATTTTGACACAGTCACTAGTTCAAAAACACAACATGCCTCACACTACGCTTTTGATGGGGGCCTCCAAATGATAAATTATTTGCATATTTGGATTTATTATGATGTGTAGATCAACTTTATCCCCTGGGAGAGAAATTTCAACAAGTTTTTGTAGGTGAAAAGGGCCAAAAACCACTCAAAAAACACCTTTTCGCCCTTATTTTGAAAAGTTCATTGCGTTTTTGTAGTACCTATGTGAGAATGGATTTTTAGGGGGTTAGGATCCATATTTTCAGTTCTTGAGGATTCTATCATGTATACAACAGGAAGATATTTCTCCAGCATCTTTAAAATCAGGATTTGGACTTAGGGAAGGCCTCCAAAAGCCTTTTGCACCAATTTCGCTATGTTTTCTCCAGGCACGCTTCTTTTTGCTAATATTTTGCTTTGTTTTTGCATGAAAGTCACTTTTCTCAGTTGACTCAGTCTAGATTCGACCTCCACTGATGTATTTTGTCATTTTTTGAGTTGTGATGATGTAATCATGTGTAATTATGCTGGTTAGAGTAAAAATGAGATGGATACATGCTTGTAATGTCTTTTATGGTCAAATGTATCAGTTTCTCTATCTTGAGGAGAGTTTGGTTAACCTCCCTAGTATTTAGGTAAGAGAATCATGTGAACTTCTCTTCCACTCTAAGATTCGACCCTTGAGAGAAGGGAAATGGTTTTTTGTTTATATGTATGCACTTCTTAGTCATTTTGATTGTTGGACATCAGAGGGTGAGACTATTGCAGCTTGTGCGTTCAACTTTTATTCAAAAATTCAAAGGACCAGTTGCAACTATTATCTAGGGATTCAAGTGCAGTGAGTTTTGATGTTGCATTTTATTTGTTATAGTTTTTTATAAATGATATACATGTTATCTTTCCATGCCTTTATTTCTTCAATGATCTTCCTAGAAGTTTGATCAGAAAAATTCTTCATAAGCTTTGTTTTATTTGGGAATATCATTTTATGTTTTATTCCTTCTATTTTAATGAATTCATGACACATGCTCATTAAAATCCTCCATTTTAAAACCCTACACTACACCAAAAAAGCCATAAGCCCATCAATAAAGCATTTCTATCTTTCTCCTTTATATATTTGCAACTGTAACCCTTTGAAAATTTGACCTAACTACCTAGTTTTCATCCCTGATCCAGCAGAAAAACCATCAAACTTTCAAAACCCTAGAGCTGACCTAACTAGCCTAAAATCCACTCTTCATCCAGTCAAATCCTTTCACTGTGATTTCCATAGAGAGAGCCCTCTTTGGTTTAGTAGGGCTAGCTACCAAACTGAAAGCTTGGTTTGAGGTTACCTCCATCAATATCCTTTCTCAACCTTGGGACATTGTGGAGGCTAACATTTTTAGCGTCGTTGTTGGGGAGCGAAGTGATAGATCTTCCTTGGGTGTATCATTACTTTTTCATTGAATTCTAGGCCTATGGGTGATATACCCTATTTTTCGTGAAGGCTGATTCAAGTTGCAAAGAGCCAAAGTGTAGAAGAAATAATATAGTGGCTCCTAAAAGGCACACATAGTCGAATCCTGATCCGCATCTAGCTTCTCCCGTTGAAGATCTAGAGAGACTTATAAAAAAAAATACCTCAGCATTCAGAGATTCAATCAAGTTCATCTATTTTGGTAAGGTCTACATATTTTCCTTTTGAATTTCTTTCACTTGAAGATATTCATTTCGATCTGAAATTTGAGTTATCACTGTTTAGATCCAAATCAAAAACATCATTGTAAATTGTATTTGATTCTTTAAGGTTGTCTAAAGTAACATCTCTATCTAAAGTTGCAT
The DNA here is from genome assembly GCA_034641835.2 of Pinus albicaulis. NCBI lineage: Eukaryota > Viridiplantae > Streptophyta > Pinopsida > Pinales > Pinaceae > Pinus > Pinus albicaulis. The sequence goes on from CM076572.1 coordinate 345,009,814, forward strand.
TTGATTCTCTAAAGCTTGAAAATAGTTTATCGTCCATAGAATCTAATTCAGAGTCAAATTTTGATAGGAAGGTTTGGATTCAATTGATAAGCTTCAAAAACTAGCAAACCATCTCCAATATACCTCTGAGAAGGCTTTCATACAATATCAACAATAGCTCTTGCCTGATGATCCCCTTTCAGTTTCATCCATCCCTACCGCTGCTTCTACATCATCTACTCTCCCTCGTACACAAACACCTTCAATACTAGCACTTCATGTTGTACCTACAAGCAAGTTACCTCCTAGAAAAACCATGGATAGATTTGCTCCATTGGTTCTACCAAGATATCTCATTGATTTACCTCAAAACTATGGACCTCTTTGATGGAACCACTGATGTTACAATGAGGAAATACATTGATAAGATAAAATATTTCATATATTTAGAAGAAGTAGACAATGATGATGCCAAGATGAGAATCCTTGCTCAGGTTTTCTCAGGAGAAGAAAATAAATTGTTCAAAGCCTTGGTAGCTAGTTCAATGTAGAATTCATAACAGTTGACATATATTTTCCTCACCAAGTGGGAGGAAAAGAAAAATCCACTTCAAATATTGGCCAAGTATAATTCACTGAAGAGACAACCTAATGAGTCGATCCAAGACTATACCACCCGCTTCAATAAGGTATACAACTCCATCCCCACCAATATTAAACCTCCACCTGATTTGGCCTTGTTGCACTATCCAAATGCCTTTGACCTTGATATAGCATATCATCTTGGAGAAAGGAATATTACCTCATTGGAGGAGATGCATAAAAATGCAGTCAGTGTTGAAGCTAATCTTCTAATCAAGAAGTCAAAAAGTAAAGTGGAGAAGGGAGTCAAAATAAAGGAATATCCATCAAGTTCATCCGAAGCAAAGTTGGAAATTTTGATAAGAACTGTAGAGAATATGGAAGATAGAATTCCAACTTTAGAAAGGCAGCAAGACAATCAAGTTCAAAATCCTAACTTCCAAGGATAACAACAGTAGCCACAATTTAGGATTAAGCAGAGAGAACATATAGCTCCAAATCCGCAAGCTCAACAACAAATCTACACTCCATTGCAATATAACTATGCCCAAGCACCGAAAGATGGTGATGATATAGTTGAAGATAACCTTCTCTTTTCAAAAGATCAGGGACCTATTTATCTTACAGAGGATGATGAGTATATCAAAGAAAATTATGTGCTAGATGACCATGATCTTGTACTTGAAAATGATGATGGGTTGGTAGTTCGATCCGAAGACTATCAAATGGGGTATATAAATGCTGTTGGCTTAGCACAGAGATAATACACTTTGAGAAATTGAGATGTTCCTATCACTGCTACTCAAAAGAGGACAACTCAGCAAAAATTTACTCAACCCAAAGAAACTCCCCAAGATAGTCCAAATAAGGAGAAGGAGCCTGCTGCCATAAATGAGAGCAAGACCAATGAGCCATCTACAAGTACATCAAAGAAGGATAAAGATGTGAAAAGGAAGGAATCTCCAGCAAAAGAGCAGCCTAAAAAGAGGGATACCATCATGAAAGAGGTAGAGAAACAACATAACTTGTTTAGCTTAGAAAGTGAAATTTCTAAGTTAAAGGTGTCTATTCCTCTCATTGAGGTTGTTAAGAATGATAGATATAAATCTCATATTTCCAAAATTTTGAAAGCAGGCCACATGTCAGACATGGTCAATGTCAGTGATGACCATCCCGAACTTCTATTTAGTCTAGCCGTAGATGGAAATCTTGAAGATAGTGAAGTCCCTCCCTTTTATCTTAGCTTGAGATTTCATGATTATATTCTCCATAATGCCATGCTAGATTCTGGGGCCGAAGGCTATCATGGATAAGTTTGGGCTGGACATAACCCGACCCTATCATGAACTCTATTCCCTTGATTCCGGTTGAGTTTGATGCCTTGGTATTATCAAATACTTAGTTGTTTATGTAGATCAAATTCCCGCTAAAATTGTGTTGAGGGATGTTGTAGTTGCTCACATACCTCCAAGGTATGGCATGCTTCTTTCATGGCCTTGGGGAGCCAAATTAAGGGGTACTCTACAGCTTGATTTTTATATGCAACAATTCCAGTATTTGGCCAACTTAGGAAGCTATACCAGGAAGTGAAAATGAAATACATGATCACTAGTAAGGATAATCCTAAGAATCACCTGATTCACTCTATAAATACTGATTTAGAGTCCTTTATATTTTATAATGATAGTGGTGTTGATGATTTATATATTCAGCTTGTAGAAGGTGAAGAAATTTCAGAGTTGTCAAATAGTGTTCAAGTGGTCTTGAATGTAGAAAACAAAAATCAAAATTTTGAAAGCTTGCAGCCAAGCACTTCAGAGAAAAATACATAAGAATCACATCTGATATTAGTTGAATCAAAGAAAGGTAAAGATCATATTGAGACAGCTGATTAGAAAGAAGAAAAATTTAAGCCCACAAAATTTCAGTTTCTAGATGATGAGGATGGTCTTTGGAACATGGATTTCGATGGTGCTTTGGGAAAACATGGAGCTAGCATTGAATTTGAATCCATAGCCCTATACATCAGTCAGCTAAAGTCCTAGGGAATGTACGATTATGTTCTTACAAGCTATCCTTTGATTTCTCTAACAATGAAGCAGAATATGAGGACTTGATCATCGGTCTTTGAATTTTGAAAAGGCTAGGCGCGAAAATAATCATAGTATATGGAGACTCGAATTGGTGATAAAGGAAGTAAAATGGGAGTACTAGACCAAAAATAACAGGATGAGAGCTTATTGTAATGTTGTTCTTGATGTTTTGAAAACTTTTCCCAAATATACATTGTCTTTTATTCCTAGAAGTCAAAATTTTATGGCTGATTCAATTGCCATAGTGGCCAGAAATTTTAAGATTCATATTCATGCTACTAAAAATTTTGAAATTCATGTGAAGCATCACTCAGTTTTCCCTGAAAATCTTAGATATTGACAAGTATTTTGGGATGACAAACAGATAAACAACTTTCTGCAGATGGAAGAGGACTCTAACTCCCACATTGATGAAGTGTACAACGAAGATGATCAGGTAATTGAGGCTGCTGAAGTTGAGGTGCTTCAGTTGAAGGAAAACAACATTCCACGAGATCTAGTGTCCTTGGAAGAGTTTTTTTATCATGATGATGTAGCCAAAAATCCAATGATGGTCCCCGCATAAACATGTGTCGAAGATGTGAAAATTGGCACAATGAATAACCCCAAGATGGTTAAGCTATCAATATATTTATCCCTTGATTTGAAAGGTATATATACAAATCCCTTGAGTGAATTTTCTAATGTTTTCACTTGGGATTATTCAGATGTAAATGTGTACAAAAAAGATATCATTCAACACGCCATCCCAATTAAGCTGGATCAAAATCCTTTCCACCAAAAGTTGAGGAGAATTAATCCCAAGTTGCTGCCATCTATTGAAAAAGAGGTAAATAAAATTTACAAGGCTGGTATTATAGTTCCTATTCGATTTTCAGATTAGATGTATAATCTTGTGCCGGTAAAGAACTAGACAAGAGAGATTCGTCTCTACATAGATATCAGAAATATCAACAAGGTGTCATTAAAGGACAATTATCCTTTGCCAAATATGGACCACATCTTGCAGAGGGTTGTTGGAGCTTCAAGGATGTAACTTCTTGACAGATATTCGGGTACAAACATATCTTGGTGCATGAAGATGACCAAGACAAAACAACATTCACCATGCCATGGGATACCTTCATGTATGCCAAAATTCCATTTGGGCTCAAGAATGCAGGGAATAATTTTCAGTGGGCTATGGACATCGCTTTCTCAAATGATAAGGATGTATTTATTATATTTTACCTTGATTATGTTACGGTCTTTTCACAGTCATATGATGGAAACTTACAACACTTGAGGATATTATTTCAGAAATACAAAAAATTCAGCATCTCGCTGAATCCTAAGAAAATTTTATTTGCCATGGAGGAGGGAAAATTACTTGGGCACGTTATCTCAAAAGATGGAATTCATTTGTCCCTCCAGGATCAGAGCAATTTAGCAATTGGGCTTCTAAGGAACAAAAAGGAGATTCAATCTTTCAATGGAAAGATAAATTTTTTGAGGAGATTCATCCCCAATCTCGCTGAACACCTTAGAGATATGACAGATATGACGAAGAAGGACAATGAGGTAAGATGGTCAAAGAATGCGAAAAATTTATTTAATTTAGTCAAGTTTTCTTTAACATGTGTTCCCACATTGATCATCCCTGATTATACTTTAGATTTCATAATATTTTCATTCACTTCCGATAACTCATTGGCTGTCGTACTAATGCATACAAAGGATTCAAAGACGGAGAAGCCAATTTCATTTTTCAGCCGAACCATAAGATATGTAGCACTGAGATACAACATAATCGAGAAGCAAGATTTGGCCTTGGTGAAATCGCTGAAGGACTTTCGGGTATACATATTACATTCTCACATCATAGCTTATGTTCCAAATGCAACGGTGAAAGATGTGCTTATGCAAACTGATACAGAAGGGAGGCGAGGGAACTGGATTCCAACCATGCTTGAGTATGATTTGGAGATCAAGTCGACAAAGCTGATCAAGGGGTAGGGTTTGGAAAAGCTGATGGCATAATATAATCTACATGTGCTGGACATAAATATGATTTCTGCACTTTTTGATGAAGAAGTTGATGATTCGATCACACAAGTATCTCAAATTTTCATTTCATCACCTTGGTATGTTGATATATTTTATGTTATGCAACATTTAAATCCTCTGGTGGGTGTGTCTAAAAGAAGAGGTATATATTGAAATTAAAAGCTTCCAAGTATTCTATTTTAGACAGTGTTTTGTATTGCAAACACCCAGGAGGTGTCTTGCTGAATTGTCTTATCGAAAGTGAAGTGAAGGAAGTGATGAGTGACTTCGATAAGGGTGATTGTGGCGGTCATTTATATTGTAAGGCCACATCAAACAAAGTTTTGAGGGCTGATTTCTATTGGCCCACTCTTTTTGCTGATGTGTACAAGACTGTGATGAGTTGTCACGAATGTCAAATTTTCCAAGGGAAGAGAAAGATTCTCCTGCTGCTTTTGCAACCCATATCAGTCTAGGCGCCATTTCAACAATAGGGTCTCGATTTCACAGGTGAGATAAATCGTTCATCATCCACCCAAAACAAGTGGATTTTGACGACTACAGATTATTTTACAAAGTGGATTGGGGCAATCCCAACCAGGCAAGCAACTAATTTGGTTATCATTAAATTTTTGGAATCTAATATTTAGTCTAGATTTGGTTGTCTACAGAAGATAATCACGGATAACACAATTGCATTTAAGTCCAAAAATATGGTGGAATTTTGGAAGAAGTACAATATCACATTGGGTCATTCGACTGCATACTACCCACAAGGTAATGGTTTGGCTGAGTCTTCAAATAAGTCTTTGGTCAACATTATCAAGAAGATGTTGGAGGTAATAAAGTAAAATTGGCATAAGAAACTCATTAATGCCTTGTGGGAAGACAGAGTAAGTAATGATACGTCCATATGCATGTCACCTTTTGAGTTAGTGTATGGGGTTGATACAATATTTCCTACTCTTGTTGTTCCAGTCATGAAGATATTGCAGGAAATTGGCAGCGAACCGAATGATGTTCAACGACAGATAAACCAAATGATCCATTTGCAAAAAACCAGGGAGGAAGTGTTTCAAGACACTTATAATATTCAAGAAATAATCAAGAAAGTGTATGATCACAAAACAAAGGCAGGTCACTTCAACATTGGTGATGCGGTCCTCCGTTGGGATGGTAAAAATGAAGATAAAGGAAACATGGTAAGTTCGAGAATTTATGGAAGGGACCATACAATATTTCAGCTTCAAGAGGGAAGTATGCTTACTTGTTGGGAAATGAATGGGCAAGATTGTGGAGGAGGACTAGTTAGTGGAAGGATTCTTAAGCACTACCTGTTTTGATCGAGTTTCTGAAATTTCTCAGCACCATTGTATATATCATTTTACTTTTTATGCCGAAGTGTGAAGGAGTTGATCATCGAAGCTTGGAGCCTGAAGTGAAGGCCATAAAGTTTCTGTGATTGGCTGATGATTTCTAGGTATAGTAAGATTTTTCTTCAATCAGATTCAGTTCAGTTTGTCAGTTGGTTTTTAGTTTTGAGTTTATTATTTTGATTTTTTACTCCATGCCCAATAGATAAGGCTAATTGGTCTACGGTGTTCTTGACACCTCCAAGGAGCTGTCATCCCTAGTTGGAGCCAATGTTAGTTTCAGTCAGTTCTTCCTGTCACCAATGGTCAAATGCGCTCTTACAAAGTTTTTGTTAGGGTGTCGAATCAAATTTGTATGGTTTCAGTAGGTATTCAAATAATTTTTTTGTCATTGGCTAGTGTGTCTAGGTCTATTACTGCTCCTTTACAAAAAAATTCATGTGCTAGTCATTGCCATCTCTCATTTGGATGAGTCATCACTCCAAAGTCTCACATTTTCATCTTATTCATACCACCATGGTCCTCATTCAACTCAGTGTCACCATTAGGTCATTAGGGTTTAAGTCATCAAAATTTGTCATTTCATCAATAAATCCAGCAAATGAAGGAGTAGTAATAGGGAAATTGCTCATAATTTTTTTGTAAAAGTATTTTTATTTCAATTATGTGTAATATGTTCTAATGTTCCAAAGCTGAAAAGTTTTCAAATCAAAATTGAAAAGAGCATGATGGGTGACCACACTACTATGAAGAAATTGACTTCCAGAAGCTATAAAAGACCATCAAAATCATTTCTCTCACTCATTTCATTGGAAAATATCTCTCACTCACCAGAAAATACTTATCTCAGTACATTCAACATCAAAGGATACTCCAAAGAAGTGATTGACATCTTCTCCAAGCCGCCACACTGTGTTTTCAGGCATCCACGTTATGTTTTCATCAATACGCTGTGTTTTCACTCCTACAACCATAAACACATTTCCAAGGGTTTGAAGGGGAAATTTATGTTTTCATCATCAACCTACAAGTAATTTAAGGGCTTTTCCACCTCCTATCAACATTTCTTTCCTTGATTTTGTGGTGATAATCCTCCATTTTTCCTCGTGCTGCGTTTTTGTGGGTGAAGCTTCTTTTTTCAAGTTTGAAAGTAAAAACGCCTATTCCATACACACTCTACCCTTACTCACACTCAAAAACAATTCCCACAACCTCACACCCCCTCACACTCATTTCCCAAACCCCTAAATCCAAACCCTATCTCTACACTATGTTTTTTACAGTTTTTAAGGTTAGGACTATGTAGAATTTCCTTAGGCTAATTCCTACACTCATTTAATCCCTTTCCAATTCCCTAAGCTCCCTAAAAACCCTATATACTTCTCTAAATTTTCCTACCCTCATATCCCTTCCCTAATTCCTTCATCCTATCCCCTCACCTACTTCCCATGTTTCTCCCACTAGAGTTTTTCCTTGCAAACTGTCAAAATGGAGGGACAAAGGAAATATTACAAAAAATGATGTAAAATATGAGGGTTTGAGCCACTCAACACTCATGAGTTGGTGTCCTCTTCATTTTTCAAACAATCTTTCCATAACGTATGATGTTTAGGATTTTGTGAGAAAATTCGACAAGTGAAATATCATGCCAAGTTGACAAGTTTGTTTGCCACTAACCTTAGGAGGGATAAAGTCACAATTGCAGGGGTGTGCTTCACCATTTCAACTGAGGCCATAGCTACAACTACAAGGATACCAAACAGTGGTGAAAAATGGTTTAAGAGCCTATATTTGGATGTGCAGAATTACAAACCTTTCATCAAAGGTCACTACAAAGATTCCTTTAAGAAAGTTTTTCCTTTTGGTCAGCTACTTGGTAAGTTTGCTCCATTGACGAGGGCCATTATGAAGTAATTTAAATGTGAGGGAACATTTTCTAGATTGTACAAGTATCATGTCATATTTCTCATGCACTTAACATGGGTAAAACCTCTCAACCTATCCTACTACCTCTACAAGAGATTGGATAAAATGGCAGAGAAAGTGCAACATAGACAGAGTTATCATCAAGCCATCCTTTATGACCATGCTATTATATAGAATTATGATCTATGAATAAATCAAATTCCCTAAGTATGGTGTTTATCACTTAGAACAACAGAGGAAAGAATAACTATCATTTTCTGTAAAATAAGCAGATATGTAGAATGGGAAATGAGCCTACTTGTGATTCTTTCTCTTCTCCTTCTTCTTCTGTTGATGTTGTCATTGCTCTCAATCCAACTCAAATAACTAGATGGATTCCTACAAACATAAAAAGAGAAAAGAAAACAACATACAATATACAATTATATACTTATCTTACTCAAATCAAACTGATTAGATATGAAATACATACATCATTAAAGAATACATTGCACAAGAAATAGAGACATATGTATGGGAAAATGAACAACAATATTTATTAAAGAGTAGGAGGAGAAGATTACAACCAATGGATCGATTTGTCATCAACGTACTCCAACTTCATTCTAGCCTCATCACATCCATCATCATCTCACCCGCATATTAGTACTTTCACTCTCTTATCAAATGAAAATCCAACATCATAACTTTGCACAAAATTATTCCTCCCTATCACTAGGATGAGTGCTCAATTTATAGGGAAACTGATGGTAGTTTCTCAATGAATGAATTTATAATAATAAGAAATACATATTTCCAAGTTAAGAGGTGTTAGATGGACACTTGGATTCGAAGTATGACACCTATGGACTCTTCTAGAAGACACTGGCCTTGTGGGGATTCCCGGAACAATGATAATTACGCTCCCAGGTGACCAACACACCCTTGAGTGTCAGGAAGTGCACTACAATGCACCCTTGCATGGAGGAATTGGCACTGCAATGTAGTTAGTCCCTTGCAGATGAGCGTTGGTGATTCAATGGGTCATATAACATATACTTCAAACCTTGGAAATCTCACAATAAAAGCCATGAATCAAATTTTCTTCACTTAGGGCATATATAGGAACTGAAATATAAGGAGATGATAGATCCTATTTCATTGGTCCTGGGGATGATGTCTAGTTTGACCAGGTCTTGGGGGATGATGCCAAAATTGACCTATAAAAACTACCCCCTAAAGCATGAATTCAAAATAATAATAGTATTTGGATGAGATTCTTTACGATGTGATGAGTAGGAACTGAAGTGGATGGTGACCTGCATCAATCTTGCAATACATTACATCATGATATTTTCATCTTGATCACTAATTTATAAGGGAGGCATTCCCATCCTCAGCACATAAATTATCTAATAACATGTACATAATTAAGGAAGTCATCTAAATTGGAATGTTTCCCAATATAGACATGCCCATAGATATAGGCCCATGTTCGGATGACGATATGTATGTAAAGCTATCGTATAGATGATGTGTACACCATTCCTGAAATCACAGGCCGGATGGATGAAAATAGATTTGGCGTCTTCTTATCTCGTTCACTCGATCGTTTAGGTACAATTCTAGCCATGCAAATATGTGATTTGAAGTCGAACATGGGAAGAAATCTTCTGATTACCAGCTAATTATGTGAGCTGTTAAAAGAAGCGAGAAAACCACCATTGATGTTAATGACTCTCAAGGCACTGCAGTAAAATTTGCAAGCGTGAATAGATGATTTGATGTCGAACACAAAAAAAATTATTTCATTCAAAGGTCCAGAAGCGAGAAACCCGTCAATAATGTAACAAGCCTCAGGGTACTGGAAGGTGTTTCTAAGTAAAATTCCTGGATGATGAGCTGCTGTCGACAGGAAGAAAATTTATTGTGGAACGAGAGTTACTGATTTCAAAGACAAAATTTGACTTGATATAGAAATGTTCAAGGATGACTGTCATGAAAATGACGGTTTATGAGTATTACAGAAGTATGAGTTTTTTACTAGATGACTTATCTTAAACATATCGACGACACTGAGATGAGTTAGCAGCATTGACCCAAAACCGAAGTGAAGGTATGATTAACCATAGGTATGAATGAACCTTCAAGAAGATTACGACACCCAAAAGTCACAATGATGGAGTGATAGTGTCATGTTCAAGAGCGACTTGCTACAATAAAGTGTTATGTTCTTTTTCCCAAAAGTTCCTCGGTCATTTTCCGACTAGTACCTCTTTATTTTTTAACAAGCTTGAGGAGGGTGACATATTCTTGATCTATAGTTCAACCCTTCAGGTGAATCCATCTCTATCTAATAATTTAACGAGTCTAGTGATAAATTAAACTCGATTCTTTCCATGATCGACAAGTCCGTCACTATTTTACATTTTAACGAGCCTAACGATAGTGACAACCCGATCCTTTTTCATAGTTAGAGAGTTTGCAAAAGAGGACAAAAGAAAAATCCATGAGTCTTTTTTCCTAAATTTGTTGCTCGGTTCTAAAAAAGTGTAAAATGATACCTGAGAAAAGCTCTTCGACTAAGGTTTTCCTTCTTCGTAAATAATCTATCTCAGTCCAGGAAAGGGTTAAAATTATACTGAGTAGATTTCATTTCATTTACTTTTATGAGCTTGAAAAAGACAAGTGCTCGGCAATATTTTCACATTATCGGAGTCTGAAAAGAGCTAAAATAAGACTCCAGGGGGTTCATTTTTCACATTTATCAAAGCTCAAAAAAGAGATAAAAGTGTGCTTCAAGTCCTTTTTCATTTTTATCAAAGCTCGAAAAATAAGGAAAAAAATATGCTTTGTGGTCAAATCATTCTTGAATGTGTGCATGACTAATCTGTTGTATCAACTATAAAAATTGTTCAGAAAACCATCAAAAGGATTAAAAATACAGGTTTCATAGAAAAAATGAATAAAAACCATAATCATAGCATTAAATATGATTTGAAATAATAAAATTGACTAATTAAAAGAGTTTTTACCATTCCAAAGTTACCATTTGAAAATTAGGAGCTTTGAACCATTTTTTTCCCCGGAACTTCAGTAGTTGATTGCGATGGATTCTATGGATGATTTCTCTCATTGTTTGATATGGGTTGGAGCTATGCACCTTCTCTTTCTTTTAGTATCATTTATTGTTCATTTCATGGTAATTTTTTAGGTTTTTGAGCCCCCTAGGGTAAATCTACTACACTCAGAGGGAAATACATCGTTGAATGTCAAAATATGCATTGTAGTGCACTATAATTGAAGGCTAGATGCACTGAAACGCTCTGTCCTGTTGGAACACCTAATCCTACATGGGTAGGTGTGGAATGCGAAAAGTCACAATGGAGTCCAAGTGACCTTGGAAGAGGAAACCAAGAGTCACACCATTGTACTATAAATGTACATCTTTGTATAATGGAAAATAAAGAAAGCCTCACGCTTATCCTTCATTGTGTGTTTCTCTTGTGTGTGTGCATTCATCTTTCTCATACACCATGTGTGTGCTTTAACATGGTGTTTAACATGGTATCAAAGCGGGCGATTGCTGGCCCTGCTCCAAATTGAGTGAGCCATTTGTGTTTATGGCCTGCATATCTGCAAAAATTCTTGGCATTTTTGCAGCACTCAGAAATTGGGAGCAGCACTGCACATCTGAAGCACTCAGAGATTTCTGCAGCAATGTTTTTACCGCCATTCAGAAGTGTTTTGAAGAGGAGCAGCATTCAGTGATTTTGCAGCATTCAGAAATTTCATTTTGGAGAAAAGGCAGCACTGCCCATCTGAAGGTTTTCACTCTAATGTTTTCCTGCAATTTCTGCCTTTAATTTTGCTTTTAAGGAGCTGTTGGAATAGTGTTTTAAACTGGGTTTCTGAAGAAGAAGTTTCTGGTTTTTAATGAAAAAGAATCCTGAGTTTTTCCATTGAAAGTTTCTGCATTTTTAAGCTGCTGGAAAATAGTTTAAAGAGGGTTTTTGAAGAAATTTCTGAGATTTCTGAGTTCTCTAAATTCTGGGTTCTTCTGCTGCTGGGCTATTGGAAAATTTTTTGGGTTTTACTGCTAAATTTTTTTGGAGAATTCTGCATTTTTAAAGTCCATTTTCCTATAAAAATTTCAAAGTTTTATTAGCAATATCTGCAAATTTTTCTGCGGTGTATTACTACTTGAAATCCTACATTTTTGAAGAAATTTCCTGCTGCTGCTTTAAAGTCTGGAGTCTCAGTTTTTCTCCTCTGCTGCTGGAAGGAAAAAAAAATACTCTGCTCTCTATTCTCTGCTGTTGTATTAAAAAAAAAAAAAAAAAAAAAAAAAATATTCTGCAACTCTATTCCACTATCCAGCCACACCTCTCTTCCTCACAGCATTCGCTTCCCACTCCACCCCTCGAGCCCTGCAACACACCCTACCTCACTTCTCTTCCCTACGCCCTACAACACTCAACGCACAGTCCCATACGCTCATATGCCTTACGCCCTACCCATCCCCCTCGCCATATGCTATACACTCACCCCCTCACACCGCTCTGCTGCCCCCTCCCTTGCGCTAACACGTCCCTCACCTTACAGCCTACGACTTAACTCCCAAACCCCGTGGCCTCTCTGCAATACTTAACAGCGTGGGCTCTCCATTACTCTACGCGGCACCCCATTACCCCTGGCAGTATGCCCCCATATGCAGTCGGCCCCTCTCACGGCTCTAACACTCCACCTTACGCTCACCATATCAACGCTCTGCAACAACACTCATACACTCACCTCAACCATCCGCCCCTCTTTTCACATTCCCTCACTGCACAGCCGTCCCATCCTTTCCCGCCCACAGCCTTTTCACAATTATTTTTTTAATTTTAATTTCTATTATTCCCCCTCTCCATTACTGAAACGCTCCTCTCCAACGACTATTCCACTCCCTCCATTACACTATTCGATTTTTAATTTTATTTTTTATATAAAACCTCCTCCCCATTTAATATCCCCTCTCCTCCCATTAAAAAATTCCCATCCCTTTTAAATTCGTTCCCCCTTTTCCCATATTTCATTTTAAAATATTTTTTAATTAAAATCCCTCCCCCACCATATAATTAATACTCCCCTCCTCTTTTTAATTATTTTACCTCCCATTTTTTATTAATTACATTCTTTTAATTAATTCATTTTAAAATAAAATTCCCTTCCAAATAACTTCCCATATAATAAAATCTTCCCCTCCTCATTTTTAATAATTCCCTTTCCCTAAGTTTTCTCACTCCCTTTTTAATTTATTAAATTCCCTCCCTATTTAAATTTTTTTTTAATTAATTAAAAAAAAAAAAAAAAATAGCAGAGAGAGAAAGGAAAGAGAGTTTTGAACAACAGAAAATGGAAAATGGCATATGAGGAGCACATGGACTGAAATTTGCAGATTTACATTGTGATTTGTGGCATTGATTTGAAGGGTGTTTTTCTGAAGAAATTGACATTTGAAGACAGTTTGCCATCATTGAAAACAACTCTTTGAAGAAAAATTTCAGCTGCTTTAAAGGCTTCTTTCATAGTGTTTTCAGCTGCACATATTTTTGCAGAGATTTTGTATTGAACTCACATTGTGAGTGAATTTTCCTCTTCATTCATAGTTGGAATCAGTATTTGAGTTGTTGGATTGTTGATTGCCCTCCATCATTTGAGGAGCACACTTTGTACTTTGAGAATTTCTTGAGTCATTTATATTTTTTGTTGAATCACATTGTAAACGGGTGCATTTTCGGTTGAAGCCGACACCCTTTCATTCATTTTTGAGCCTAAGTTGTTGAAATGGCCAAAATCAATGAGGCATTAGTGTTGTTGAATAACCTCATTCATTCCAATGTTGATGACATGATAAAAATGAGCAAGGATGCTCTTTGTAAAATTCACAGTTGTTTACAAGATGCACATGAGAAGATTGAGTTTTTGCAGTTGGAATCTCAGCTCCAACAAGATGAACTTCAGCAAAAGAGTCACCATTCTGAACCTGTTTCTGTTCAAAAGATTGAGATTGACTCCCATCAACAGCATGTCAGTAAAGTTCCAGATGATTCACATTCAGTTCATTGTACTAGAGCAGATTTACATGTAGATGCAGCCACTCAGCCTGCACTTCCTAAGCCCATCATCAGACCTTGGGAAGAACTTGTCCACAACAAGCACCGAACTGGTCTTGGATATGACAAGGATGTGTCCTTTCATATTCCAGACTACACCAAGCCCATCATATTTCAGAGTGTCGGATTCTTGTATGACAGTTCACCTGCAGCTGTTCCAGATCCTGCTCCACAACAACAATCACAGATTGAGAAATGCCAACACTGTGATCGAGTTGGCCATATGAAAGATCACTGTTTTGATCTTCATCCATGCAAGCATTGTGGTCGGCACACTCATTCTTCACACAGATGCTTCAGACACAAGCCTCTTGCAAGAACCAAGATTCATCTTGGATGGATCGCTTCTTGGCAATGGGCATCAGCAGCCAAGAAGATGTTTATGACACATGTTAGAACTTGTTCACAGATATTGAACAAACTTGCAGTTGAGTTTTCGCCATCATCTCACCTTGTCCCTGACAGGGGGGAAAATGGTGGTCATGTACAAGCTTCGACGACAGATCAAGCGAGCCTGAGCCACAATCTCTCATTCCAGATTCAGAGTTGCAGCCGGAGTTCAAGCGAGCCTGAGCCACAATTCGTCATTCCGGATTCAGAGATGTAGCCAGAGACATGGATGCCCATGAGCATACCTTCGGTTGGTGGATAACCTAAAACCATCATTTTCGGTTGGTGGATAACCTAAAACCATCATCTTTGGTTGGTGGATAACCTAAAACCATCATTTTCGGTTGGTGGATAACCTAAAACCATCATCTTTGGTTGGTGGACAACCTGAAACCATCACGAGGTAGTAGACCTCCCTTCTTTTAGGTCAAAGGTCTCCCTTTTTTATGAGAGACAATTCCTCTAGCGAAGCTTTCGGCTTCTTGCCGGTTTTGGAAGAGTTCCGAGAACTGCAACAAGTATTGCGTTCCGGTGTTTGTGGTCATCCTAAAACCACCTCTTTTTTCCAACATTTCAGAGAGTTGATTCAGCCCAAGTGCTGCCATGTATACTTTGCAGATTTGTATTACAACTCTTTTCTTGGACTCACACATACCCCTTCAGATTAAGGGGGGATGTTGGAACACGTAATCCTACATGGGTAGGTGTGGAATGCGAAAATTCACAATGGATTCCAAGTGACCTTGGAAGATGAAACCAAGAGTCACACCATTGTACTATAAATGTACATCTTTGTATAATGGAAAATAAAGAAAGCCTCACGCTTATCTTTCATTGTGTGTTGTTTCTCTTGTGTGTGTGTTCATCTCTCATACACCATGTGTGTGCTTCAACATGGTTTTTAACATGTCCCTTGACCTGGGATGTGTTGGGCATAATTCTCATTCTTGTTTTTTGCTGTGTGCCCAAAATTTCCCAAGTTTTTTGCATGAAATGTATCCTAATGAAGCTTATGATTGTGTTTTAGGTACTTATTAGATCAAAATGACGATTACATGGAGGGAAAGAGAACATGAAGAACAAAACATGATTTCCCTAAACGATCCAGGTACAGTAAGAGCCCTCAGAGATTGCGGGTTGCTAAAGTACTTCAGACTATTGGGTATGAGGCAGAAAATGGAACTATTAGAGTTCCTTGTTCGATCATGGCATCCAGTACTATAGGATTTTCACATTTGGGATAAAGTTCTCCCCATATTAGTGGAGGACATTTATTTTCTCACAGGATTATCGAGGCGGGACTCTCCCATTTCTCTTTTAGGATCTGCTCTTGGAGGAGAGACAATGAGAGATTACATAATGCAGCACTGCCATAAGGGACTGAACCAAGTAAGGATGGGAAAATAAACATCTGTGATGTACATTATTTTCCTTTGAATACCATCCTATTTACTATCGTAATGCTTGCCAGTTCTGCTACACTACATGTGACAAACAAATCATACATGCAGTATGCACTGGAGTGTTTAGAACCAACAATTTTTAACTCGGCTGAAGCTGTACTCTTTCAGATGAAATAACAGCTGACCAAAGCAAAGGGAGGAAGGAAGAATAATTTAAACTATGGCTCGATCCTAATTTCCTTTGCCTTAGAGTGGATTCCATCGATGCAGCCCCAACATGTTACACTGGGTATATCTGGCCCTAGAGATCCACAGATGTAGAGATGGGTTAAATTGATGTCTAGACATGCTGGTAAATCAACCATCGTATTCTCTACTACATTCTTCGCCTGGTTTAAATGACAGATGATCACCATAGATCAATATCCATACGTAGGCGTAGATTTCTGAGGAGACTCAGACTTGATTCTTCCAGACGACACTCAATGGGGTGCAATTGGTAAGAATTTTTTGACCATGTTTTTTATTTTTTCTAAGGTTTATACATGTTTTTGCATTTTTATGTTTCCCAAGACTAAACTAAAGTTATTATGTATGCAGATGTGGGTCAAGTTCGACCAGTGGGTCAGCCAAAGCAGGGAGTAGATGAGCCAGCAAAGAGGGTTGTCAGGAGAGAAGTCCTTCAGGATTTAGATATGACCGAGAATCTTGCTGAGCTAAAACAACATGTGGATGGGTTGACTCTTGGGATTCTGGATTTCTGGATCGAAGATTTTCCTATGAGACTGCAACGCCACACTATTGGAGTTCCTAATTGTTGGATGCAGTTATTGTGTGGGATAGCTAGATCAATATCTTTTTATCACGAGAATCACTAGTTTACTTTGACATTTTGCATACATTTTGAGGTCAGATGACCAATGTGCCTTGGAATTTTTTTTGTAAAAACCTATAACTATCTATCTATTTGTTTCAGTGTTTTCCTATGTTTATTGCGTAATCCTATTCAATTATGTGATCTGAATTGAAAATATGTCTTTACATGTGTTGCAAATGTATGTTTAAAACATAATTCGCTAAGGAATCAGTTAATGTGTTCAAGCTTTTGGAAATATGTTGATATTGAATGAAATAAAAAATGTATTTTCAAAAGCTGAACTCTAAGGAACATACGATGCAGTGTTGGATTTCGAACAGTATAAACACTAGTAAGTTGCAGTACAACAAGTTGTGAGTCTAACCTAATGATGATGCGGTTAATACCAAATGAAATGGAATCAAAGAGAAGTTCGATCAACACGCTATACTCAGCAATATTGTTTGTATATCGACTGATACAAATCCCTTGAAAACTCATTAAATATTTGCTTGGAGTGAAAATGGTCCATGCGCTAGAGGATAGATTTTGCGTACTACGACTAACACCATCAGCATACCCAATGAATGGTTCCAAAGATTAAGACATCTGCAATGAAATTTAAAACGGATTACTAACTTCAAGAAAACTCTAGAAAAACAAATTAAGATAGTAAATGCAAATCAAAATCATATATACAATATAATACAAATTTTACTACTCTCATGTTTAAGAATAGTAACTTTTGAGATACAACCCATTTCGAGGCTACGCCAATGGAATTCCATCATAATCTACTAACTCGTAGGCACCCTTAGCAAGAACTCTTTTGAAAATATATGGGCCATGCCATAATGGCTTAAATTTTCCTATACCTATTACATCAACTTCCTTATCATAAAGTAAGACCAGGTTACCCTCTGAGAAGATGCGAGGCTGGACATGTTGGTCATATTGTGCCTTAATTCATCTCTTATGCGCTTCGTTGTCCAATGCGGCTTCATGACACGTTTCATCAAGATGGATGACATTAAATAGATGTGCTTCTCCAGTAGATGTGTTAGGTAAGAAGTCAACAATGAGTTTTAATGATGGTATTTCACATTGGATAGGAAAAATAGCTTCCAAACCATACACCAATTGAAAGGGGGTAAATCTGGTTTCATTTCTCACCGAGGTTTGGTATGCCCATAAAGCCAAGTACAGGATTAAATTCCAATTTCATTTATGAACTCCTATCATTCGTTGAAGCATTCGCTTAAGAATATTGTTAATATCTTCAACTTGTTCATTGAATTGTGGATAATAAGGAGTAAAACTATGATGCGACAGTCCTAATGTGGCAGTCAACTCATTCATCATGTGGTTGTGAAAATGCTTACCATGATTATTCACTATATCTTGTGGAACACCAAATTGTGAGACGACATGATTGAAAAAGAATAATGTAGTTGTTTTGCCTGTGTTATTCAATGTAGGCATCGCTTCGGCCCACTTGGTAAAGCAGTCTACTGCGAAAATAATATAAACATGCCCCTCAGACAAACAAGGGTTGCAGGTCATGAAGTCAATGCCCCATTTTGCAAATGGTCCCACAAAAATAATAGGATGCATCAATGCTAGTGGTTTATGGATTTTGCAATCAAATATCTGGCATGGATGACAACTTTTGACCACGAGGATGCAGTCATGAAGTATGGTAGGCCAAAATTAACCTGCGCAGTGTATCTTCTGTGCGATAGCATATCCAGACAACTTTCCACCACAAGCCCCAACATGAAGATCATTTAGAACCTTCCTGGTCTCCTCATGAGTGAGGCACCTCCTTAAAATCGTATCAACACCACGACGATAAAGTGTATCACCGATAATAAGATAATATTTGGCTTGGTATAGAATACGTCGTTGTTGAGAGAGAGAGGTATCAGGCCAAAAAGTCTAGGTTTGGAGATAAATGATAAAATCCCCATACCAAGGATCAGATGATTTGATCAGAAATAGAGGCTCATCAAGGATTGATGGTTCCAATGTAGTAGCAGTACTATCAGAGGGAAGGTCTTAGAGAAGCTCATCCAAAACTAAAGAATTATTTGACTTGGATTTGATGAATTCTAAATAAAATTCCTGTAAAATGACAATCCATTTTGAATATTCCCCCCCAGCAATTGACATGAAAAAATGTATTTCATGGGTTGCAATCCAAAATGACAATGGTCTTCCTGAACAGGATATAATGGAAAAATATTTGGACAGCTTGAACGACTGTCAAGGCGATATTTTCGATGTATGAATAATTCACTTACGTATCATTGAGATTACAACTCAAATAATATACTAGATGTTCTATCCCATATTCTTCTTGGATCAATACTTTAGCAATGGTCGTATCAGTTGCGACGATATATAAGAACTAATCACTTTGATAATGTAGAAATTTATATAACGGATATGTTATACATCTGATATTCTCCTGATCACACACTATTTGACTTCATGCATAATACATAATCTCTTCTACCACTGATCATTAATTGCAGAAATAAAAACAATCACATGTGCACATTAAAACCATAAACATTCAGACATATGAACATAATATTTTATGGGAAATCTTAAAGCTTAAAACCCCCAACTATCTGTATATTATATGTCATAGAGATCATGTAACAATCATTATACAAATCTCCTCATAAGATCTCAGTACAATCTCTAATTGCTACACACTAATCAGGTCCGATCTAGCAAAATACATGCTCCAATCTCTGCCACCCACTAGCCTGCCTCTATTGCGCAATCACTGCTAAAGAATGGCTCTGAATGAACTCGAATTGGTCCAGCCTTGCTCACGCAATCCTCATTGGCATCTCCAACCACTGTGTGTTGCAACTCATGCAACACTATAGTCACAACTGATAGTCACACTGCTTTTTCACCTACCTCTTCACTGGTCTCCATTGAAACTGTCCATGCACTGTAGTTAACTGATGTATTCTTTAGTTGATTAATGAGTTAATAATTAGTGAATTAATTAATAATTAATTCACACCACTCTTACTAGTGTATCAATCAGTTAGACTAGATACAACTAGCTCAACTATGTTTAACTCAGTTAAACTGAACACAACTCCACCAACTACCTCAATAACTCCACCAAACTTTGTCACATAAGTTCTAACTGAAGTATCCATGCAATAGCTCCACTTAACCCTCAGGAATAGCGTAATTCCTTCTATCAGCTCCTGTGCCACATATATGCACTTAACTGAAGTGCTCCAAGAGAATAAGATAATGTTTATAGTCCAAATATTATTAAGAGCTAATAATATTCGACATATCTATTTTTAGACTGGCAATCTAAAAATAGATTCCGCCCAATATGTCTAAAAATAGAATTCCATATATTTTTTCCGACTTGACCAACCATCCACAAATAGCATCCTGCAACTCATAGAACATGATCCATATGTCTAAAAATAGACATAGTCTAAAAATAGACTTTGCGCCAAAAATAGCCTGCGGGCCCACTTAGTGAAGGCGACTCCTTTCCACTAAACTCATCATCTTGTTGCAATCTCAACACTCCCTCTCAACAAGATAAGGATTATCTGCAACCCCTATCCTGCCCCTGTGGTATTCGAATTTTCTCCTGGTGAGCGCCTTCGTTAAGATATCAGCATCCTGATCCTCCGTAGGAATGTATGAAAGTAACATGACCTTCCGCTGCACACAATCTCTGATATGATGATACCGGATGTCAATGTGTTTAGATCTATCATGAAATACTGGATTAACCGAGAGTTTGATGCAACTCTGATTATCACAATAAATCACAGTAGGATCTAAGTGTGAACCGAACAACCCGACCGGGATCTTCCTCATCCATATAGCCTCGCATGCAGCCAAACTCGCTGCCATATACTCGGCCTCTGCTGAATTGAGTGCCACGGATCTCTGCTTCCTGTTGTACCAAGAAACTGCTGTAGACCTGATACTGAAAATCCCTCTAGATGTGCTCTTTCTATCCGTTGGGCTCCCTGCCCAATCTGAATCCGTGAAGCCATGCAGCTTCAACTCATCCAACTATCTGTACCACAATCCATATCCCAATGTGCCCCTAAGATACCTCAGGACATGCTTTCCTTCCTTCCAAAATAGCTTGGTAGGCTTAACCATAGCTTGTGAAAGCTGGTTAACAGCATAGCATATGTCAGGTCGTGTATTGACCAGATACATAAGCGACCCCACCAACTGTTGATAAACATTGGCATCCACTACCTCTGCCGATGTAGCATCCTCTTTCCACCATCCACCAGGAAGAGGAGTGTCGATAGGCTTGCAGCCATGCATGTTGAACTTCTCCAGTATCTCTCGGGCATACTTTCCTTGAGAAACAAATAATCCATCACTGCGCTGCCAAATTTCCAATCCCAGGAAATAATAAAGGAGGCCTAAGCCCTTCATCTCCAACTCCTTTGCAAGATCAGCCTTGCATGAGTGTATCAACAATTCATCACCCGTCAAAATCAAACCATCTACATAAAGTACTTTTATTAGCAACACCTCCACCTGAATGCGGTATGAGTTCGGATCCACTTCACTCTTGGAGAATCCCGATTCCCGGTGAAATAGCTGTATCAGGTATTGTACGAAACAAGAGGTGCTTGTTTCAACCCATACAACACTCTTTTGAGCCTGCACACATGTGACTCGCAGCTGAAGATCTCAAAACCTTTGGGCTACTCTATGTACACCTCCTCCTCAATGACTCCGTTGATGAATGCAGTCTTCACATCCATCTGATGAATGTGCCACCCCATCTACGCTAAGAGAGCAAGAATCATCCTTATGGAAGAATACCTTGCGAAAGGTGCAAAGGTTTCCTCATAGTCAATCCCCTCAATATGTGAGAAGCCTTGGGCAACAAATCTTGCCTTATACTTCTCCACACTCCCGTCAGCTGCTTGCTTCACTTTGTAGATCCATATCAAACCTACCACTGATTTCCCTTCTGGCCTTGGGACAATCTCCCATGCACTGTTTCTGACAATTGAATCATACTCTTCCACCATGGCATCTACCCATGCAGGGTCCTCCACAGCTTCCTCGCAAGAGGATGGCTTTGTCACGATACACTTGCTCATTAGAGCCATGTATCCAGTATACCGATCAGGTGACTGTCTCTGTCTGCACTATGATGTAGGTGCTCCCTCTGATCTTCTCGCATCTGAATTAGTCGCTCATCTTCGCGAATTGCACTTCCACCCTACTGATAGTTTCAGCATTTTTTTGAGTGGTCTCTTCCACTCCATGAACCTCCTCTTGTGGCTGATCCACATCCTGAGGCTCATCCTTAGGAACCAATAGCTCCTCATCTGCATGCAAGTGTGGCCCCCTCTCAAGCTAACACTTCATGGCTTTCTCCTCATGAAATTTAATATCCCGTTGCACAAAAGTCTTGTGACTGTTTGGAAAATACACATGATAGTTGTGGGGTGTATCAGTGTACCCCAAAAATATCCCAACCTCTACTGTCAACTCCAGCTTCTTCCTGGCATCCTTCATCACATGAATGTAAACAGGTGAACCAAAAATCCTCAAATGAGAAATATTAGGCTTCTTACCAGATAATGCCTCCTCGGGTGTACTCATGCCAAGTATCTGAGGACAACGGTTTGCACATAAACCACGGTATTGCATGCCTCGGCCCTAAGTGTGTGGGAAGGCCTTGATCATGCAACATCGCCGCGTACCACGATATTTGTTCTTGGCTCGGCGACCCCATTGGCGCGGGTTATGAAATGAGGCACTATGATCTCTCTTCGAATTCCTTCTTCAACGCAAAAGTCCTTGAATTCGCGGGGAGATAAATTCAACACCACATCCCTCACAAGAGCCTTCACTTGCTTCCCCAATTCTTTCTCAACCAGTGCCTTGAACTCACAGAAATTTGAGTATGTCTCTCTCTTCTTCTGCATGAAGAAGATCCAGCACTTACGAGAAAAATCATCAACAAATATCACATATTACCTGTGCTTTGCTATCGAAGCTACTGAGAAAGGTCCACACACGTCTGTGTGAATTCTCTCAAGGATCGTCGTGGCACGAATATCCTTCTCGTGAAAGGTGGCTTTCACAAATTTTCCCAAGGTACACCCCTTGCACTGATCTGACTGCGCAAGAGTGCCCTTAGAAAGCCCAGTAGAAATCTGCTGCAGTATCTTCAAAGCTCCATGGTGAAGGTGGCCCAATCTCCGGTGCCACAGCTCGCCATCATCCCGGCTCACCACTCCTTCTGCCTTGCATGCCATTGTTGTGCAACCATCTACCTGCAATTGATAAAGGTTCTTGACTCGAACCCCTATCTCAGGGTTTCACTAGTTTGCCTTGCTGGCGGGAAAGCCTTTCCTAAACAGAGACAACATCATATCATATCTTCCAGCATACCATCGCCACAGAGATAAGATTCTTCTTGAATCCTGGAACATGCATCACTTCCTTCAATACGAGGGGTTTACCAGACTCCCTCTCAAAGGAAATGGTATCGATACCGGTCGCACTGTATCTACCATCATCACCCATCTCGATGTGCACTCCAAGATCTTTCTCATCCAGGTCAGTAAACAAATCTTTGTCTTCGGTCATGTGAAAAGATGCACCATTGTCAAGAAACCACACTGAACCCATCATACTTGAGACTAAGCACGCGATCAGCGAAAAATATAGCTCAAACTGGGAGGCTAAGGCCTCTCCAGCTGCAGATCTAGCAGCCTGCTTATTTTTCTTCTCTTTTGGACAATTTGTGGCGTAATGTCCGTGTTGGTGACAGTGAAAGCACTTCACCTTGGACATGTCCTGCTTCTTGCCTTTAGCACCAGATTGAGAAGCATTCTTCTTGCTCTTCCCCTTCCTTGATTTGGCAGCCAAAGCGCAATTTTCTTCATCCCACCTTCGGGCGGTGATCCGTCCCTGGTACTTCGCCTTATCTCCTCTTGCACAAGATCCGACCAAAGTCGCTCCCATCCTGGCAATTTCTCCCGACCATTGACAGAGTCCTGATAGGAATGCCAACTATTCGAAAGCCCAAGGAGAGCCAAGATCACCAAGTCCTCGTCATCTACAGTAACCCCCACACTTCCCAGCTCATCCTTGCACTGGAAAAACTTCGTGAGGTACTTGGGTATACTGTCGCCTTTCTCCATTTTTATGTTCCTGAGTTTATCCTTGAGCACCAACTTCCTCTGGTCACTCTTGCTTTGGAATAAATCTGTCAAAGATTTCCACATCAAGAATGGATAATATTTACCATGAAGGCTGGACACTATGTTATCCTTCACACCCTCCAATAGAATCCTTCGACATTTTTTTGTCTTCTTTTTCCATGCGTCAAGTGCGGCAGCATCGCTAGAAGTAGGTTTTGGAATTTCTGCATCTATGAACTCCTTCAACCCATTGTCATCCCGAACTGCCTCCATCCTGTCCTTCCATGCAATATAATTTGAACTTCCCTCAAGGGAATACTCCAATCGCATTTCGTTGAAAGAAATATCAACTTTGACACCAAGAAAACACTGCTACAAATTCGAATTCCACCAGCACAAAACTCAACTGCTTCAATGTTTTGCAATTGCTCCAATGATCAATATCGCTATGATACCATGTAGAAATTTATATAACTGATATGTTATAAATCCGAGATTCTCCTGATCACACACTATTTGAGTTCATGCACAATATAGAATCTCTTCTAACATTGATCATTAATTGCGGAAATAAAAACAATTGCATGCGCACATTAAAACCATAAACATTCACACATATGAACACATTATTTTATGGGAAAGCTTAAAGCTAAAAAACCCCAACTATTTATATATTATATTTCATAGATATCATGTAACAATCATTATACAAATCTCCTCACAAGCTCTCAGTACAATCTCCAATTGCTACACACTAATCAGGTCCGATCTAGAAAAACACATGCTCCAATCTCTGCCACCTGCTAGCCTGCCTCTACTACACAATCACTGTTGAAGAATGGATTTTAATGAAATCAAATTGGTCCAGACTTGCTCACACAATCCTTATTGGCATCTCCAACCACTGTGTGTTGCAAATCATGTAACACTATAGTCACAACTGATAGTCACATTGCTCTTTCACCTACCTCTTCACTAGTCTCCACTGAAACTATCCATGCACTGTAGTTAACTGATGTATTATTTAGTTGATTAATGAGTTAATAATTAGTGAATTAATTAATAATTAATTCACACCACTCTCACTAGTGTATCAATCATTTAGACTAGACACAACTAGCTCAACTATGTTTAACTCAGTTAAACTGAACACAACTCCATCAACTACTTCAATAACTCCACCAAACTCTGTCACATGAGTTCTAATTGAAGTATCCATGCAATAGCTCCACTTAACCCTCAGGAATAGCGTACTTCCTTTGTCAGCTCCTGTGCCACATATGTGCACTTAACTGAAGTGCTCCAAGAGAATAAGATAATGTTTATAGTCCAAATATTATTAAGAGCTATTTTTATTCGGTTATGTCTATATTTGTATTTTTAGATTCACAATCTAAAAATAGATCTCACTAACATGTTCAAATGAGAAGTCTCATCTATTTTTTCCAACTTGACCAACCATCCATAAATAGCATCCTGCAACTCATAGAATATGATCGACATGTCTAAAAATAGACATAGTCTAAAAATAGACTGTGCGCAAAAAATAGCCTGCTGGCCCACTTAGTGAAGGTGACTTCTTTCCACTAAGCTCATCATCTTGTTGCAATCTCAATAGATAATTGGGGGGATACATTAATGACGCCTCGAAAAGTGTATCCTTGACAACATGAAAAGAAGCTTGCACAACCTTATCCCAATGGAAGAAAATCCCCTTTTTCAAGAGTCGAGTAAATCCTTTATCCATTTCAGCGTAGTTGGGTATGAACCTCCTTAGTAATTTAGCCATTCCTTTAAGTTTATTTAACTGAAGTAAATTTGATGATGCAGGCAAATCAAGAATATCTTGGACCTTCAGTGGGTCGATTTGAATTCCTTCTTTTGAGATGATGAATCCTAGAAAATGACCAAAACCAACACAAAACACACATTTATGTGGATTGAGGCGTATTTTGTAGTGTCTGTAGCATAAATAGATAACTCTCAAATGCATCAGGTGATTAGTGTGGTTTCATGAATGCACGGGTAAATCTTCTAGATAAGGTTGAACAATGTGCTTGATGTCATTGAAAGCATAATCCATTGTTCTCTGAAATGCTTCCCCAGTGTTCTTTAAACCAAATGGGAGTTTACGATAAGCGAATGTGCTCCAGGGACAAATGAATGTTTTCTTATGTTGGTCCTCTGGGTGGATATTGATTTGATTGTAACCAGAGAATCCATCCATGAATGAAAAGATTTCACATCCAACACAATCGTCAATAATCTGGTCGATAAAGGGAGTAGGATAGTTGCCTTTTGGAAAAACAAGATTGACATCCCGATAATCGATGCACACTCTGATTGTCCCTTTTTTCTTCATGACAGAAACAATGTTGGAAACCCAATCAGTAAGAGGAACAAGGTAAATGAAACTAGCACACAAATTTTTTTGAATGTAATATTCCTAAATTAGCATGCAGCTAATTGGAATATTAATTTTTTCTCTTGTCATGTAGTTAGATGAATAAATGGGTATGGATAACCATAAATATATTTAGTAGGAATAAAATCCCTCTTAATGTGAAAAGGGATCATCTTCATAGCTAGATAAAACACCTTCATTTGTGAACAGGGGCTAATGCATGTGGACAAGGTCAAGTTTGACCAAATTAACAATGATGGTATGGAGGGAGTGGAGTGGATCATTAATGAGAAACAACGCAGTGTGAATGGGAGAAAGTCTCCATGATAGTAGTAAACCTAATGAATGGGACCCAAGGTGGGAATGCTCACATTGTTTATACGAAGGGAAAGGCAGACATATATGGATATGTTATTGATTATTGATTTTGTGGTCTGTATGACTTCTTGCACTCTTTCGCTGTTTAGCTGAGATTATTGTGTTGTTTAGCAAAAGGTGTTCCCAAGCGGGATTCCCACCTCTTCCCTTGAGGTAACCTCTAGGAAGAGTATTTTACTATCATTTCCACACACCAAAATTTTGTCCAAGCTTCATTATTTAGCTACAACGCAATGCCTTTTCATATTTGTGTTGTGTTGCAGGGTGTTGCAGTGGAGGGTTGAGAAACCCACTTTCTGAGCTATTTTTTCAGGGGAGGAAGCATTCTTCTCATTGGGAGATTAGAAAAGGAGGTTCTTGGGATTTCTTTCACATATTGGAAATAGGAAAAACCATTCCCATCATCTACAGTGTAGATTCCCTCTTTGAATGCGTTATTATAGTGAGAACTTGCAGTGGAGGTTTCAGTGCTTGTTTTGGAGGGTGAGATTATCAGTGTTGGGATCAACCTTTTAATTGAAGGATATATTGGAGGAGATATATTCATTTATTTCAGCCATCTCCATCCAGTTATTCAGTTGCAACTGCTATTCATCCCTAGGGCTTCATTCCAACATTTTTTACTGTTGGGTATTTCTGGAAACCCTTCCTGGGTTGTCTTGGAAATGTGTTCGGGAGCATAGATCTCTAGCCCCAACACCTTTTGAGCTATATAACAAAATATATACATTGTTATATAATTTCTGTAGTATTTTATGCCCTAAAACTGCACTGTCATGGCTTATGGCACTTGTATGGCAGTATTTCTCATGTATTAGCATATTTTCCTATTGGAGGCTTGTTTTCTATTACTTAAGTAACTTGATCCTCAAGATATTGTGCCTATTATTTGCTGATATGTTTAATAAGATGGTTGTAAATTTTTCTCATGTAATGAAGTATTTATTTATTCACTGTTGTTTCCATTATTGTGTTCAAATATTGTTGCTTCCCCATTTGGGAATACTACAGTGGTATCAAAGCATAATCTTGGGTCATTATGTGGATCTCAGCCAATAAGCTATAAGAAAAATAAGAAGAAGGAGAAAGAGATCAGAATGATGGGAAGAATAAGTTTTATCTCCTCTCTTTACAGATATAAGAGGGACCTCACTAAAGAGGTCAAGCAAAGAATAATGGAGAGAAACAATGCGACCTCGTTAGGGTTTCAAGATGAGAAGGACCATGCACTTCCTATCAGTAGAAGAAAAAAATGGTATTGCATAGAGCTCCAAAGAAACACAGTATGCCATTTTATTTTGAAGAAGAAGACAAAAGGCATGGAGATGGAGGACACTTAGATCATGAGATTCTAAGTGAGTATCTTTTTGAATAAAAATCTCAATAAAATGCTTTCAATGATAATCTTACTCTCCCATAGTTCATTCAGATCAAAGAAGAAACAAGACCTTGCAACCATAGATTTATATTGTCTACATTTGATGGGTCATCCACATGCACATCAAGAGCTTGGGGAATGAATTTGGATGCATTCTTCCTACTACACCTAGTAGTAGAAAGAGAAGTTGTTGAGATTGCAGTGCTACACCTTGAGGGTGAATAAAAAATTTGGTGGTTCAACCATTTGAGACATGCAAGAGTGATTACGTATGCAGATTTTACTCAAAGGTTTATAAAGAAGTTTTATAAGAAGAAATCAAAGTAGAAGAAACTTCCACCACCACTTTCTGAAGGTTCACTTGCATCAGGAGAAATAACACTTACACCTTTGCAAAGTGTTCTTGATCCCTTGACATTTAGATTCCCATGCACTATTCTAAAGATGTATGAGGAGGAGGAGACTTTTAACAGCGCTGATGTAGCCATAGAAGAACAAATATCATCATTAATAGTTGGGGAAGTCATCACACTAGAGGAAGGAACCCTTGTAGCAGTACAAGATGTTCCCAAGCTTTACCAAGATATGCACATATTTCCATTTCATATTATTACAACACATCATATGGAGGATTATGAAAACATGCTATCATGGAAAATGCATGACCTAGGGTCAAAGCACATTGCTGATTTGGAGTAGCAGATTATCACTGCGCTAAGGAAACTTGATTTGTTCAAGGAGGAGATATATAGTCATCCTGGTATATCATAGTTGAGATACACACAACTCTTGGGGTTGGAGTGTAGAATTTTGGAGGATATGATGAACATTATCCTTGTAAATCCAATGTAGAACTGTATGTTTAGCATTATGCATGATCACGATACAGCATATGCACCATCATGGAGATCAATAGCGCTGTCACTGAGCAACACTGATGAGTTTGGGGCCCAACTATTATTGGGACATTTTGATGACAATTATACTTGTGTGACAATGGATAGGCAGATGATTGGTGAGATACATCTTATCTTTCATTGTTGTGATGGATATTTCTTGATGAGCATTTCATAGCTCAATGAGAAGATTTTTCCTTCAACATACTTGGATCCTTATGGATTCAACATGGTCATTGATGAGTGGTCTTCATTTGGATATATCCAAGAGATTGCATTTCAACATCCCATGAAATGCAAAGATAGAAATATGATTTGGGAGAGTGGTATTCTCCATTAAAGGGATACCTATTTTTATCATGATAGTAGACACTCACCATTGGTTGGATGGGTGATGTTGATAAGCAAGAGGTTGGAGAGCCACTTGCATATCTATGAAACAGGGCAACATGAGGCAAGGTTGTGCTGGCTACTCTTGAAAGAGTTTGGTCAGTATATGACATATCCTACTTCAAGGGATATGTTGGTGGATGGGACTTGGCATGGCACTTGCATCATATGGAAGCAAGTAGTTTGGGTGCATTGTGATGATATGGCATTCTTCATGTTAGTCATCATGTTACCACCTCATGATTTGTATGATGGAGGTGTGAGGAGGCAACAAGAGTTGTTGTTGCTTTGGATACTTCAGGGAGAGTATGGGCTGATTTGCCCCCATACTCTGCATGATGTTGCAGGAGTAGATGGTGGCACAATCATGGTGCAAAGGGGCTACTCCTTAGATTTGAAGGATTAGGAGGTACTTCCACCTTGGAAGAAATCTCCCGTATATAGCAGCATTATGGTAGATGACTTTGGAATTTGGCATGCCAAAGGATGGAGCTATGAGATGAAAGAAGCCTTATTACAAAGGCCAACAATGCTGTCACTTGGGAGCTTGGATTTGTTGATGGATTGTTCCCAGGATCACTTCACATATGATGCACTTAATGGACAGTTAGGAGATGAGAGTGATGGAGTAGTGGATGGAGACATCTATTATGATGATATGATATTCTTGACTTGGATCTCCAAGCATAAGGAGAAGGTTTTGCATGCAACACATAGTTCATTCATTTTCATGGAGATATGTCATACCACTATGGGGGGCTCATTCATGGATATTATTATCATCCTACTCTCAGTGCATGTTAATAGTTGTGTTTTTTCACTTTTTGATTATCTAACACAATATTTTCATTACTTTTCCATTTCTATTCAGTGCATTGATCCACAAGATGGAAAGCCTCTATTTGGGCTTCATGGTCATTTTGGGACCAACATCAGTGATGGGGATAGCCATCTCTTGTATGGATTTTGACAAGTTTTGTACTATTATTTGTATGCTCACTTGATAAACAATGGAATTTACTATTTACTAGTGGATGAGATGACATGCACAACTAGCAACTTGTTGGGAGATAACTTGCCATATTATGTTTTGAAACAACAGTTAGAAAAACTGCACTGCAACCACTTGGGAAACTATTGGTACCTTTCATCACTACATGAAACCTTCAATATCTTTCTCATTTTGATGCCATATGGTGATGATGTCCTATTCATCATATATGGGGTGGATTGGGCCAACATGATTCATGACTCTAGAGAGAGGATGTTTGAAGATCCAGTTTTCTTCTTGCCTCTTGAAGGCAACATTATTGCAGCCAAAAATCAACAACTAATCTACACTTATCATAAGTGGAGAGAGAGACAACATGGGATAGACAATTTGGTCTATCAAGTTTAGCAATGCAACCCACCTTCTTTGCAGGAGCCTAAGGTGGAGGAGTTTCTCCATGAGTTACCATTTTTGGAGGGTGACTCATTTGTATGGATGATATCTTGGGGATGGGAGCTTCACATGGGAATGAAGGTTCCAAATATATTTCAGATTCCATGCCTCAAGAAGGCCTCTAAACAACATATTTTTTCCTCTGTGGTTATTCCACTTTTTCATGATGATAGCTATTTGGGATTGTCACCAAAAGCTAACTTGCATACTTGGGAGGAGAAACTTGGAGACTTATTGATGAGACATCATCTTGTAATTTGGAGGAGATTATCATATGAGGATGCTATAGGAGGAGGAGAGGAGGCTCTTCAGTTCTATCCTTGTAGTTTCTTGAGGACAAGCAACATTTGGGAGGGGAGGACTGTAATATTCCTAAATTAGCATGCAACTAATTGGAATATTAATTTTTGCTCCTGTCATGCAGTTAGATGAATAAATGGGTATGGAGACCAATAAATCTATTTAGTAGGAAAAAAATCCCTCTTAATGTGAAAAGGGTTCATCTTCATATCTGGATAAAACACCTTCACATGTGAACAAGGGCTAATGCATGTGGACAAGGTCAAGTTTGACCAAATCAACGTCGTTGGTATGGAGGGAGTGGATCATTAATGAGAAGAAACACAATGTGAATGGGAGAAAGTCTCCATGATATTAGTAACCCTAATGAGTGGGACCCAAGGTGAGAAGGCTCACATTGTTTATAAGGAGGGCAAGGCAACCATAGATGGATATGTTATTGATTATTGATTTTGTGGTCTGTATGACTTCTTGCACTCTTTGGCTGTTTAGCTGAGATTGTTATGTTGTTTAGCACAGGGTGTTCTCAAGCAGGGATCCAAACTCTTCCCTTGAGGTAGCCTCTAGGAAGAGTATTTTACTATCATTTCCACACTCTGGAATTCTGGCCAAGCTTCAGTATTTAGCTACAACGTAGTGTCTGTTCAGATTTGTGTTGTGTTGCAGGGTGTTGCAGTGGAGGGTTGAGAAACCCACTTTCTGAGCTAGTTTTTCAGGGGAGGAAGAAAAATTATCATTGGGAGACCAGTAAAGGAGTTTCTTGAGCTTTATTTCAAATCTTGGTAGTAGGCCAACCTATTCCCATCATCTACAATGCATATTCCCTCTTTGGTTGTGTTATTCTAATGAGCACTTGCAATGGAGGTTTCAGTCCTTGTTTTGGAGGGTGAGATCTTCAGTGTTGGGATTAAAATTTCACTTGCAGGATCCATTGGAGGATATATATTCATTTAGATATCATTTTCAACCATATCCATCCATTTATTCAGTTGCAACTGCTATTCAGCCCTAGGGCTGCATTCCGGCATTTTGTACTTTTGGGTATTTCTGGAAACCCTTCTTGGGTTGTTTTGGAAATGTGTTCGGGAGCATATATCTCTAGCCCCAACACCTTTTAAGAATATAACAACATATATACATTGTTATATCATTTCTGTAGCAGTTTATGCCCTAAAAATGCACTGTCATGGCTCATGGCACTTGCATGGCAGTATTTCTCATGTATTAGCATATTTTCCTATTGGAGGCTTGTTTTCTATTTCTTGAGTGACTTGATCCTCAAGATCTTGTGCCTATTATTTGCTGATATGTTTAATAATATGGCTGTACATTTTTCCTATGTAATGGTGTATTCATTTATTCACTGCTATTTCCATTATTGTGTTCAAATATTGTTGCTTCCCCATTTGGGAATATTACATTCAACATCTACTTTAATTACAACATCCTTCTTCGGATGAATAGGATGAAGGCATTGATGTACCGATCTGAAATTAGGGTACATTTTAATGGCATGTTCAATAATACTAGTAGCTATGCCTGGAATTTCCTCGTAAGACCAAGCAAATATATCTCAGAATTCACAAAAGAGAGAGCGATAAGTGTCAAGTTCAAATGGAGAACAAGACACGCCAACATGAATGTTTTCTACAATGTCGGGTTTGGTCAAAATATCGATAGAAATGGTTTCTTCAATATTCGATAAATTTCACTCAGATTCGATTGCATTAATGGGTAAAGAATTCGAAAAGAAAGTTTTGATCGATGGGTGATATATTTCAATAAGATTATCTTCTTCGTAATCCTAAATATGGGAACGATGATGATGATATTCCCATGGTTATCCTTCTAGCATCATGGATTATATAATTCTCTCATCAGTCAATAAAGTGGATGAAAAAGGATTAGATGGAGTACCAAAATATAAGGAACGATCGACCAAAACGACCGGTGACGATGATTTCAGATTCGCCACCCTAGCCATATAGATTGATTGCTATGCCAGCTAAATTAGGTTGGGCGACAATAATTCATCTAACATAACAACTTCAGAATCATTGGTAATATTCCTTAAGCTAGGTAGAGTGGAAGATACCATGCAACATGTGTCTATTCTTGCAATTTTTCTGATGTCACAGGCGGCGGTAATGCAAAGGTGCCCATGAGGGAAGAATCCTTTAAGATTCCTACACCAATGTTTTGAAGTGCTAGTTGGGGTGCGTGAACTAACAGAATGCTTCCAATTACCTAGGAACTAGAGGCAAAGAAGGAGAGTTGATTGATGACTGTAATAACACCTTTATGAGGAAAGGTGATCATTCTAAAATATGTAGAGACGATCGCAATCATAGCATAAAAAAATGGCCTTCCGAGTAAAATTTTGTAGTCAAGGGGTCCATCAACAACCTCAACTTCAATAGTTACATTTTTTCCCCCTAGTTCGACATGTAGGTTATTGATGATACTGCAAGGCTTATATGTACGACCATTAAAAGCTTTATCCATCGTAGGCAATTGAGATAAGCGCGACAAGCCAAGTGACTTCCAGCAGTTTAGAGACATAATGCAAGTAAATGATCCCTCATCAATAATAGTACGATGAACGAGGTGATTAAGAACATTTACTTGGATGGAGAATGCCAATTCTGTTCGTAACTGTGGCACATAGCCCGTATGATTAAAGACTACATGATTGTAATATGTCGGATCGATTCCACCAATTGCCGAGAATAAAGCTTGTTTCTAGGAGGGACAATTTTGAAGTACCTCAAGCATCGACATAAATGAAGGGGACTGAGCCAAATATTGAACTATATTATAATTTGGAGCAACTCGAGCTTGAGGATTGAATGCCAATTTATGGATGACTCCATTAAGTGGCTTTATTGTTAATTTGGGAATAACAGTTGGAAGAATAGATTCTGTGGAAAGATTTGTGGTTGAGGTAGTAGGTTGATCAGTAGCCTGACTACCATAATATTTATTTCACATTGACACCAAACCATCAGTTTTTGGATTTGTGACAGATAGCATAACCACTTGGGAACTAGAATTTGGATCTGTAGCAACCATATTTGTGTCTAGATTCGGAAATGGATCTGTCAACATAGCGGATGCAGAGGAGGTATTAAGAAATTTTGAGACTTCGGCATAGTGAGGACAGTCTCAAACAAATTTCTCCTCATTACATATTATGCAAGGGTAATGAGGTTTCCGATTGTTTCCATTTTGTTTATCAGATGATCATTCATGCGGGGTTGAATTTTTCTTTTTCTTTGCTTTCCCATTTTTATTATTTTCAGGTTGCTTGTCACTTTTTCCTTTGTCAGATGACATGACATGAATTTCAGAAGAAGGTGTAGGATCAGATGCATTAGAGTGATATGTTCTTGTAGTACCGATCATACCGTCGCTGGCATGAGAGTACTTATATGGAGGAGGAACAATAAAATTAGATAGCAGCGTGTTGGGAGTTTTCTCATAGAGCGTGCTAGATGAAGTATAAATCAAATATAAGTACTAGGCATGATAAATGAGCTGCTCTTCAGTGACAAGCCACCCTTAGCCACATCCTCGGTGATAGATGGCATCAAGGACTTAGTGAACCACTCATCAAGGAGCTGATCAGGAACAAATGTTTTTACCATTCTACGACGACGACACCGCTCATGAATATGATTAGAAATGTGAGTAGCATTAGTTTGTTTGAAATTGGTCAAGAGTTCCATTCTAGTTTCAAATGATATGGGTAACTGGAAGTGGGTCAGAAAGGTAGTAGCTAAGGCAGTGAAATTATCAAATGAATATCGTGGTAACTCAATGTACCATTTCATGGTTGGACCATTGAGTGTACACTGGAAAAGACGTAGTTAAACAAAGTCATCATTTAAGAAGTTGGATGAATACCACAAATGATAAGTCATAACATGCATCGATGAGTCTTCTCCAGGGTTTACATTGAACTTAGGAATATCCGAGAGTAATTTATGTGGTATCATCGGCCACCAAGGAGCATAGCTGATTGGATCATTGGTAAGCTAGTTTAAATAAGGTAATTCTAAAGTTGAAACAAAGGGAAACTGTCGATTTAATTCAGGTTGATCATAACCAGTGTATGATGGAATTTATTGGGCAACATTCCTTTGAGCACCAACATAAGGAATTTTTTTGTTGGTAACCCAGATAAGGGTTGTTTTGATAAGAAAACACTTGAGGATTCTATTGACCAAAACCTGGATAAGCTGCTTGTTTTTGAAATGAGGGTTGTGGCATTTGTGCTTGTGGCTGCTAAGGTGTCTGCCCACCAAGATTATATCCCAAACTAGAATAGATTTGACCTAGTTGTGAATAGGTAAGTCCCGGTTGTGCTTGTGACATCCCATAATAAGGTAATCCAACTCGTGAATAAATAATTCCAGATACAGGTGGTTGTTGTAAACCAGCTGAAGGAGTTGGATTATGAGGCACCAATACTTAAGGGTATTGGGTTGAAGGACCCATGTGAGACGGTTGAGGTACAACACTCTAAGCCTGTAATAGGGGTAAGGGTGTATTAACAAGTGGAGTAGATGTGGGTGCAATAGGTTGAACCGGTTGATATGAATGCATAATCGTTTGTGGTTGAACAGGAAGAATAGGTTGCCACTAAAAAACATTCATTCCAACATTAGTATGACCATAAAGGGAAAGAGTACTGTCAAAATGGGTGACCATAGGTTGCCCCCTAGCATGAGGAGTATAATAACATGGAATATATTGTTCTCCAAATGATGAGAGCCTAGTTGAGATTGTACTGGATGTAATATACCCAGATGGACTAGCTTGATATTGCACTAAAGATGTATATAAAGGATCAAGCCATTCAATACTCATTAGAGATGTACCAAATAAAATACTAGATGATGACATGGGTGAAGTGCATGGGTTTGAGGATGCACCAGAGAAGGTTCTAGATAAATATTGGTAACCTGGTGGGACGGAAGGACCACCATATAGATGTGACTCTGGTGATGTGGTGAAAATCTATGAGGTAGCAACAATAGATGTTGTCGTAATTGTAACAGATGGTACAACTGAAGATTTTGACTCAACCATGGTCATACGACCCAATGTATACCCTATAGGATCTAAGGTAACTCGAATTGACACAGGATCAAAGAAATCAGTGTGAGGTGATTGAGGAAAAGACTCGTAAAGATAAAGCTCCTCCCCAAAATGAGTTGGAGTTGAAGGTGTTTCATCTTGTGGTATTTATTCAATCGAAATCAAACCAGGTGGAAGGATTTTTCCATCAGTACCAAGATATATTTTAGGTGGTTTACTGTGTGATATGGGAGACTCAATGTCTACAATCAACTGTGGAGCAACCGATACAGGAAAAAATTCCGGTTGTTCGACTTCGGGATCTAGATGTTATGGTAAAAGAATGACAAGATCCAAATCAACTTCCATTTGAACAACGTTGGCTTCAGGACGTATGGTCTCACAGAATGGATGGATAGTGAACAAATGTAGCTGTGAGGACTCTGTCTCGATAACAGTGGATGAACCAGAATTTGTAGAAACAACTCGAGATGAATTTTGTATATGTGAGGATGATGTTGCACCAGAGGTAATGATAGTACTAGTTTTGGTAGAACGACGTTGCCTTCGCCGACTAGAAATGGCTTCCGGTGGTAAAGGTGGTTTAAGTGCTATTCTATACGAATGACGGGGAAAGGGATTTTATTCTTCCATGATGACTGATTGATTTTATGAAAAAAAAAAACCAAAATAAAAGGGTAATTCTAGGCAAAAGGTTTAGCAAGTAATTGTGAACTGCAGAATACCTCTTGGCGAACCAAGAAGTACGGGCAGGCAATCTCCCTAAATTTTGTGTTCGGTGTATCACAAGTTACAAGGCAGCCGACTCGGTTACCTATTGATGGAAAGAAACCTAAAGTCA
Source organism: Pinus albicaulis (assembly GCA_034641835.2). Lineage (NCBI taxonomy): Eukaryota > Viridiplantae > Streptophyta > Pinopsida > Pinales > Pinaceae > Pinus > Pinus albicaulis. Next base: position 345,046,911 of record CM076572.1, read on the forward strand.
TCCTCCCAAATATACCCGAAGGTGCATGGAGGCCCAAGTCTGTATTAGCGTTGTCTAATGCGAAACCGCATAGTGAGAGCACCCCCTTATACTTTTCGTACTAGAACACTGCCCTATATACCTGAAGGTACGTGGACGAGCTCTGATATACTTACATACGTGGACAAGATCCGATATAATTATGTATGTGGAGTGAGGTATCACACTCGAAATGTATTGCAGACAAGTCTAATGTAGGAATTTACAAGGTAAGTTCCGTAGATCAAGAACCAAAGGTCACCGCTCACAAACATATCACAAATCAGTACACCAGTATAATCACGTGGTTAAAACCCTCAAAGAGGGAAACAATCCATGCCTTGAGCCAATGCGACCACTTCAGGGAATTTATTAATATAAAAGAAAAGTTACATATGTTTCCCTCATAAACGGTTACCGGACAAATGACCCTCCATGCTCTTTAAATAGAGATCATGGACCAATCAGGTGTTAAGCCACGAATCAAGTGTCATTAATACCGAGTTGAGAGATAACCATTGGATCACTAAACATCGTGACCATCGGATTATAATTTACAAATGTACATGGTAAAGAAACACACTTTACCTAACTCTACACTAGACTATGTTATTCTTAACTATTTCCTATATGTTGGAATATCCTAACATCCCCCTTTAAGAACAACTTGGGATAGGATTTAAGGATTTACAAAGGTGACACAAAAGGAGCCTATTTCCTATGTGTCGAAATATCCTAGCATCCCCCCTTAAGAAAAAATTGGGAGAGGATTGAAGGATTGAAGGATTAACGACACTGGAACATGTCTCTAGCCTAGACCTTCTAAATGTTATCGTTAATGTTACAATGCTTTCTTAGGTTGATTGATGTAAAGTTTATGTTTATCTTGTTTAAAATTTTTTCTTTGAGGTTCACCGCGTGATGTAATGGGGAATTTGTAGAAATTCAAACTAAATGATAGGCAAACTTTTCAATTTAATTTTTTCAGTGAAAATCCTAGCTACTAAGGGGAAAGAGCAATCAGTTTTTGAGCATACAATAAAGAGCACAAACTAAATAGAAATTTCCTAACTTGTTCCTATGCAACAAACACAATTCACTATATGCACATGCATGTTTTTATTTTCATCTCCCTTTAATGTGAATGATAGAAAGGAAAATAAGTGCATAAATAAATCAAACAAGTGTTTTCATATGAGAAATGAGGAATGAAACAACAATTTCTCTTAGGAAAATGAAGAATGGAACTACAATTTTCCTACAGGAAATGAGAAATGAAACAAAAATTTCCTTTTCGAAAATCGAATTGATCTAATGCAAAAATTAAATACTTTGAATTTGGTTTGCCAATGATAAGGAAAAACACTAATGAAACGTTGAACAAATCACTTTTCAAAGGAGGAAGAACAGGAAATTTTACTGGTCTCTAAGAGGTATCAGACATACGAGAATATAACAAACAAGTGGCTGAAACTGAAAGAAATGAAAAATTTTGATGGAATTTGGCTGGCTGAGGGGGAAACACAGTCTTTAAAGGGAGACAGTGCATTGCAAGCACCCCTAAATGGGAGACAGTGCACTACAGTGCACTGTGTTTTGACCAATACTGCATTGGGCACAACTAATATTGAAAAATCGAGTAGCTAGACACACTTCTAATGCAATTTTTTTATTTAAATGAATGATAACAGAAAGTAGATGCTACTGATGAAGATAAAAAGAGACAAAAACACCAGGAATGATGGGATCTCCCCAGTGGACTCAACAATTTTTTATACAAAATTATGATCTATAGATAAATAATATTCCCTAAGTGTGGTGTTTATCACTTAGAACAACAGAGGAAAGAATAACTATTATTTTCTCTAAAATAAGTAGATATACATAATGGGAAAGGAGCCTACTTGTGATTCTTTCACTTCTCCTTCTCCTTTTTTTGTTGTTGTCGTCGCTCTTAATCCAACTCAAGTCGCTAGATCGTTTCCTGCAAACATAAATAAAGAAAAACAAATGACATTCAATATAAAAGTATCTACTTATATTACTCAAATAAAACCGATTAGATCTGAAATACTTACATCATTCAAGAATACATTACACAAGAAATAGAGACATATGTATGGGAAAATGAAAAACAATCTTTATTAAAGAGTAGGAGGAGAGGATTACAACCAATGGATCGATTTTTCGTCAACCTACTCCAACTTCATTCCAACCTCATCACATCCAACATCATCTCAACATCATATATATACTTTCACTCTCTTACCAAATGAGAATCCAACATCATAACTTTGCAGAAAATTCTTCCTCCCTAGAACTAGGATGAGTGCTCAATTTATAGGGAAACTGATGGTAGTTTCTCAATGAATGAATTTCTACTAATAAGAAAGACATGCTTCCAAGTTCAGAGGTGTTAGATGGACACTTGGATTCAAAGTATGACACCTATGGACTCTTCTAGAAGGCACTGTCCATGTGGATATTCCCGGAACAATGAGAATTTTGTTCCCAGGTGACCAAAGAACCCTTGAGGGTCGGGAAGTGCACTGCAGTGCACCCTTGCATGGAGGAATTGGGACTTCAACGCAATTATTCCCCTGCAGATGAGCGTTGGTGATTCAATGGGTCATATAACATATACTTCAAAGCTTGGAAATCTCACAATAGAAGCCATGAATGAAATATTCTTCACTTTGGGAATATAGCAACTGAAATATAAGGGGATGGTAGACCCTATTTCATTGGTCCTGAGGATGATTTCCAGTTTGACCAGGTCTTGAGGGATGATGCAAAAATTGACCTATAAAACATGCTCTCATCAAAATCATTGTCTTTCACTAGCTTTCATAGAAGAACATCACTTGGGAGACATTCATTCAGTCTAATGTCTTTCCCCCCCCTGCTAGTCAGCCTACTAGCCAAGGTACATCATCCGCAACACCATCAGCACCATCCAAGAAAATGGAGATTGGATCCTCTAGAAAAATTTTAGTCAAGAGGACACCTAGCACTAAGGTCCATGGTGTAGATCCATGGTGTAGATCTTAGATCTACTCATTGTTATTCATCTTCTGCTGAGATCCCCAAGCGGAATGTACTAAAAAGCTCTTTTTTCATATATATCCAATTCAGACCTATCATTTTGTACTCATATCTATTCTAGATATTAAATATAATGAAACACTACTTTAGCTTCCTGAATATTACGCTTTCTGGTTTATCTTGCATTTCCTTGTACCATTATGATGGGTTTTAAGGCCTTTCTTCATGTATAAATCTGTATTTTCTAATATAAAGCCATTGAATCACATTCTAAACTTTCCATACTGATTTTCCATCATTATTTTAGTTAAACCCTTCAGAAAATAACGCTGTAGAAGCTTCAGTACATTCTGCATAATTTAAGTCATGGGAAATCAGGGTTTTTAAGCCTAGTTAGGGAAGGAGGAACTGTTTAACCTAGCTAGAATTATTTGTTTGAGCTGAAATTTTGAGCTTAGGTCCCTCATGGCCTAATATATTAGATCCAACTATCATCCCACCTTATTTTTACACAGATACGTGAATACACTCATTTTAGGGCCAAAATCATCTCTTTTCCCCACCCTTTTGAGTCCAAAGTGAGTTGTAAGCTGCTGCATAGTCATTTCAATGAAGGATATGTCATTGGAAATATTTTTTAAGGCATATTTATGTATCTCAAACTCTGGAATACCTTAGGGTATTCTCATTGTTGTAAAAATTCCAGATTTGGAACATTATAGTGGTATCAGAGCAAGATCTTTGGCTCAGCCTGTGGCTTCAAGACAAAGTGCTATAGAGAAAAGAGAAAGGTTAGAATGCTGAAGAAGATGAGTTTTACCTCGTCATATTCCATATCCATGAAGAGCCTCTTCAAAGAGGGTAGACAGATAAAGGAGAAAGAAGAAGAAAATGAAACTCCTAGAGGGTTTTAAGGAGAAGAAAATTGTAGTGAGACCTATAGAACGTTTCAAGAAGGAGAGGAAGACCCATGCACTTCCTACCCTCACAAAGAAGATGAATTGTACAGAAAAAACAAGAGCATGGCTCCACCACTTGGAAGAATGACAGAAGAGGAGATATCCCTGCTCCTTTTCCAGACCATGAAGGGTATTGAAGAAGATCCCAAGGAGATTGAAAGGGTGGAGACTTGTACCAGGGCTGGCACAACCTTGGAGGAGCAGCCTTCAGTAATGGAGGAAGACTACATATTTGCAGAAGAAGCTCTTGCTTCTACATCCCACCAAGGTGTGATTAAAAATTCATCTGTTGTTATTTCAGCACATTGTATGAAGAGATCTACATTTATGTATGCTGCTGATTTAGAGAAACAAAGTTGCAATGTGCTATGAAAGAGCAGTAAGGAAGAAAGGAGGCACCATTCCTCATGGGGGAATTCAAATTGTAGCTTCATTCATGAAGCAATGGAGGAAGAAATGATGAATGGTAGACATCTTGAAGTGAGAAACCTTTTCTCCTTTCTAGATGCCTCTTTCTCAATGAGCACTCCCCATCTCAAAGAGAAACTTCTACTTGCAGGAGATCCAAAACCTCAATGGTTTTTGAAGGACATAGATGAGAGGTTTTTTATTGAATATCTCAAAGGGATTGCATTTCAAAAGCCCTTGGAATGCAGAAGGTGTAAAACCTTGAGGACACAAAGAGGAGATGGGGAAGAGGGCCAGTCTCATTCATATCCATTGCAGAAGGTTGAAACACCTAGGAAGGTGATTGGATTGCACAGTAGAAGCATGGAGGGTCTTCTCCACTCATGTATTCAGTCATATCTCATTAAGGAGGTCTCATTATATGAAGATTATGGCACCATCCATGGGCAACATGTGTCATCACTATCAAAGGATGAGACCCTGAAGATTGCAGAAGGCAAAGAGGAGGGCAAGCTTCACATGGTAAGAAACATTTGTCCTTCCTTATTTAAGCACAATAATGCAAAAAGAAGGCAAAATGATCTATTCAAGCAAAGAAAGGACACATCAGTCCATACATCCTTTCATGATCTATGCCTTGATGTCTCCTTACTTGAAGGAATTCCACCAAGGAGTTCCCATGTTGAGCAGAAGAGCAAAGTGTTCCCTCAACCTTGTGCATCAATGTCATCTCTTTCTAAGAGGGAAGCCAACACAACATTGGAGACTTTGGGTAAGAAGCATTCTTATGTAAATCACATCTGTTTTCACGATTGCATGTATTATCTTACTCTACATTTGCATGCCATAAATCCCAAAGGGAGTGTTTTACCTGTTGAAGATGGCAACAAGAAACAGTGAAGGAGGCATCCTGAAACATCTTTCCTGATCCTAGTTGGAAAGTGATCACCTAAACTAGGTGGGGACCACACATGTGATTTTTGTCGAAAAATCTATTTTTAGACTATGTCTATTTTTAGACATGTAGGGCATATTCTATAAGTTGCGGGATGCTATTTATGGATGGTTGGTCAAGTTGGAAAATAGATGGACTTTTATTTTTAGACATATTAGGCAGAATCTATTTTTAGATTGCCAGTCTAAAAATAGATATATCGAATATTATTAGCTCTTAATAATATTTGGACTATAAACATTATCTTATTCTCTTGGAGCACTTCATTTAAGTGCACAAATGTGGCACAGGACCTCACAGAAGGAATTACGTTATTGCTGAGGGTTATGTGGAGCGATTTCATGGATACTTCAGTTAGAACTCATGTGACAGAGTTTGGTGGAGTTGATTGAGGAAGTTAGTGGAGTTGTATTCAGCTTAAATAATCTAAACATAGTTGAGCTATTTGTATTCAGTTTAATTAATTGATACAATTAGTGAGAGTGGTGTGAATTAATTATTAATTAATTCACTAATTATAAGCTCATGAATCAACTAAAGAATACATCAGTTAACTTCGATTACATGTAGAGTTTCGGTGGAGACCGGTGCGAAATAGGTGAAAGAGCGAGGTTAACTATCGATTTGACGACTATACGCATTTGCTATTTGCAACACATAGATAGGTGGAGTAATCGATGAGGATTGCACGGTTCAATCCGGGTGGTTTATCTATATAAAAAGAGGCCATCCCATAGCATTGAAACGAATAATTAAGGTTGGATATCAAGTGGCTAAGGTTGGAGCATGAGTTTTGCTAGATCTAGCTTGATAGTGTGTAGCAAGTGAGGGTGTGCATGAGAGCTTGTGAGGAGCTTTTGTACTATGATTGTTACATGTTCTCTATCATTATAATATACAGATAGTTGGGGGTTTTCAGCAGTAAGCTTTCCCCATTACATAATGTGTTATATGTGTGCTTGATTATGTTTTAATGTGCGCATGCGACTGCTTCTAATTCCGCAAATTGATGATCAATGGTAGAAGAAGTTATGTATTATGCATGAAGCTCAAATAGTGTGTAATCAGGATAATCTCGGTGAATAACTCATCTATTATTCAAATTTCTGTGGTATCGGGGCAGAGTATTGATCATTGGAGCAATTGCAAAGCATTGAAGCGGTTGAGTTTGAGGATAAACTCAAAGAAACATAAAGATGGAGAAAGCCGGAAATATACATGCCTATTGTATATAGATTTTCTACATGGAATGAGAGCAGGAATTTTTGGGTGCGCGAGTCTGCAGAGAATATCTGAAATTTTTAGTAAATTTTTTTTAGAAAAAAGTATCATATTTGGATTCCTTGCGAAAAAATACCCAAATTGAAAAAAAAAATCAGTCGAATTGGAGCTCGGATGAGGGAGATATCGTCGATTTAAAATCAGCTCTTTTGTTAGAAAATTTTGCGACAGCGGGACAATTGCAATGTGCGCGAGCCAAGAATCTACATGCACTGAGGTACAAGATGCATGCAAGGATTTGAGGAGCAAAGCATAGGTCAGTGACTTGGTGGTTGAGAGGGAGCCTCTCGACATGCAGCGTGAGAAGCAGTCTCAGAAGTTTGTGGAGCAGCCACAACTAGAGATGCAGAAGAATCTTTATAGATTTGGTGTAGATGGGATTTCTACGGAGCTTCCTATTGTTGGGAGGTAAAGCAGAAAGACATGCAATTGATGCTTGAGAGGGAGCAAGTTTTGCATGCGGTAATAAAGTAGATGGGATGTCCTACGGAACTTCCCTCTTGTTGGGAAGTGTAGAGAAAACCATGCGATTGATGCTTGAGAGGAAGCAATTTTGCATGCGGTGGGCGAACACAGGATGTGGAACGCTACAAGAGGATCATCGTGCGGACACTCATGCAGAGAAACTTCGTGCCGGATGGGCAGTGCATGCAGCTATACCACCAGGTGAGAGGTGGGGCGACATGCATGATTAATCCCAAGAGCAGATTTCTGGGCAGGATTCATGAGATGGTGTGGATCTCATGAGTTGAACCTGGCAACGAGGTGCCCACAGCGCAGCAGTAGCATGATCAGTTGGATTTATGCAGGCAGATCAAAGTGATAGTGTCGGATATTGGAGCGCGGATCAGAGTTGACAGCAAGTGCAGAGTGCATGGGTGCAAGAGTTCAACAGCGCAGTGGTTCTTGATGACATGTGCAGTGGTACCAGCAGAAGTCGAATACTTTGATGATAGATGCATCGGTGGGCGAGTTGTTTGGAGCCTATTGAGTTTCGGAGGGTTGCGGACCCGGATGCATGAGTTTTCATGGCGCATGCAAAGGGTACATGGCGAATGCATGGAGTTGCATGTCACATGCATGGAGTTGCATGGCGCTTGTGAAGGTTGCATGTCACATGCATGGAGTTGCATGGCGCTTGTGAAGGTTTCAGGGTGAATGCATGGAGTTGCATGTCGCATGCAAAGACAATACTTTCTTGTTGAGAGGGAGTGTTGAAGATGGCAACACGAAATAGTGAAGGAGGCATCTTGAAACATCTTCCCTGATCCTAGTTGGAAAGTGATCACCTAAACTAGGTGGAGGCCACATAGGTGATTTTTGTCGCAAAGTCTATTTTTAGACATATGGATCATGTTCTATGAGTTGCAGGATGCTATTTGTGGATGGTTGGTCAAGTCGGAAAAAATATATGGACTTCTATTTTTAGATTGCCAGGCTAAAAATAGATATGTCGAATATTATTAGCTCTTAATAATATTTAGACTCTAAACATTATCTTATTCTCTTGGAGCACTTAAGTTAAGTGCACAGATGTGGCACATGAGCTGACAGAAGGAATTATGCTATTCCTGAGGGTTAAGTGGAGCTATTTCATGGATACTTCAGTTAGAACTCATGTGACAGAGTTTGGTGGAGTTGATTGAGGAAGTTAGTGGAGTTGTATTCAGTTTAAATAATCTAAACATAGTTGAGCTTTTTGTATCCAAGTTAACTAATAGATACAATTAGTGAGAGTGGTGTGAATTAATTATTAATTAATTCACTAATTATAAACTCATAAATCAACTAAAGAATGCATCGATTAACTTTAGTGCATGGAGAGTCAGTGCATGGAGAGTTTCGGTGGAGACCAGTGCGGAAATAGGTGAAAGAAGCCGGGTTAACTTCTCCGGTTGTGACTATGCGGCTTGCTATTTGCAACATGGAGATAGGTGGAGCAATAATGGAAAAACGCGGTTGTGTTAATCCGAGTGGTTTATCTATATAAATAGGCCATCCCATAGCATTGAAACACACAATAGAGGTTGGCTATCAAGTGGCAAAAGGTTGGAGCATGAGTTTTGCCAGATCTAGCTTAATAGTGTGTAGCAAGTGAGGTAGTGCTGAGAGCTTTCAAAGAGCTTTGTACTATGATTGTTACATGATCTCCATGACATGTATAATATACAAATAGTTGGGGTTTTCAGCTTTAAGCTTTCCCATGAAATATTGTGTTCATATGTGTGATGGTTTATGGTTTTAATGTGTGCATGCAATTGATTTTATTTCCGCATGTGATGATCAATGGTAGAAGAGATTCTGTATTATGCATGAAGCTAAAATAGTGTGTGATCAGGAGAATCTCGGTGGATAACATATCAGTTATTCAAATTTCTACATTACCTTACAAGCTTCATGGCCAACTACGAGCCAAGATTATCTTCAAATATGGTCACTCCCTTGATGGGCTAAGGGAGGTGTTACAACATGATGGGTGTTTCCCTAAGGCACCAAATATACATTTCACTTTTAGCCATGGTGAAATGATAAGGGCAGAAAGTAAGTGGCATGAAAACCACTTACCATATCTAGATCTGAAGTAGGGAGGACATCACCTGCGCTGGTTCCTATTGGGTGAGTTTGGGTACCACCTAAGGTTTTTGAATTTCTTGTCTCATGCCTTGTATTTCAAGAAAAAAATGCATAAGAAGAAGGCATATTTGTTTTGGTTGATGAGGAGAGAGTATGGACACCCCATGATGAATTCCATGTCCATACATCTACTTGTATTCATGATGTATGTACATGTATTTCTATTTAGAATGAATATCAGAATCATGTATGTACTTTGGGTTGGGAGAAGATGTAACCTTCTCATGGGATGGCATAAGGGAACATGTTTATATCATGATGCTCCAATCTTTATTGTAAACATGAGAGGAGGAAAGGTACAATGGGTGAATGTATCCATTGGGAATGCAATCTCCCAAATTCATTTGTATTTCAAGAAGAGGATAGAACCTTATATGGCTGTTGCATTATATATTGTGTTTTCTTATGCAAAAGGTCATGTATTGGGCTTATGTCATGGGAAAGGATCTCTCACAAGGGAGAACTTGGAGCAAGACATGTGTTGCTTGAATCATGTTCAACCAACACCTATTATCCTCCATTATTTCCAAGCTTTGAAGAAGCTTATGGCAGCAAAGAGGTGGTGGGATGGCCACTTATTGTATCATGATTTGAGGCAACTAGAGGATGGACAAAGCTAGTCTCAAAGGAGGGACTTGGGTCACCAGCCAATGACACTTAGTCCATATTTCGGTTGGAGCACCTATGGTAAAAATGGTTTGTTCACTATATGCATAGGAGGTTGGGCAATAAGGCTCACTAGAATCCATGAAGAGAACCATGAAGGTCCAAGCTCCTCTTGGCTTCATGAGAACTACATTTTTGCAGCCCAGGATCAACAGCTCCACATCCATCAACAATGGGAAGAGGGATAGCGTGATTTGAGTATATTTATCTCTCATTTCTAGCCTTACAGCCCCTACTTAATGCACATGATGGGGATTAATGATTTTTTCTATGAGCTATTAAGAATTGATCCTTTTATTTGGATGATAGCATGGAGAGTAAAGGCTCTTAAAGGGGTTGAAGTACCCTATATTTACAATCTCTCATGCCTTGAGAAGACCAATGGACAACTTGTAATTCTTCCTTTGTATCTCCCAATTCTTCATGATGACAACTATATGGTTCATTCCGGGGAGGAGACAACTCCATTGGAGATTGTGCAGCACTCACCTTGCAGTTTCTTGAGGACAAGCAACAATTTTGGAGGGGAGGACTGTAATATTCCTAATTAGCCCAGGCTAATAGGAATATTTAATTTTGTTTCCCTTTTATTATTTGATGAATAAAATGTAAGTGAGGACATGAAAAACTCCTTAAATCAAAGAATAGATACATGCCCAATGTGAAAAGGGATAAATCTGGGCCTTTGTAATAAAATCCACTTGTGTGTGAAATAGGATTGAGACAATTGACTGGGTCAACAGGACCAAATCTCAGTTCTGTCTAGATTCATTGAACCATCTAGAGGCTCAACGCAGTTTTAGATGGAGGAGCTTCATGTGAAAGGAGCTAAAGTGTTGTAAGTGGTTTAGGGTTTTGCACATCCTCATCTTATAAAAGGAAGGAGAAGGCTCAAGGAAAAGGTTGTTGAATATATTCAGAATTGAGTCTGATTAGACTAATTCAAATTCTCTAGGCTGTTTAGCCTGGGAATTGTGCTGCATAGCACAAGAGGGTTTCCTATTTAGGAATCCTCCCTCTCCTTCCATTGAGCAGCTCTTGGAGGAGGTTGTTTTGCTTTGTCCAATATCAAGCTTTGAGGCCAAGATCCATCTCTCTTAGGTAGCGTAAATACAATTAGGATTTACTTGTTTCAGTGAGCTGCAGCAAGTAGGATTCTAGATCTGCAAAGATCTAGCTTGTTTTGGGAGCCTCTTCTCATGGAGTGTGTCTTTTAACCTCCTGGAAGAGTGCCTCTCCTGATTGTGCTTCAGATCCATATCTTGGCATCAGGCCAAAGTGTTATCCACTTCATCTACACAGTCCCTTGAGGAAACTGCATCCTTTTTGCAGGCAGAGTTGCAGTGTGGGTTTTGCATTAGTTTGGAGGATAGATCTTTGGTGAAAGGGATCCTTCCCTTCACTGTGGTGATCCATATATTGGCCAACCAATCTATGTTCCATTTCAGATATGATCTGCTATGTATCATGTTCTTCAGAAATTTCTGAATTTTACTGCAGATCCATGGTGTAGATCTTAGATCTACTCATTGTTATTCATCTTCTGTTGAGATCCCCAAGGGGAATGTACTGAAAATCTCTTTTTGCATATAGATCCCATTCAGATCTATAATTTTGTACTTATATTTGTTATAGATCTGAAATATAATGAAACACTGCTTCAACTTCCTGAATATTACGCTGTCTGGTTTATCTTGCATTTCCTTGTACCATTATGCTGGGTTTTGAGGCCTTTCTTCATGTATAAATCCGTATTTTCTAATATAAGCCATTGAATCACATTATAAAATTTCAATACTAATGTTCCATATTTATTTCAGTTAAACCCTTCAGAAAATCACGTTGTAGAAGCTTCAGTACATTTTCCAAATTTAAGTCATGGGAAATCAAGGTTTTTAAGCCTAGTTGGGGAAGGAGGAATTGTTTAACCTAGCTAGAATTATTTGTTTGAGCTGAAATTTTGAGTGTAGGCCCCTCATGACCTAATCTATCAGATCCAACCGTCATCCCACCTTATTTTTATGTAGATACCTGAATACACTCATTTTAGGGCCAAAATAACCTCTTTTCCCCACCCTTTTGAGTCCAAAGTGAGTTGTAAGCTGCTGCATAATCATTTAAATGAAGGATCTATCATTGGAAATCTGTTATAAGGCATATTGCTGAATCTCCAACTCTAGAATACCTTAGGGTATTCTCATTGTTGTAGAAATTCCAGATTTGGAAAATTACATTTTGCTAGGTGAAAAAGGCCAAAAACCACTCAAAAAACACCTTTCAGCCCTGTTTTTGAAAATTTCATTGAATTTTTGGAGTACCTCTGGGAGAATGGATTTTTTGGGGGCTAGGAGCAGTCTTTTTTAGTGCTGGAGAATTCTATCATGTATCCAACATGAAGATATTTCTCCATCATCTTTCAGATCGGGATTTGGACCTAGGGAAGGCCTCCAAAAGCCTCTTGTGCCAATTTCACTGTGTTTTCTCCTGGCATGCTGCATTTTGCTGATATTTTGCCGTGGTGTTGACTGAAATCAATTTTCTCATTTGACTTAGTCCAAATTCGACCTCCACTGATGTAATTTTTCATTTTTGAGTTGTGATGATGTAATCATGTGTAATTATTGATGGGCCTCTAAATTAGACACAAATTAAGCCCCATATAACCTTTCTTAGGCCCATCTACCTTTCTTGTGCACATAAAAGGATATATTAAATCTCTCCTTCTACACTTTATAATGTTTTCTTATGCTTTAATATTTTTTTAGGAAGGTTTAAAGGTAATTGCATATTTGTGCCTAATATTGGTTATTTTTGTAGAAAATTGTGAGAATATTGGGTAGATTATGCATATTTGGAGAAGGAGATAATTTAGGGACTTTCTCCCTGCCACTGGAAGATAAAGATTGAAGAATAAATGAGCATAATGTTAGGAAATTATGGGGAAATATTGGAGAGATTCAAGGGGTTTGTCCACCATCCTTAACTATCAAAGGAAACCAAGAAAACTGAAGATGAAGTGCACTCAATCTATGTTTGCTTGGATTCAATTTGAATCAATCACTATTTTCAAGGGAGCCGTTGGTAGCTGCCCTGTAGAATAAATAGAGCAGAGCTAGAGCTAGGAAGGGTTCGATTCCATTCCATTCAGATCTTTTGTTGTAAGATATTAGGCTTTCGTTGTTTAAGACCTTCAGGATGTAATAAGACTGTATTTTTTTTGTAGTGCAATGGGTATTCAGATGACCTTTTATTGATCTAGCTCCAGAGAGTTGCACTCATGGGTTAGGGCCCAACCCATGTGCCGCAGCTTCTCTGCTATTTTCATTCATTCTTTTCTGTCATTTAGCTAGTTTTGTTTATGTCATTTAGTTAGATCCGCTTATGATAGTTTCATTGATGTTTAGTTTTTTCGTTTAGTTTGCTGTTGTAGTTCTTCATTTGCTTACGAGAGTAATAGAGTAGAGGAAAAATTCAAAATTTGTGGTCAAGCTTTCCCCTCCCATATCTGTCAAGAGAGTTCGAGCAAGGTGGACCTTCCCACAGGCCAAAAATTGCTTTCTGTTTGAGTTTAGAGTGAGTTGCAGTACTAGTTTCAGTCTTTCTTTCCATTTTTTAACACACATTTCATATGTATTTCATGCATAAATTAGCAGGGTTGATCATAGGACATATTGTTAAAGCCCCAGAGCAGCTCCGTGGTGCTTCCCCGCTTCATTTTCCATCTCTGTATTCACAACCTGAGCATTGCTATTACGCCCTCCATTCCCTCCTTTTTCCACTTATTCTACTGCTCCACCCACCTTTTATCCCTAAAAACACTTAAAATATCCAACCCGCCTTATTCCTTTGCTTTCATTGGCCATGTCCGCCACACCTTTCTTAACACAAAACACTAAAAGTTTGACCTTCACCCTTTCTTCCTCGAAACTCCCACTTCTGTACATCACAAATCACAAATCACATTTCACAACCTTTTCCATTTTCCTTAAATACTAACCACTCCAAATGCCGATTGCGATAATTCTCCATACTTCGCTACATCGCTATATCGCAAATCGCATTTCGTAACATTTTCCCCTTTTCCTTTAAGACTTACCACTCCCATCGCCGATTGTGATATGGTCATACTCTGCCACCTGTCCCATTTCCACATCACCCATCGCATTTTGTGCTTCGCAACCTTTTCCTGAAAAACACTTCTGCTACCCCTCCAACTTTGCGATATTGTGAATTGTGATATTGCATTTCTCATTTCACAGTTTTTATCTCGTTGCATTTCACATTTCACAGTTTTTATCCCGTTACATTTCGCACTTTGCAGTTTTTACCCCATCACATTTCTAATTTTTCTCTTGCTCTCAAACAACACTTCCGCTATCCCTCCGGCTTTGCGATATTTCGATTGCGATGTTGCATATCACATATCGCACTTCCGACCTTCATTGCAAATCCACCATCACACTTTTCAAATCATTAGGCTCTAAAGAAATTTTGAGCTATAATAAATTTTTAATAAGGCTTAAACCCGTATTTTCACTTCTAAGCCTTGTTTCATGTGTTTATCCCTCCATTAACACCTTTACCCCTTTCTTCTCCAAGCTACAAATCAACACTTTTTTCAATTAGAATTAATTCATGGATAGCTTAGCTGCATGAATAGAATCATGTTAGATAGAGCATAAGATAAGTAGGGTGTGTTTAGCTGATTAGCCAAGTTAAGTGTGGTTTAAATTAGTTTCCTTTCTGCCATTTCTTTTCATCAATTTAAATTAGTTTCCTTTCTTCCATTTCTTTTCAGTAAGTTAAATTAGTTTCCTTTCTATAATTTATTTTCAGCAAGTTAAATTAGTTTCCTTTCTATCATTTCCTTTCAGCAATTTAGTTTAGTTTCCTTCCTGTCATTTTTGTTCAGAAATTTAATTTAGTTTCCTTCTGTCATTTCCTTTCTGCAAGTTAGTTTAGTTTCATTGAAGTGTGACATACTTCACTGAAAACCCCTAGAAGTAGCACCCTTTTGTAGAGCGGAAGAGGATGACATGAGTAGAATGCATCTTCTATGTATATATCACTGTCACCTCCAAGTTTGTAGGAACCCTAGGTTGATAAAGTAAAGTAGGACAACCCCTTGGAGTTGCAATACTCTTGGTGCAATACCAGGGCTCACCACTTTTTGGCACCATTGTCAGGGAGGTGTTTAGTAGATGCTTTGATTATATTTTAGCATTCTTTTCTTCTTTCCTTTTTCATGTTGTTTCCGAAATATTGAAAAATACAAAAAATATGATTTTCATGCCTCATAGGAGTAGGGATACTCTAAATTAAAAAAAAAAAAAACTTCTCCAATACCAACCCCCCACTTGACCACATGGTGCATTAAGAACCACATCACCATACACTTTTGAAGGTAGAAGAGATGGATAGATATGATGATAATGAAGAAGATCTTATTGGATTTCCCATTCAAGATATTGAAATTAGTGTAAATATGAAGAAAATCCCTCCATCTTTCCTTCCCAACTCCCATGATATGAGGATAGAGGATCCGGAAACATTTCTCTTTGAATTTGAGATACTTTTTAGGTCTTATGGATACTTAACACACACTCAAAATCTGACATTGTTTCCTGCAACATTGAAATATAGAGATCTTAAATGGTTCATGAGTTTAGGTTTTCAATAATATCATGGAATGATATGCAAAATATGTTTCTAGAAAAATATAACAATCGTGATCTTAGAGAAGAAATTTTTAGAATGAACCAATAAGAAGATGAGAGCCTTGAGGATCTAATAGATAGGTTCATGTATAATGTTAAGAGGGAAAAATTGCATCATCTAGGATTTGACACACTAAAAACCCTCTTACTTATAACAATTAGGGATGAGTGGATTTATCTCCTTAATCTCATGGGTAGAGGAGATGTATACCAATTTTCGTTTGAAGAAATTGTGAAACATGCAAGCACATATAAAGAGGAAGGGAAAGAATAAGTAAATCAGCATCAACATTGGTAAGGCAAGAGGAACTTGGAAATTTTCTTGATAACTTTAAAACAGAAATTCTTAGCAATCTAAGTGAACAAGTAGAAATGTTAAGAATTCAAAGTGAGCAAAAATAAGATGTTGATATTTTTTTTATCCATGCAGAATATTATGCTACTAAATGTTGTTCATCATTCCCCAGGTTTAAAGAAGTTTACCAAGAAGACAATGGAGCAAGGAAATGACCAAATAATCTATGTTATGTAGCTCCAAGGATGCCCTGGCAGTCTATTCAACTTGATATGTTGCAAGGACCCACTTCACAATTTCAAGCTTATCCAAATCTATATAAAACTAATTGGGACACACTCCCTCCTTGGCAACCTTGGCCATCTCAACCCCAAAACCAATCTTGGAAACATGGTTGGCAAGTTCCTTATTGGGAAAATCCTCAACATCCTCAATATTTCTCTCAAAATCCTCCATACCCAAATCAATGCTATCCCTACCATCCACCTCCACCAGAACCATAACCTCAATCAAATCCATCTCATATATCCACCCCCACTCAACTACCATTTCCAAACCCACACCATGAAGTATCTCAGCCCACTTACAATGATAAGGTACAATACTACCAAACATATCCTCTTGATCTAGATGGTATTCATCTTAGTTCAAGAAAGGCATTGAAAAGAAGATATTTTCTTAATGTCATTGAAGGAAAACATCAAGAAGAAGAAGATCCAAATGAGGAGATCAAAATATCAAGGGTTGCACTTGATGAAGAGCTGACATGAGAATCATATGTTGAGAAAGTTTCCTCATGTTTACTACCATTTCCTCCATGTGTTAAAGAGAACAATCAGCAAAAAGAGGAATATTTTAATGTCATAATAGAAGAGGACATCCAAGGTGATCCAACTCAGCAAGTGGACCAGGGGCATCACAATTATATTGACATATGGTTCGAAACAGTCATTATGTTGCAGTAACACACTCTTCTCCAATAGTAGTTGATACAATCCGAGTCAAAGAAATCCATCTCTCATATTCAGGTACATGTCAAAGCATGTATTCCAAGTATGCACATGAATATATCTGTCACCTTCATGTGTACATGGCTCATTGGAAGTATTCCTATACTTGAAAAAGGTTTTTCTTTTTTCAAGTAGAGTAGGAAAGTGAAAAAGAAAAGAAAAAGAAAAAAGGGAAAAAGAATAAAATCTCAGGTGAAAACCTCTTTTGAGGCATTTGAGATTGGCTCACTAATTGAAAACCTCCATGAGGCGGTCATTGGGTTGAAAAAAAAAAGAGAAAAAAAGAAGATCCTAGGTGAAAACCTCCTTTAAGGTGCCTAGGCAGACCTACTAGTTGAAAACCTCATTAAGGAAGCTAGTAGGCCTTACAAAAAAAGAAAAAAAAATGCATTTCTCCATGTATCTCTCTCTAATGAATGCAGATGTTCTCCAACCTTTGCAAGTAGAAAAACAACAAGTTGGCACAAAAAAAAATTTGTCAACACCCCTGTCAATGGTATTCAAACTTGGACTTCCTCCTTGTTGAGGAGGTAAATCCCCTCCGCGGACAGAGGTGATCCCTACTAGCCCAGATCGGGTCTAGCAACAATCAAACACGCTACAGTGCAGGTTCCTAATTGCAAATAAACCGACTTGCGAGGAAGGCTTACCTGGAATTCGACGCTGTCGTTTGTAAAAGGGGTGGTGCTCCCGTTCCTTTGCCCTAGCAGATCACAATCCTCATGATCTCCGTGATCGGACACCTGCACATGCAAGAAACAACACAAACGCAAGCATAAAATCCAGTATATACAACTATATTTCAGTCGAAGAGGACATAACTCATGAACATGATCAAGAGCAAGAGTGGAACCATAACCAATAGTTGCTTAACATTAATGAGTCAAAAAGAAGAATACAACCAAAGCTTCGACGCCGAATTCTCCTTTGGCGGGTCGTCAGCAGAACATGTCCCGATAAATCCTGTCAAGGATGGGACAAGCCTCTCTCTCCGGATACTTGGAAATAGTCTCCTTGCTTGGATTTGGCCTTAGGGGAATCAAGAAGGCTCTTGCAGCATAAAGATATGAAAGCTCTTGGGAACTTGGAGATTAGCTTGCCATGGAGATGAGCAAGCTTTTATGGAAGGAGGAAGAGGAGTTGGGATCCCTATAATTATGGGATTGGCCCTATCATCAAGGAAGCTTCCATGAGAGGTGGCAAAGCACTTCCTCTCTATGGAAATCCATAGCCAAACCTCCCAACTCAAGATAGATATCAGTCCAGGAATTTGTTAGGATGAAACTTCCACCTTTTATTTTTAAAAAAACACCTCTTAATATGGTTGGCGCGGGTGCGTATCTATGACCGTAGTTGGCGCGCCCTCTTTGGAGGATTTTCCCCCTTGGCGCGAGGGCTGAACTGTGGAACCGCACCAATGGAAAAAGAGTTATTTTTAGGGTTTTTTGTAGGGAGATGTATTCAGGTAAATTAAAGCTCATCTTCAGAGGGATGTAATGAAAGTATTTTCAAGTCTTGTCTCTTCTCACAGGTCACGGAATAAGCTCTCCAATGTGCGGGATGGGGATTGCAGGGACGGTGACAAATTGTTGTGTAACAGATGCCCCCTAAAGCGTGAGGCCCGAGAGAGAGAGAGGGGTGAAATTCTTTACGAGAACATGCCGACTGAAAACACTGCCATTGGAAAACCTGCAGAGCGAAGTACAACTGATGTCTTAGATACATGATATATATGCATGGTATGGGCGCAGCCATTCATAACAGAGTATACAATAATCTAGATCCAAGGCATGGATGCAGCCATCCAGTGAGGATCAGTAAATAGACTCAGGCATGGTCGCAGCCATCCAATTAGTGAGTCATGTAAATAATCATAATAATCAACAATATCACAGCCTGGATTAAAACAGACACAATCCAAGGTCTTGTGCTCCATATCGACCCGAACAAAGTACAAGTTCAAGCATGCGAATATGTGAGCTGAAGTTGAAGATGCAAGAACATCACCTGATTACCATCCAATGATGAAAGTTGTTAACAGACGCGAGAGGAACCACCAATAATGACAATGGCTCTCAAGGTACTATAGGTACAATCCATGGCGTGCGAATCAATGAGCTGGTGTCGAACACCCATAGAATCAATCGATCAGAGGCCAATGATGAAAAACTCACGTCGAATGCGACAAACCTGCCATTGAGGCATGCAGGCTCCAAGGTACCAGAAGGGAGTCTCTAGATCAACCGTGGATGATGGTAGAAGTTGACGAAGTGACCTTGATCGAAGGTGGGCCATAATGTTTCCACATCGCGACACGAGACGAGGAGGAACATGATGTTTTTTGTGGATCAAATGAGAATCGGAGGAGTTGATGCTGGAGTCTGACTTCTCTTGAACAGCAAACCACGACAATGGACTTGGCGGTATTTGACATCAATGGATCGAGAGGTCATGGTGACAGACGTGAGCGGATAAAGCATGAGAGGTCAAAAGGGATTATCCAAACCCACGGAGACAAAGTGAAGAAACGAGATGAGATGTCCCCAACCCGACACGAATGCAGACAAGTGCCATGTTCAAGAGCGACATACTGCCGACGACAACGATGATGGTTCCATTTTTCCCCCACCATTTCTGGCGAGTACCCCAATTATTTTTGATAACAAGCTTTAAGGGGATAGCATATGCTTGTAATATAAGTCCGCCCTTCGGGCGAATCCATCCTAGTACATTCGCAGTACCTCAGGGAGCTTGAAGCTCGAATAAATCATATGAGAAGTGAATCCAATGTCATCGGGGTTTAACGGAGTCGACGAATAACTCGGGGTCTTTCATGTTTAGAGAGTTTGAAAAGACAGCGAGAAAAATAAACATCACGATGTTGATAACCGCATAGATAGTTCCTCGGACCCGAAAAGGTAGAAAACAATATCCGAGAAAACCTCCTAGTCGCGATAGGCTAGGGTATTCCTTTTTCGTAAATAATCTGTCCCAGCCCGAAAAAGGGGTAAACGTATACTGGGTAGATGTCGATTCGTGTCCATTTTAACGAGATCGAAACGACAAGGGCCTCGGCAATATTTTCATGTTTAGAGAGTCATAAAGGAGCTGAAAGATGACTCCAGAGTGACTTTTTCGTGTATTTACCGAGTCTGAATAAGTATAAAATACAACTCGTTTCACCGTCTAAGTCGCGTAAAAGACCTGTTGCTGCACAAAAATCAAGTGTAAAACCCATTTTCGACACAAATATATTAAAATATTCAGAAAAATAACTTTCAAAAACCTATTTTGAGTTCAAAAAGTTATAAATATGTCCAATGGGAAAAATAGAATTACTTTTTACTATTTACCTCACCAAAGAGCAGCAGTGGTCCATTTTGGTGTGCAAACTTTCGACAGCGATTACGACCGATCTGGGCTACCATTCAGAGTTCCGTAAGTTCCAGGTAAGAGGCGCTTCTTCGTACTCCATTTCAATCCATTTTTTAATAGTTTTCCATCATGAATTAGACTTCTGTGGCAACTTTTTAAAATTTTAGAGCTTCGCTCATTGGCGCGGGTATCGGGCATGGACCTGCGCCAATGGGCTTTTATATGCAAAGGGATCGCACCAGCTGGCGCGACTGTTCAGGAAACAACTGCGCCAGCGGCAGAACCCCAATTTTCGCCTAAAAATTCGAGATTTTAATTAATTTGGATGAATTTTGAAGCTCAACAGATATCTAATTAAGGGTTTGTGACCATGTTGATGCAGGAAACCGAGAAAAATGGTGATTGAGTGGAAAGAGAGGGAGCACGGTGAAGAGGATTAACAAGCCATGGAAAATGAAACTTGCATGAATGCCCTCAGGAACTGTGGGCTAAAAAAGTTCTTCCTAACACCTTGTTTACGAGCTCAGCCTAAGCTTCTACAGTACTTGATCAATATGTGGGACGCAAATGAACAAGTATTCAAGTTGCGGGATCAAGTGTTAGAATTGGAGGTCGCTGACGTGTACTTCATAATCGAATTATCGTGCAGAGGTCTGGTGCCCATATTGACAGGGAGCAGACCGTCTGGTGAGAATATGGAGCAAGTGACGGCACGAGTGTGCCGAGGGGCACAACTGGGATCCGGAAGTGGGAAAGTAGATATTAACACCATTCCTGATCTGGCACTGAGAGTGGTGCTACATACCATCACGCGGGTTGCGGGGTCGCAGGCACCGCACGAGGCAACAAAGGCCCAACTTTTGCTAGCCTCAGAGTGTATGACTCCCCTATTGTTTGACTGGGCCACAACAGTGACGACAAACATGAAGAGACAGCTCACGAAGTGCAAGCAGGCCAAACTAAAACAGTTTGGCTATGGTTCTATCATGGTATCGTTCATTCTGGAATGATTACCAATCTTCCAGGGCCAAGGGGCCATAGTAGTTGAGCTGATTCCATGAGATCCAAGAATGGCTCACTGGGAAACACTGATGCCCAGAGCTAGAGGGGTCCAACAGATGTCTTGGAGGCCAGAGTTTTTTGGGTGGTTGTGGCGTCAGTTGATCGTAGTGGAAGACTGGCCATATGCAGGAACCGATTTCACTGGTGACCCAGATCTCCCACTTTCAGAGGGAGATGATTGGGACGAGGAGTTGGGTATGACCTCTTCTCTTTTTGATTTTTATGTTTTATGATTTTTTGTTAATACATGTTATTCCTAACACATTTTATATGTATGCAGACGTGGGTCCAGAGAGACCAGCCGGTATGTCTCCTATCACACAGAGGACTCTTCCCGCACCTGATCCTCAGGCAAAGGGTGCAGAGGGGGGGGAGTTAATCCAAAATCTCGAGGGTATTGCCCGAGGGATCCCAGAATACGCCTGGCTAGCGGATGTACCGATGGCGTACCAGAGACATACGGTGGGAGTGCCTAGTCACCTCCACCGACTTCTGAGACGCTTAGTGCGTGTAGTCACTTGTTATCATGAGCACCATGTGGATTAGACTCCTAGGACTTTTATCATACATATTTTTTGAGAGAAATGTCGTCTCCGGATGTATTAAGACGAACATATATATTTTTGATTCTATGCGACGCAAACTATGTAAACATTTCGATATATATATAAATATCTATTTCTGGATGGATCTTTCTTTTTCATGTGATGTTGTTTTACAAATTGCGCAAATGTCTATCTAACACCAAATTAGCTACTGCATCTGTTAATGTATTCATATGCCTGGGTATATGTTGATATGTAATATAGTCAAAGTTTCTTTCTAGTAAACGAATACGCAGATACAGACGTAAAATGGATGGGTTTCTGACCGAATAATGACCGTTCAGTTGTAATACTACAAGTTGTGAGTCTAGATACACAAGCAATTCACGGATACCAAGGTTTACAGCCTCAGTTAATAATTCTAATACAGCACTATATTCCGCGATGTTATTTGTAGTACGTCCCAAACACACACCTTGCAGGTTGACCAACTCACCAGCAGGATCGTAGATTACCCAGGCTGCGGAAGACAGGTTCCTGGTACTGCGGGAGGCACCATCCGCGAAACCAGCAAACGGACGAATGGACATCTGCACAATCAGGAAGACCCGATCAGCAGAAAGATGTTTACATCACACACCACACCACACATGCACACAAATGAGAAATACACACCTATGTACACACACCACACCAAAAATGACTTTAAGCGTAGTATTTTTTCAGGTACAGCCCATTCCTGGGCTGCGCCGGTGGAACTCCTTCATAATCTATAAGCTCATAAGCCCCATTCTTCAAAACGCGTTTTACTATGTAGGGCCCATGCCACATAGGTTGGAACTTACCGGCTCCAAGCTTTTCATGCGCTTGATCGTACAGGAGGACGAGGTCCCCTTCGATAAAGGAACGTGGAGAAACGGATTGATCAAAGTGAGCTTTGATCCACTTCTTTTGTTCTTCAATGACTAAAGTAGCTAAGTGGCGGGTTTCATCTAACCATTCTAGATACAAAAGATGCTCTTCCTCAGCAGAAGTGTCAGGTAGAAGTTCTACAGCTAATTTCAATGAAGGAATCTCGCATTCAACCGGAAGAGTTGCTTCCAGACCATATACCAATTGAAAAGGTGTGAATCCAGTTGCACTCTTTGCAGATGTCCGGTATGCCCATAGAGATGAGAACAGTTGGAGGTGCCAATTGGATTTGTGAATACCAACCGTTCGTTGAAGCATAGTGACCAGAACCTTGTTCACTGCTTCAACCTGGCCATTCGCCTGAGGGTAATACGGCGTTGAGCTATCGTGACGTAAGCCCAACTTTGAAGTCAACTCGGCCATCATATAATCTCGGAAATGAGTACCATGGTCAGTAACGATGGCTTGCGGGACCTTGAAACATGCAATGATATGGTTGAATATGAATTGGGCAGCTATCTTACCATCGGCAGCTAGTGTAGGCATCGCTTCGGCCCACTTGGTGAAGTAGTTGACAGCGACAATGATATACGCATGCCCCCCGGCCGAGTGAGGGTTACACGTCATAAAATCCACGCCCCATTTTGCAAAAAGGCCGATGGTAATAACAAGATGCCAAGGGAGAGGCGGTGCGCGCATCTTGCGCTGAAACACCTGGCACACGTGATATTTACAGACTGCAACGATACAGTCTTTGAATATGGACGGCCAGAAGTAACCTGCTCGCAGAATTTTCTGGGCAGTAGCATATCCGGACATATGTCCACCACAGGCGCCACTGTGGCAGTCATTCAGGACCTTTTCAGCCTCTTCCAAGTTTAGGCACCGACGGAGCACCGAATCTACTCCAACACGGTATAAGGTATCTCCTACGATTCGGTAGGGTTGAGACTGATGCCGAATCTGACGTCGGGCATCTTTAGTAAACTCAGACCGAAATGTGGAGGTCTGAAAATACACGATTATGTCGCCATACCAAGGGTCACGAGTACTGATGAGGAAAAGAGTTTCGTCCGGGATATGATCCTCGGAAAGTGAAGGAGTGGAGTCTGTCGGGAGTGAGCATATAAGATCCGCGAAAATAAGTGATTTCGTCGACTTAGCGGTAGTGAACTCTAAGTCAAAATCCTGCAAGATAACGATCCATTTGGAGTATTTTCCCCCCAGCAATTGTCTAGAGAGAATATATGTCATGGGGTTGCAATCCGAAACCACTGTTATCGTACGCAACAGGATGTAATGGCGAAAACACTGCACATCGTGTATTGCGGCTAACGCCAACTTCTCGACGTGAGCATAACGCGTTTCTGTATCGAGAAGGTTCCGTGATAGATAATAAAAAACATGTTCATTACCATCATCATCATCCTGCACCAGAACCATAGCTATGGTGCTAAACGCGGTGGCGAGATACAAAGTGAAATCACGACGATAGTCCGGAGGACAAAGCAAAGGAGCATTAACGAGTAACGTCTTCAGATTCTCAAAGGATTGTTGAGAAATTTCGTCCCAATGGAAGGGAACATTCTGCTTTAATAGGCGCGTGAATCCTTTGGCCACCTTCGCGTAGTTCGGGATAAAGCGTCGAAGGAAGTTCGCTTTTCCCTGCAGACTCTGCAACTAATATAATGAGGAGGGTGATGGGAGGTTGATGATAGCCTCGAATTTTAAAGGGTCAAGGAAAATTCCATATTTGGAGACTATGAATCCCAAAAGACGGCCAGAATCCACGCAGAAGATGCATTTATGAGGATTAAGCCTAATATTGTAGCGCCTACAGTGAAGAAAAATCTGGTGGAGGTGTTCAGGGTGATCCTCTCGCCTAGCTGAATGAGCTGGCAAGTCGTCCAGATAAGGCTGAACGATATGGCGAATGTCATGGAAAGCGTAAGACATCGGACGCTGAAAAGTGGCTCCAGCGTTCTTCAAGCCGAACGGGAGTTTTTTATACGCGAAAGTACCCCACGGACAGATGAATGTAGTCTTGTGTTGATCCTCAGGTGCAATATTGATCTGATTATACCCTGAGAAACCATCCATCAAGGAATAAATCTCACTTCTAGCACATTCGTCGATGATCTGGTCTATGAATGGAGTGGGATAGTTATCTTTTGGACAGGCGCGATTGATGTCATGATAATCAACACAGACCCTAATAGTACCCTACTTTTTATCAACAGGGACAATGTTAGAAACCCATTCTGTGAGAGGGATGGGATAAATAAAGCCCGCGTTCAAAATTTTTTCAACTTCTGCCTTAATTGTAGCGGCTTTACGAGGATGCATGGGGCGTAAGCGTTGGTGCACGGGCTTCGCACCAGGATAGGTTGGAATCTCATGCACTACGATACTGGGATCAATCCCCGGCATTTCCTCGTAGGACCAGGTGAACACATCTCTGAATTCTTTAAAAAGATCAGTATAGACTTGAATCTCATCAGGAGAACAAGTCACTCCCACGTGTATATTCTCAACGATCCCTGTTTTAATGGAGATGTTGATCGGGATGGTTTGAGTGATATTACTCAGGTTTCCCTCTGAAAAAACCTCGTGCGTCAAGATTGGCGTTTGGAGAGGAGGAGTAGGAACCTGAGATGCATAACGCTCTAGAAAATCTAACATTGCCCCCAAGCTAGGCATAAAAGAGGAGCGATGATGTCCATTTCCCCAAGGAAGCTCCTCGAGAGACATAGTTTCAATGATGGCTTCATCGGAAGGAAAAGTCTCTTTGAGAGGATCAGGTGAATCGGCCTGACCAAGCCAGGGGGATTGAGAGTAAACATCTAGAGCCATGCTCAAAGGAGCATGCTGAGGAGGTGGAGGATTGGATGCAGCAACAATTTCACAGTAGCTAATCTCTACTGGAGTCAAGGGCATGGATTCTCCAAACTCAAACACCTGCTCAGGCGTAGGAATGAGCCAGGGGTCATCAGACCTGGAAATCATGTTAACTTGAGCGGTGTGTGGTGGTGGTGCGGGAAAGATACCCATGAGGACGGGGTCTTTGAAGAGACCGGGTCCTACACTGTCAGGGGGATTTGGGATTTGATCCACGTATGGTACGTTGTTCTCGGAGGTGGAGGTGAAGAAGGACAACTGATCCACCGTGACGATTTTGCCCTCGTGAGGGAACTTAAGAAGTCGAAAGACGGTGGACGGCACGCATAGCATGGCATGGGTCCAGCTGCGGCCGAGAAGTATATTGTAGTTGAGCCTGGCGTCGACTACTTCTACTTCTACGTTGACAGTCTTCCCCTGTAAAGTGATCGCTAAACTCTCGAGAACACCCAGGGGTTTGGATTCCCAACCATCAAATGCCTCGAGGGCATTGGGAGAGGACGAAAGGGCTGGAGAGCCAATGGCCTTCCAGCAAGCAGATGACATGACGCAGGTAGAAGCACCTTCATCTACAACGGCCCTGTGGATGTTCAGACCGTTGATCCCGACTTGAATAACAAGAGCAATCTGATGTGGAAGTCGGGGGGTGAAATTCTCTAAATCGAAGGTGAGAATACTCGAATCGGCGGGATCGATGCCACCGATTGCGGACAATAAAGCCTTCCGTTGCGAAGGACAACTTTGAAGAACTTCTAGTGCAGACATAGCAGAAGGCGCCTGTGCCAAATCCTCAACAATACTGTAGTGTTGAGCAGCACGAGCATTCGGATTATAAGAAGATCTTTGAAGAACACCTTTAGAAGGTGGCTTCACAACAGGTTCAGGAGTAGGATTATCGATTTCCAACGAACCGGAGATAGGTGGGGGAGGTGGTCCATCCGCAACTACCTTCCCGGGTGCCTGCCGCGATTCGTTGTAATCCTTCGAACGCGTAGCGACAGAGACAAGTGCAGCACCATTCATCATAAAAACTTGGGACCCAAATGGTGCAGATGGTGACAGCTGTTCAACCATCTGGGTCTGCTAAGACAGGAATGGCTCTTTTAGAACTTCCGGAGTCCCTTTGGAGCCTTTGAGAAGTTGATTAACTTAGAATCGTCGTGGACAATCCTTAGTATAATGGTCTCCTTCACAAATGAGGCAGGGGTACTTCGGTTTACGTTGAGAACCATCCTCAGTACGAGATTTGGATTCTGGCTTTGGGGCGTCGAATTTGGATTTACCTTTGCCCTTCTTTTTCCCTTTGGAGGCTTTCTCCGTAGGATTGGTCTGAACGGCGTTAACCTCTGCAGTTTTTCCAGAATCGGTAGGGGCGGGAGGAGCAGAATTATTGGATGAGTTAGACTTCTACTTCCCATTCGAATATTTCTTCGAATTCTAAGACACGGAACCAATGACACCATCCACTGCAGGGGTAGGTGGAGCCTTAGAGGTTCCGGACCATGGAGCATCAGGCAAGATATCATAAAGCATGCCTGACTGAGAATATACAAGATCCAGATATTGGGCACGCGCAATGGCTTGTTCCTCCGTCACACACGCTCCCATCGCAATATCTTGGGCAATTTTGTTCACGAAGGAGGTGGTGAACCAGTGAGTTAGTATCTGATCAGGTATATGAAACTTGATCAGTCTATGACGGCGCCGCCACTCATGAATGTGATCAGAAATGTGAGTGGCTTTATCCTGCTTCAGAGAAGTCAGGAGGTGCGTCTCGGCTTCATAACGAACCGGTAACTGAAAGTGCGTTAGAAAAGCCATGGCTAAGGAATTGAAATCTTGGAAGATGCCACGGGATAACTTGATGTACCACTTAGCAGCAGCTCCAGTCAAAGTGCGTTGGAAGAGGCGCAGACGAATTGAATCATCGACCCAAGAGTTAGACAAACACCAAAGATGATACGTCATCACATGCGCTTGGGGGTCCTCTCCAGCTTTTCCCTCAAGCTTGGGGCAATCACCTGGTATCTTGGTAGGAACCGGAGGCCAATATGGATTATGCAAAATCGGATCATTGGTCAGTTTTGAAACATCCGGCAATTCCAAGGTAGCCAGGAACGGCAATGGCGGATTGACCGGCATGCCAGGCCCGGGATGAGGACCGGTACCCGTACTCCACAATGGTTGTGAATATCCTTGCCCCCATGGGTTCTGTCCCGTAGGATTCTGACCATAGGGGGTATAGGTCGTATAACTAGACTGATTTGGCTGCTGGTAACCAGTGTGTGGGGCTTGATAACCAGAGTACGGACCCTGATTATGTGTCGGCCCAGTGTAAGTAGCATTTGGATTCGACTGCTGAGTATAGGTAGAACCGGGTGGAGGAGGATAATACTGAGAGCCTCGGGGCTGGTTATAATTCGGTTGAGATTGACCATGAGAATAATAACCGCCCTGAGGATGAGTCGGCTGCTGATAAGTGGAGCCCTGGGGGGCCTGATAACTAGGGCGCAGCTGTTGATTTGGCTGCGGCATCGAATGAATTGGCTGTTGGGCAGGGTTAATGGAATGAGCGGGCTGCCCCGAATGAATAGGTTGACCTGGTTGAGAGGGCTGCCCTGGGTGAACAGGTTGACCCGGATAGACAGGCTGCGCCGGTTGCGCAGGTTGACCTGGCTGTAAAGGAGCCCCAGGTTGTACCGGATGGGCCGGTTGGCCTGGAGGCAGAACACCAGGTTGTACCGGATGGGCCGGTTGGCTTGGTGGAGGAATAGGGCCAGGTGGTTGCTGGTAACCGATTTGACCTGGAGCAGAACCATAGAGTGGTCCCGGCTGATATGCAACGTTAGAAACAACAGGATACCGCGGTTGCATAAGTTGAGAAGGTTGGATTTTCCCCCCAGGACCATAGACCGGTCCTGGTTGGTACCCTGGCTCAGGCTGCACAGGTTGACTGGAAGGGCTATAATACTATCCTTGTGGACTG
Source organism: Pinus albicaulis (assembly GCA_034641835.2). NCBI lineage: Eukaryota > Viridiplantae > Streptophyta > Pinopsida > Pinales > Pinaceae > Pinus > Pinus albicaulis. The sequence continues at coordinate 345,075,677 of CM076572.1, forward strand.
TACGATGGCCCTTGCTGGCCCGCAGGATAGCCTTGCACGGGCTGCCCCTGTGGGTCATAAGGATAGCCAGGTGGGCCCGAAGGTTGGCCTTGGAAAGGTTGCCCTTGCGGGTTATAAGCCTGGTTATAAGGTAAACCTTGAAAATGGAGGTAAGCCTCAGGAGCAGGTAGACGTAAAATGTCGTCGTGCTCATCATACTGACCTGGAAAAGCATACACAGACGTACCATCCTGTGCATAGTGCGAAAAGTAAGAGCGGTTGGGATCTTGGGAGGATGGTCCAACCTCGGGGTTCGGCTGTTGCAGGGACAACCGATACTCCTCCGGAGAGATGTTCTCTGGTATAACAGTTGCTAAATAAACGTCTTCAGGAGACGGCATAGCCCTGGCGGAGGATGCCGTGACAACGGGTGTAGAGGCGGCCACACAGACAGTGGGCCGAATGGTTACAGAAGTAATGGGCGTCTGAGGAGACACCCCCGGTGAAGGAGCAGCTGGCCTCGGAGAAGGAGCTGACACTCCCATAGAGGTAGCGGCGGAAATGATATAACCCAAGGACCTGTACCCCAGCGGTAATGAGGGACTGGATGTTGACATGACAGTTGTTTCAGAGTTGTCTCCTGAAAATAATCTTCGTGGGAAGAGCTGATAGTCTTCACCAGACGTTGGGATTTCCTCACCAGAATCACTCATGTTTGAGCCTGCCGCTAGATCTTGCAATAGACGGTGAGGACTAGGAGGAAAAACAACAGCTATAAAAGGCGAACCCGATGTAAGAGAAAGGAAATCAGCTCCTAATCTAAATTCAGACACAGGGTCTGAAAAGGGCCAATCGAACTCAACTGGTCCCCCAAAGGGTTGCTCAGAAAGAACCGGTCCCCCGTCAGGAAACTCGGAAACAATGGGCTGTTGTGGTTCAGCAGAGGATTGGGAAACCTCTGATGAATCGTCCGTATAAGGACTACCAGTAGACGAAACCGAGGGTTCCGCCACTGTGGTAGTAACGACAAGAGAAAAAGATCAAACACACACACGGGCTGAAAAAGAGTCAAGACACACAATCAAACGGTCAACAAGCAGAATCTAACAAGGCGTGTGATCGTGGGTGATTAATTTTTACCACATTGAAAAATAAGAAACTTCACCGTTTCATGTTTTAAGAGTCGAGAAATGGTTGAAAAGGTGACTCTATCTCTTTCAGATTTGACACAAGCGTGAAAGGACAAGCGCTTGGTGATCCTTTCAAATTTAGGGAGTCAGATAGGATCAAAATGACTACTCAGGAATACTAGGCAAAAGGGTGTACCAAATAACCGTGAACTGCAATATACACCTTGGTTTCAATAATGAAAGAGAAATCAACCAAGGACTTTCCGTACATGCAGGAAATCTCCCCGAATGCTGTGTTCGGTGTATCACGGGTATAGGGCGGCAGACTCGGCTTCCTATGGATAAAGGTTTGAAACCTAGAGGGGTCTCCCTTTATATACGCGACGGTACGGGGAGCACAAGTCCGTACTAGTGCTGTCTAAAGCCAAAAGGCGAACGAAAGCTACTAGGTTTAAAGACACCGGAACACGTCTCTAGCCTAGACCTCTAAATGTGTTTCGTTAGATTTCAATGCTGCCTTAGTGTAAATTGAGTAGATTTTAAAGTTGATCTTCAATTACGTTTCAGTTTTCAGGCCCTAACGAATGTGATGTCTCAAAAATCTCCTAAATGCAAAACTACATGCCACAGTATATCATTTCGTTCGATGAAAGCTAGCTACAGAAGAGTTAAGAGCTTTTTACACAAACAAAATGATCAGAAGACAATCAGTGATATCTCTAATGTAGCTAATGAAACTAAAAACTTTTCTTTCAAAGTCACTAATTACTAATAACACCGAAAAGATTTTAATTTGCACTAATCAATCAAAAGCAAAAGAGATTTTTTTTTATTTTCAATGTTTGAGAGCTAGATGCACTAAACAAACCGAAAACAAATGAGAAGCAATTCGAGAAATGATAATAAGAGAGCAAAAACAAGCAGATTTCACTCAATGGCACAAACAATCAGATCTCAAATCGACCAAAAGTCTCTCAAAACCAAGAAAAGTCCCAAAGACACTAATGAGCCATGTAATCTAGGCCCAAAATGAAGCAAAGCGAAATTCGAATGAAAACGAAATCAGTCACTCAAAAAGCGCAATAAAATGATAGACAACTGTCAAACGAATGCAAGGAAGCAATCCCAAAGTCGACTGAATGAACGAAACCCAAAAAACTCCCAAGCGAGGCTCAACTCACAAAAGCACCTAGATGCCCTAGGGCTCGAATGCAAAATCGAAAGAAATAGGCAAACAACCAAAGGATGGAGGTTACAATCAGTCAAACTAGGCTCCAGTGCACTCAAACAGCCGAAAAAACCAGATCAAAATCATAAGTCAGTCCCAGAAAGCATGAAACACAGCAAACCCTAATAGCTCACAGGATTGGCTCGACTGTGAGCTTGAAATTAGCGCTAGAAAGGCAATGGCGCAGGTGATACACAAGCAACCTGCGCTAATGGGCGCGACTGTCACGCTAAAAAGCGCGCTAGCCGAGTTTACTATGGGAAAATGAAAAACAAGCAATCTCAGACACAGAAAAGTGATGACAAGGCTAAAACAAAGCCAAACAAATAGAAAAAAACAGTCCAAATAGCTGACCAAGCAAGCAAGGCCAAGAAATTGACCGAAAAGAGAAGATAATACTCCAAGTCATTCAGTCCGTAAACTAAACTGGAGATTGACTGAAACAACGTTGATCTACTCCGCTAATGCAGAGCAAAAGCATTTCGAAGGCTATCTGGCTGCATTTCAGGCTCCGTCTATAGCTTACAAATCAAACAACAAGCTGATTCCCCAGCGGAGTCGCCAAATTGTTGAAGAGGTTAATCCCCTTTGCGGACAGAGGCGGTCCCTAATAGCCCAGATCGGGTCTAGCAACAATCAAACATGCTACAGTGCAGGTTCCTAATTGCAAATAAACCGACTTGCGATGAAGGCTTACCTGGAATCCAACGTTGTCGTTTGTAGAAGAGATGGTGCTCCCATTCCTTTGCCCCGGCAGATCACAATCCTCACAATCTCCGTGATCGGACACCTGCACATGCAAGAAACAACACAAACGCAAGCATAAAATCTATTATATACAACTATATGTCAGTCGAAGAGGACATAACTCATGAACATAACCAAGAACAAGAGTGGAACCATAACCAATAGTCACTTATCATTAATGACTCAAAAGAAGAATACAACCATAGCTTCGACGCAACACTCTCCTTTGGCGGGTTATCAGCAAAACACATCTCGATAAAGCCTGTCAAGGATGGGACAAGCCTCTCTCTCCGGATACTTGAAAATAGTCTCCTTGCTTGGATTTGGCCTTAAGGGAATCAAGAAGGTTCTTGCAGCATAAGGATGTGAAAGCTCTTGGCAACTAGCTTGCAAAGGAGATGGGCAAGCTTTTATAGATGGAGGAAGGGGAGTTGGGATCCCTATAATTATGGGATTGGCCCTATCATCAAGGAAGCTTCCATGAGAGGTGGCAAACCACTTCCTCTCTATGGAAATCCATAGCCAAACCTCCCAACTCAAGATAGAAATCAGTCCAGGAATTTGTTAGGATGAAACTTCTGCCTTTTATTTTTAAAAAACACCTCTTAATATGGTTGGCGCGGGTGCGGCTCTATGACAGAGCGCCAATTGGCGCGCCCTCTTTGGAGGATTTGCCCCCTTGGCGTGAGGGCTGAACTGTGGAACTGCGCCAATGGAAAAAGAGCTATTTTTAGGGTTTTTTGCAGGGAGATGTCTTCAGGGAAATTAAAGCTCATCTTTAGAGGGATGTAATGAAAGTATTTTCAAGTCTTGTCTTTGCTCACAGGTCACGGAATGAGCCCTCCAATGTGCGGGATGGGGATTGTAGGGACGGTGACAAATTGCTGTGTAACACTCCTCCTGTGCTTAGAAGCTCCAAAAGGACCTCAAAAATATTATCACATGCAGCTTCAGAACCATCGAAGATAGCTTCAACAACCATATCAACAGCTTCAATATCACATGCAAAAACAAATCAATGGTAAGGCTCATGTATGTAATCATCTAACCCTTCAGGCAAATCTATTTTAGCTTAATAAAACATTAAAGACTGTGAGAAGGAAAGTTTTTTTTATATAGCCAAAATCAGTAGCAGAGAAATCTCAACCTTATCTAGCGACTAGCCTCACTTTTTCCACCAAGAAGAGGAACAAGACAAAAGTAAAAAGGATTTGAGAAAGTGGGTAGTAAGCTGTTCATTGAAATTGAAGACAAAGAGTGCCAAGGGGTAACCAAGGGCAAACTCAGTTCACAGAAAAAGAATTGTGAGTTTATTCTTCATGCAATTAAAAAATAAAAATAAAAAAAATAAAAAATAAAAGGTGGACCCACCACATCTTGGCATGCAAAAAACAAATTTTCTTAAGGCATATGAGGACCTCCATGAAGCACCTACGAGAAGAAATGCAAGAAGAATAGCAAGAAGATTAGCAGGAGGAGCAGCGCATGGGCCAATAAACAGAAAATGAAATAATCCAACATGCAGGAAGAACCATAAGGCAGGGAGGATGAATAGGCTGCTCAGAGGATGATAATTAGTTTTAGTAGGGGGGTGATGATGGGTCTCTAAATTAGACATAAATTAAGGCCCATCTAATATTTCTTAGGCCCATCTACCTTTCTTATGCACATAAAAAGATATATTAAATCTCTTCTTCTACACTTTATAATGTTTTCTTATGCCTTAATATTTTCTTAGGAAGGTTTAAAGGTAATTGCATATTTGTACATAATATTGGTTATTTTTGTAGAATATTGTGAGAATATTGGGCAGATTATGCAGATTTGGAGAAGGAGATAATTTAGGGACTTTCTCCCTACCACTGGAAGATCAATATTGAAGAATAAATGAGCACAATGTTAGGAAATTATGGAGAAATATTGGAGAGATTCAAGGGGGTTGTCCACCCTCCTTAACTATCAAAGGTAGCCAAGCAAACTGAAGAAGAAGTGCACTCAATCTATGTTTACTTGGAGTCAAGTGGACTCAATCACTATTTTCAAGGGAGTTGTTGGTAGCTGCCCTGTAGAATAAATAGAGAAAAGCTAGAGCTAGGAAGGATTCGATTCTATTCCACATTAGGGGAATTTTGAGGTCTAAAATGGGCATCCTAAGGAAATTATAAAATAATAGTGAAAATAATAAAATAAGATTTGATGACATCATCAAAATTTAGAGGGAAAAAAGAAAAAAACTACTTTTTCAACTTATATTTTCAAATTCTATCCCAAAGTTTTTACTCAAATTTCAAATGAGAGTACTCGTTGGATGCAAAATTTAATTCCTCATCCAAGGAGTACCCATGTTGCATACTTTCGATGGGTCTTACTACACGAAAAATGAGAAATAAATGAAAAACGTGATTGTAATCATATTTTTTTATGTATTTCTCATTTTTCGTGTCGCTGGGTCCATCGAAAGTATGCAATATGGGTACTCCTTGGATGAGGAATTAATTTTTGCATCCAACGATTACTCCCACTCGAAATTTGAGTAAAAACTTTGGGAGATAAGTTGAAAAGATGAGTTGAAAAAATAGTTTTATTATTTTATTATTTTTTAATATTTTTACCCTTTTACTTAAAAAATGGTGAATCATCCCCCATGGTTGACATCATCATCTTGAATCCTATTGTTTGTTTTTTTTGTTGTACATTTTTCTTGGGAGGCCCATTTTAGACCTCAAAATTCCCCTAATTTTTAGAACTTTTGTTGCAAGCTATTAGGCTTTCGTTGTTTAAGACCTTTAGGATGTAATAAGACAATATTTTTTTTGTAATGCAATGGGTATTCAGATGAAATTTTATTGATCTAGTTCCAGAGAGTTGGGGTCGTGGGTTAGGGCCCAACCCATGTGCCTCAGCTTCTTTGTTGTTTTCATTCTTTCCTTTCTGTCATTTAGCCTTCCCCTCTCATCTCTGTCAATAGAGTTCGAGTAGGGTAGACCTTCCCACAGGCCAAAAATTTCTTTCTGTTTGAGTTTAGGGTAGAGTTGCAGTACTAGTTTTACTCTTTCTTTCCATTTTTTTTTTCACGCACTTCATATGTATTTCATGCATAAATTAGCAGGGTTGATCACAGGATGTATTTTTAAAGCCTAAGAGTAGCTTCGTAGTGCTTCCACGCTTCATTTTCCATCTCTGTATTCACAACCTGAGCATTGCTGTTATGCTCTCCATTCCATCCTTTTTTCGCTTATTCTAACTGTTGCACCCACCTTTTATCCCTAAAAACACTTAAAATATCCAAACCGCCTTATTCCTTTGCTTTCATTAGTCACAACCATCACACCTTTCTTAACGCAAAATGCTTCACAAATTGCAAATCGCATTTCGCAACCTTTTCCCTTTTCCTTTAAGAATTACCACTCCAAACGTCGATTGCAATCATTCTCCATACTCTGCCACATCGCAAATCATAAATCACATTTCACAACCTTTTCCATTTTTCCTTTAAGACTTACTGCTCCCGACGCCGATTGTGATATTGTCATACTCTGCCACCAGTCCCATTGCTAGATCACCCATCGCATTTAGCGCTTCGCAACCTTTTCCTGAACAACACTTCCGCTACCCTTCCAACTTTACGATATTGCGAATTGCGATATCGCATTTCGCATTTTGCAGTTTTTATCTCGTTGCATTTCACACTTCACAGTTTTTATCCCATTGCATTTTTCACTTCAAAATTTTTACCCCATTGCATTTCACATTTCGCTCCTGCTCCTGAATAACACTTCAGTTACCCCTGCGGCTTTGCGACATTGCGATTTTGATGTCGCATATCGCATATCGCACTTCTGACCTCCATCGTAACTCCTCCATGACACTTTTCAAATCATTCTGCTCCAAAGAATTTTTTTAGTATAATAAATTTTTAATAAGGTTTTAACCCATATTTTCACTTCTAAGCCTTGTTTCATGTTTTAATCCCTCCATTAGCACCTTTACCCCTTTATTCTCCAAGCTGCGAATCAACACTTTTTCAATTAGAATTAAGTCATGGATAGCTTAGCTGCATGGATAGAAGCATGGTAGATAGAGCACAAGATAAGTAGGGTGTGTTTATCCAATTGGCCAAGTTAAGTGTGGTCTAAATTAGTTTCCTTTCTGCAATTAAAATTACTTTCCTTTCTGACATTTCTTTTCAACAATTTAAATTAGTTTCTTTCTACCATTTCTTTTCAGCAAGTTAAATCAATTTCCTTTCTGTCATATCTTTTTAGCAAGTTAAATTAGTTTCCTTTCTATCATTTCCCTTCAGCAATTTAGTTTAGTTTCCTTCCTGTCATTTTTGTTCAACAATTTAATTTAGTTTCCTTCTGTCATTTCCTTTCTGCAATTTAGTTTAGTTACAATGAAGGGTGAAAAACTTCACTAAGAACTCCTAGAAGTAGCACCCTTTTGTAGAGCAGAAGAGGATGACATGAGTAGAATGCATCTACTGTGTATATAGCACTGTCACCTCCAAGTTTGTATGAACCCCGGGTTGATAAAAGTAGGGTGCATCCCCCTGAGTTGCACACTTGGTGTAATACTGTGGTCACCTGGCTATACTGTTAGAGTAAAACTGAGAAAGATACGTTTAAAATGTCTTTATGGTCGATGTATCAATTTTGAAGCTAACAAAGTTCCTTCTCAAACTAAATATTCCTTAAGACTTGAAATATCCGAATATCCATGAGGATACAAATATTATATTAGAAAGATGAGATGAATGAATTGCCTCATCGTTATAAATGAGGTCATGACACCCATCATGAAAATACGAAAGGTCATGTCTTATCAGACGTGACCTTTCAGCCTAATTACTAATTAACTTAATTAATCACTATTTACATTATTTTATTCATTACATTGCCTCCCTCCTCAAAAAGCTTTGTCCTCAAAGCTTGTTGATGAAAGGCCTCGATTTCTTTTTTATGTTACGAACATCTTCTCGCCTCGGGGCAGTGATCCTTGTCGACACAAGTTGATATGATCCTCTAAGTGACAAACAAAATTGTCGCACTGAGAATGGATCAGACCATCCTAAATCAATTTTCTGTGGAATCTCGCTGCGACTTGAAACTTGTGCTGAATTATCACTTGAGCGGATTGCACTGATATTAGTATTCTTCGGAATATCAACTTGTTTATGTTCTGAAGACATAGCTTGATCGAGTTGTCTGCTCCCGTGATTTGGATGTCGATAGGGAACTTTTTTGGTTTGACTTTCCATTCTTAGTTGTGTGGTGATGTTTTGATTCTCTTTTGGCGATGATGTTATTGAGCTGGTTACATAACTTCCGCTTAAAATGTTCATCGCCGGAACTACAACATCTAAGTTTGCATCTTTTGCAACTAGCTTGTCTTCTTCTTGAGTTATGACATTTACTGCATTAGTACCAGTTTCCTTCTCTTCAACTTGGATTTCTACATTTGATGCTTTATTTTCGACAAGTTGTTGCACCTTGTTTTCTAATGACTTCTTGTCTTTCTTCAACTTCTTAATTTGTGTTAGTAATTTGTCGTTGTGGTCCTTGAGGCGAGCAACTTCTTCATTCTTATTAGTGGTGATTTTGTCGATTTCCTTTTGCATATTTTGTATCACCTTTTTACCTTCTTGAGAAATTACCTGCAAAATTTCTTGTACGTCTTCAGGCGTCACGGAATTTGGCTTCAAGTTAACGTCTTGTAGCGTTATCTTCTTCTTTTTGTAGGTGAATGTCAAAAATTTCTTTTTCGTATTTAGGATAACTGAACCTAAGGTTTCCATCCATGGTGAACCCAACACAATATCACTATTATCCAAAACTAGGGTTTTCATGGTAAATTGAGAGATAAAAGTATAATCCCCAATGTTTAGTTGTAGATTTTTTATGTCGTATTTTTTCTTGTCAAAAATGTCTAATTTTTCGATTATATTTGACTCAGGGATCACCAACTAGTTGGCAATTTTAGGGTTTATATAATTTTTTTCTTCAGCGGGTGATATAGCAATAGTGACATCTTTCCCTGCGATACTTCCTTTAATTTTAAGTAGCGCTTTAGGGTCGATAGGTAGCGTTTCTAATTCTAAAAATCGTCCTGACTCCATTTTTGTATTAGATGTCATTTTGCTTGTTGAGATAAATATTCTTCAAATTCACTCTTTTTAACTTATAAACTTCCTTCAAATAATTTTTTTGTTGGACCCTTAGTATTGAATCCTTAACAATTTCTCCTTTATCTTTTTTTGTAAGCCAAATGGATAAACTTTATAACTTAATAATGGTTATCTATAAATAATTTCTCTTTGATTTATCCCTCTATATAAAAATATCTTTTTATTAGAGCATGCACTCTTAATGAACCTTTCAAAACCCCTAAATATCTTTTTATAATACCACCTTTTATTATACTCCTTTATTACCTTATTTTCTTAAATTAAAATTTCTTTCCTTTTTAGTGACTCTTGAAGTTTATATATATACCCTTTTTCATATAATATAAACTTTATAAAATTCTTTGATTTTAATTAAAGTGCTTCCTACTTTAATTAAAATATAATTCCCTTGTTCTAAAAGCCTATTTTCCTTAGGACGAAGGCTTTAATTCCTTCACTATTATATATCCTTTTATTTTTTTCTTGGCTTTTGTCTTTTAGTGACTATTTCCTCAATCGTTTTTTGTTTTTTTTGTTTTTGTTTTTAACGATGATTATATATATTTAACGGTGGTTATATATGGTGATTAATTAAACTTTTATATATATCCACCGAATAAAAAGCACCTTATTTCTTAAACGTCACACCATATCAAATCAACCCATATCCTATCGACCACAATTAAGCCCACCCAAATGGGTCAACGAGAGTCTGTCCAAGCATGGATAATCGAAAAAGATGGCGGAAGTGTGTTATGCAGAAGTCCATAAATGTGGGCGTGTAGCTGTCTGGCAAGGAAGTGTGGCAGAGTGGCTGTTCGGGGGTCAAAGACGGCGGATGCGTTAGCGGATGGTGTTATGGCCAGAGATAATATAGCACACAGAATTAAAAGGCCAGCAATGTGTGTGGCAAGAGAGTGGGCATGTGTCTTGCCAGGAAATGTATGCGTCTTTGTGGTGCCTTGTGAGCTAGAAACCACGGCAGAATGCCTCATTGCTCTGTTAGTTAATTTCTCTGTCACAGATTTTGCTGAAGGCAACGACAGTGGGATGGCCTTGGGTAGCCTGAGTGCTGGACTAAGGCGTGGCGCGCGCCCGTTGTTGGCTGTAGGAAGGCGTGTTCCTCCATGCTTCCGCTTCCACTATGACTGTGTGTTGGTACTTACTCGACTTTATATATATATATATATATATATATATATATATATACAGGCACTTATATTTTTTTTTTACCTCTTATATATATCTTTAATATTATTATTATTATTAATTTTTTTTATTTCACTATATATATATATACGTTTGCTCCTTTTTCTCTGTATTTCTATGATATATTTTCTTTTTTATTAAATTTTTTTTTTTTTGACTTTTTTTACTTTTTTGTTTTTCTCAACGTCCCCCCTTTTTTTTATACTTATTTCTTTTTCTTAAAAAAAATATGGCCAAGGGCCTCTGATGAATTCAGTAACAGTGGTGGAGAAACTCCCAAGGTTTAGCAAACACTTCGATGACAACAACGTTGACGAATTTGATGGTCAAGGACTAGACCGGGGAGAGCGTGTCTGTGTAAAGAAAGGAGTAGCCGTACGATCGAACACCTTCCTGACACTAAATGAAGCGAATAAAGTTCCTTCTCAAAACTAAATATTCCAGAAGACTTGAAATATCCGAATATCCATGAGGATAGAAATATTATATTAGAAAGATGATGAATGAATTGCCTTAAATGTTACAAATGAGGCCTGCTTATATACCCACGCAGGTGCCTCTTCACGAAAGGTCATGTCTTATCAGACATGGCCTTTCAACCTAATTACTAATTAACTTAATTAATCATTATTTACATTATTTTATTCATTACAAATTTCTTTATCTTGAGGAGAGATTGGTTAACCTTCATAGTCTTTAGGTTTTAGGTGAGGGAATCATGTGAATTGCTCCCCCACTCTAGTATTCGACCCCTGAGAGAGGGTAAATGGTTTTTTGTCTATACGTATGCATTTATTAGTCATTTTTATTGTTGGACATCAGAGGGTGAGACTATTGTAGCTTGTGGTTTAAGCTCTTATTCAAAAATTCAAAGGACCAGTTACAACTATTATCTAGGAATTCATGTGCAGTGAGTTCTTGATGTTGTATTTTATTTGTTATAGTATTTTATAAATGATATACATGTTCTCTTTCCATTCCTTTCTTTCTTCAGTGATCTTCCTAAAATTTTGATAAGTAGAATTATTCATAAGCTCTGTTTTTATTTACAATATCATTTTATGTTTTCTTCCTTTTGTTTTAATGAATTCATGACACATTCTGATTAAGATCCTCCTTCATTTTCAAACCCTACACTACAATGACAAAACCCTAAGCTCATCACTAAAGAAATTCTATCTTGCTCCTTTATGTATTTGCAACTGTAACCCTTTGACAATTTGACCTAGCTACCTGGTTTTTATCCCTGATCCAGCAGAAAAACCATCAAAGTTTCAAAACCCTTGAGGTGACCTAACTAACCTAAAATCCACTCTTCATCCAGTAAAATCATTTGTCTGTGATTTCTATAGAGAGAGACCTCTCTGGTTTGGTAGGGATAGCTACCAAACTGAAAGCTTGGTTTTAGGTTACCTCCGTCGATATCCTTTCTCAGCCTTGGGACATTATGGAGGCTAACACCTCACAGTATTCAGAGTCTTTATTTCAAATTCTATTGGAAAAATTGGTTCTTTTCCAAAGACAAAATGATATGGTGAGTGTACAGTAGTGTTTCGCCATGTTTTCTAATAAGCCCAGAGTGCTTTAGGGAGTTTTTTTTCCCAATTTTGAAGATTTGAAGATACAATTTTAGTTAGAATTGCTTCCAGGACCTTGTTAGTGATTTCCACTTGTCCGCTTGCCCGGGGGTGATATGGGGAAGTAATTCTATGTTTGATATGATAATTCTGAAGAGTGGCTGCAATATTATGACCTGTGAACTACGACCCTCCATCTTTTATTACCTACCTTGGTAATTCGTATCGTACAAAAATTTCGAACAGTAAATTAATCACTGCCTCCTCTATAGCTCTCGGCAAGGCTACTGCTTCTACCCATTTGGTTACACAATCCATGCAAACCAATATGTACACTTTCTGATTTGATGGTAGGTTAAAGGGACCAAAAAATTCCAACGCCCATATTTCTAATGGTTCTTCCACCACTTGTGGTTATAAGGGCATTTCATTAGCTTGGTCAGGATGGCCCATTAATTGACAACTATCACAGGCCTAAACATATTTTTTTGCATCTATAAATATTGTGAGCCAATAGTAGCCCATTTGAAGAACTTTATGTCTAGTTCGGCAATATGAAAAGTTTCCTCTACAGTGTCCATCATGGAATGCCCTCAAAATATCAGAAACTTCATCTTCTCTGATGCACCTTCGAATTTGAAAGTCAGAACCAATGTGGAAAAGGTAACCACCGATCCTAGAAAAGCATGTGCTGCATTGTATGATAAAATTTCTCTCTCATGGTGACAAATGTGTTGGTAGTTTTCCTACTGCCAAGTAGTTTTCCACATCAGCGTACCAGGGTGTTTTTATTGTCATGAAAAATAGATGCTCATCTATAAATTCGTCATCCACTGACTGATGGTCATCTACTTTAGGTACTCAAGATAGAAAGTTTGCCATGAAGTTTTATTTTCTTGGTCGATCCTTGATGGTTATATCAAATTCCTATAACAAAAATAACCATCGAGTTACCTAGCTATTAGTAATAGGTTTATTAGCTAAGTACCTAATGGCAGAGTGGTCAATATACAAAAAAATTGGATAGCCTGTAATATAATCTGGAAATTATTAATAGCATGAATAATAGATAAAAAAATATTTTTCTGTTACTTTATAATTTAACTCAGCAGGAGTGAGGTTTTTGCTAATGTAGTAGATATCATAAGGTTTTTTTTCCTCTTCTTGCCCCAAAACAACACCTATGGTTGTGTTTGATGCATCCGAGGAGATGTGAAAAGGTAGTTCCCACTTTGGTCCTATTAATACTGGCACTGTCGAGAGTAATTCTCTACGACCTGCAAACAAAACATCGTAATTGTCAGACCATTCAAATTATATATTTCCTGTTAAAGTGCATAAAGGTGCAGATATTTTTGAAAAATGTTCTATAAACACACGATAATACCCTGCATAATCGAGAAAACTTCATACCTCTGTTTTTGTGCAGGGCGTAGGCAGTTTAGGGATTACCTCAATCTTGTCTAGATCCACCTAGATTCATGCAGCAGAAATGTAATGCCATAAAACTACACCTTCATTCATCATCATATGGCAGTTTTCATTACTTAAACACAATTTGGTAGCGATACAATGTTCAAGGATTTTTTCTAAATTTTTTAGAGCTTGATCAAAATCATCCCTAAATGGGGTAAAATCATCCATATACAATTCAAGTCCCTCATTAATCAGGTCGGAAAAAATGCTCAATATTTCTCTTTGGAATGTTGTGGGAGCATTGCATTGTCCAAAGGGTAGAAACATATATGTGAATGTCCCCCATGGATAGGTAAAAATGGTTTTATCTTGGTCTTTCAGAGAAATCCGAATTTGATTGTAATCACTGAAACCATCTAGGAAAGCAAAAAATTTATTTCCAGCTAAAGTATCAAGGATTTGGTCTATGAAAGGAAGGGGAAAATGGTATTTTTGGGTAGCCTTATTAAGTTCTCTGTAATATACAAAAATCCTCCATTTCCCATTTTTCTTAGGGATGACTACCAACGGGGAAACCCACTGGCTATCTAAAATTGGGTATATGATGTTTACATCCAACAATTTTTGCAATTATTGTTTCAAAATGTCTCTGAGGTGTGGATTCAACCTCCTCTGGGGTTGTCTAATAGGGAAGGCATATTTCTCAATATAGATGTGATGGGTGCATAGCTACGGGTCAATACCTTTCATGTCTGAATATTCTGAGGAAAAAGGTTTCTTATATTTGCGAAGAACCTTAGTTAATCTCTGCTGCTGATTTATTTCTAGACCAACATTAATATTAAGTGCTTTTCCTGTTTCGATTTCAATTGGAATGCTGTTATGGAAATCAGTTGTGGGAATACGATTGTCATTTAAATTTTCTAAGGGGTCTCCTTGTGCATCATTTTCAAGCAGAGATTTTAGCATTTGGCATGTTGGGTTTCCAATAAAAGTTGGTTTATTGATGAATTTGTTGATTACATAATATTCTAATTGATTTTTAAGTCTCGGATCTTCATATAGGGAAAGGGGCAAACACAGATTTCTTCTTGATATCTAGGAGGGCATAACTGTAAATTTACAATAGGCAGATTTGGCTTAGCTGGAGGATACAAAATAAGATTCTTGTTGAAGTTTCCTCTTGCAATCAACATGTTTCCATCTCGACATCCTATATATGCATCTGTTGTTGCTAACCATTGTCTTCCTAGTATCAACGAATGCCCATCCAGTCTACTTCTTGGATTGATGACCAGGAAGTATACAGAATATTCCCAGGAGTCTACAAAGACCATGATATATTCCAAAGTTCCTTCAGGTTTTACCACTAACCTATCAGCTAATTCTAATAGGGTTGAAATTGTTTTCAAATTGTGATACCCAAGATATTACAAGTCTCATAAGTTATAATATTAATAGCTTCTCCTAAATCTATCGACATGTTTGGAAAAGTGTAGCCGTGAATCTGGGTAGTTACGACCGAACTTCCTGGATCGTCATATTTAACAAGAATCTGTTTTCCTAGAATGAGGTTGGATAGTGTTCCTACAACGTGAAATGTGGGTGGATCCCTTATTTTTGTCCCAGGCTTATTTTTGCATAACTCCTTGATCGTTTTGGCAAAGATTGAGATATATCATATAGCCGACAGGAGTGGAATATTTATACACAAGTTTTTCAACTCCCCTATAATATCAAACTCAGGGTAAATTTTTGGTTTGGTTGTCGTGGGTCTTTCTTGGAATGGAGGGGAGGTGGCTACGATTTTTTCAGGGTTTTTTTGCTCAACTGTGTTTTATATTGGCTCTGTTTATGAAATAACTACAGTCGAAGGATTTACTAGAGTTTGTTCTTATTTATTGTTTTCTTGATCATTTTTATTTTATTCAGGAGAATCAATGCGTCCAGACCTCAGTTGGAGCTCATTACATCCCAAAGGATACAGTTCATAGACCATATTTTCAATGATTTTCACATACTAGACAAGTCTATTGTTGGGGTTAGGATTCGACTGAGCTGATAGTTGAGGATGCATTAGAGGTTGAGCATTAGGAGGTAACTGAAATGGAGCTGGAAGTGTGGGATGAGATTGAGGGATCAACCCCAGGGGTGGATTTACCAACGCCACAGAATTCTGCCACTTTGGAGGCCATATCGAGTTTTGTGCGGGTGTGTTTGACCATTGTGAGGGATAGGAGTTAGTGACTAGATTTCTCCATAATGGGGTAGGATATTGGGGATTTGGCCATGGCGATCCAAAATACGATTTATTAATCCATGGTGAATCAAGATATGGCTGGGATTACCAGGTGGAGTTAAAGGGCGATTTTCCCTGCCATGCATTTCCAGGATTATGATATTACATGTATTGTCCAAAATAAAACAAGGAGGGATCTTGCATCATACCAGGAGGACATGATTTCCATTTTCGATGATGAGCCATTAGGTATACAGGTTTTGTTTCCTCCCCGGCTTCCTTGAGTACAAATTTTAGTCCTGGAAGCGATGGGCACTGATCCGTTGAATGCTCTTTAGTGCAAATAGCACAAGTTCGAACCATGTCCATCAGGCATTCCCTCTCCATGTGTGTATTTCGACATCGTGGACAGAATATCGCCAATGATATTTTTTCCTCAACTGGCTTTATTTTAGCCTGAAAAACATCTAATTGTGTATTCAATGTGCCCAAAATATCAGTTTTAAAATCTTCTAAAAGATTACCAATTTCTATGCATGTTACACCTCTTCTAGTGTTTTTTCTAATTGTGTTGAGGGGATCTTGTCCTCCATATCTGGCTCATGTACTGCCACATGAACACCTGATACACACCTTAACAATGTTTTAATATTCTTCTTGATGAATATCACCTTGAACCATTAAATTCAACGTTTCTATCCACTCATCTTTCATGCCTTTTATCAAAGAAACATTTAATACTTCTTTTGGTAATG
Source organism: Pinus albicaulis (assembly GCA_034641835.2). NCBI lineage: Eukaryota > Viridiplantae > Streptophyta > Pinopsida > Pinales > Pinaceae > Pinus > Pinus albicaulis. The sequence continues at coordinate 345,092,123 of CM076572.1, forward strand.
TAGTGTATGGGGATCTTTGTAAGTTGTAATGAAATATGTCAATGTAATCCTATAAATTTTCATTGTCTTTTGAAATCATTTTAAATATTTCATATTTTATATCCCTGGATCGATAATAATCTTGATAATTTGTAAGAAAGACATTTTTCATTGCATCACAGGAATCGATAGTGCCCCCTCCTAACCCCATAAAACATCGTAATGTTTCCCCTTTAAAAGTAGAAGGGAAAAAATTTAATCTCTACGGATCAGTGGTGTAATAATACCCTCTGCCCAAGACATCAAATTAAAATAAGAAGGCATCTGGATCCTCTGAATTCATCTCATGGAAAGTTGGAATATTTTTTGAAGGGATGGCCTTCATCGGGGCATTAGCCAATGGATCGGAAATAGGATATTATAATGTCGAGGTCTGGTTTTTTTGTGCTTGAGTTACCATCTAATCAAATATATTCCAATAATTTTCAAGTATTTCTTGGTCATGAGGTATTATTTGAGTAGGGGAGTTATGGATATTACTCAACTCCCTAGGAGGTTTCATTATGTTGCCTAGGTCTGGAATCTCTAGATCTTCCCTTCTATAAATATCATAGGAGATCTAGATCCCGAGGATCATGGATCTACTCCACTATTTTCTCCTTCTCCTTCTTTTAAATTACAATAATTTCCCTCTTGTGAAGGACTAGAATTCAGAACAAATGTGCTTTGAAATCTTTGCTCAGATCCTTCAATTTTCCTGTGAATCTTAGTGTGAGTTGCAGTTGGTGATTCTTCCACTTGAGGGATTTCTGTAGAGACCTTCCTAGATGTTGTTTGAGGTCTTATTGATGCTTGAGACTCAGATTTTCAGGTAATTTCATCAATAAAGGTCGTTCTCCCAAGGCTCACCAGTCCTTGGTTTTTTGTGGTTTTTGGTGGTGGTTTTCATTCTATTACTACCTGATTCTTTTTATTAGTCATACACACTGTTACACTAACTCTTTACTACACATTAATATTTCAAATTGGAAAAGGAATTAAATACACACTTACTTCAATAAATAAAAAAAAATTAGATACACACTTGCATCACTACTTTAAATTGGAAAAAAAAATTGTATACATGCTCTACTGAAAATCAGGAAAAAAACTAGATACACACTTACATAGCCTAATCGCGTTGACTAAAACTAGGTGTTGGGCACAATATTTTTAGTTAACATGTGTGTAGGTTCTTCAATACCTGGCCTTTCAGAGACACAACTTTTAATTTGACAGCCTCCCTAGCAATGACGCCAAAATGTTACTCCTAAAAATTGATCTTAATCCTATCTCATTAATTTTATCAACCTGGGATTCGTCGGTTATTTCAAGGCTATAGGAAAATTATATGAAATGATAGAGTCTTAGTCTATGTAAAAGTGTGCAATAACTTCTATTTGAATCATTATCATAATTCAACCGTTGCATAAATAATAACAACAAACAATTACACTTACAGTTACAACTATTATGAAATAAAATATTATAACTCACAATTTATCTTGATCTAGTTCTTAGAGAATCCAATGCGTGAGGGAAAAATATTGATCACACAAATGCTAGAAAATATCTATTTCAAAAGTAACTTCATAGATTCATTCATTCACATTTACATCTGTGTAACACCATTCAATCAATAACTTCAGAAAACACTTAAAAAAAAATCAATATGCGGAATTCAATCGATTACCTATGGAAAATGAAAAGGAAAATAAAAGATAATATAACTAATGCAAATTACAGAAAGGTAATATGACTATCAGTGATACATAATAGACAATTAAACCTCTGGTGACTGGGCCGATGGTCTCCAGAAGTACTGCCTAGACAAACTCAATCCAAAAGACTAAATTAAAATCTCATTCAACTTCATTACTCAAAATGTTTTACAGAATTACCTCAAATTTTTTTAACTCAGATTGTTGTATATAGTATACAATAAAATAATAAATCAGAACATTAACAATGAGCGAACAACAATTGTCTTTTACTTTACTGTCTTGTATATTACATTTTGAAAACTGAATGTAGAGCTATCCTGAGAATCGAAATATTCTCATAATTGCTCCTTCAACCATAAATCTATGTATAGTATCAATAAGTTTCCTATTGTCTTCATTTTCCAAACCTGCCCAGACATCGAGCTATAACCTGTTATTAATACGGTGTTGGCTCAATCAGTATATCGCTAAGATATCTCAAGGAACAACAGTCGTTCCTTTAGGTTGATTTGGATAACGATTTACCCGAACTAAAACCTTTTTGATATCGGAAAAACTCACATTAACTATATCATTTTCAACTTACTTTTATCATTATTTTATCTTGAATTATTACAATTTGAGGATAAAATTGCCTAAAAATATAACAATTATTAAGGAAATAAGGAGGGAAATTATACCTTTTATGTGGCCCAACAATCCTCATCCTTTCTTGAGAGTGCATTTGCAACAACATTTTGCTTCCCTTTTTATAAATGATTTCAAAGTCATAACCCAACATCTTTGTGACCCATTTTTTCTGCTCTTTTGAAGACAATATTTGTTTCAAAAAGTATTTAAGACTATTGTGATCTATTTTTACCTTGAAGTGTATTCCCATGAGGTAAGGTCGTCATTTCTTTAGTGCATGTGGTATTTCCAACATTTCCTTCTCATAAATAGGTTTCAGTAAATACTTTCCTTTGATTAGACGACTTTCAAAAGTAATGGGTATTCCTTCTTGCATTAAATTCGTACCAATTCCATTTCCCGAGGCATCAAATTCCACAATAAAGGTTTTTGTGAAGTCTGGCATAGCTAAGACTGGTGATTGGCACATTTCCTATTTAATATTTTCAAAGGCCTTAGTTGCTTCTAGAGTCCAAGAAAATGCATCTTTCTTCAGTAATTATGTTAAACGTGTCAATATTCTCCCATAATTCTTAACAAACTTGTGATAATATCCTGTTAACCCAATAAATCCTTGAAGATACTTTATGGTTGTAGGGATTTTCCATTCCTTAATGGATTTAATTTTTTTAGGTCTACCTTAACACTCTCATGAGATACAGTATGACCCAAATATTCCACCTCCTGTACTCCAAACAAACATTTGAAGATTTTTGCATATAATTGTTTCTCCTCCAATAGTTTGAGCACCACGTCAACATGTTGAACATGATACTTCTAAGACTTGTTGTAGATTAGTATATCATCAAAAAATACTAACACAAATTTTCTAAGGAAGGTTTTGAAAATGGAATTCATCAAACCTTGAAATGTGGAAGGTGTATTAGAAAGGCCAAAATGCATGACCAAAAATTCACAATGACCCTCATGAGTTCTGAATGTTGTTTTCAAAATTTCTTTAGTATTCATTATAATTTGATGATATCCATAACGAAGATCCATCTTGGTTAAGTAAAATTATCCATGTAATGCATTCAATAATTAATCAATGACAGGGATGGGAAATTTATATTTAATAGTGAGCTTGTTGAGCTCCCTATAATCTGGACACATATGCCATGATCCATCCTTCTTGTGCACCAATACAATTGGAGTAGAGAAAAAACTTTGATTAGGTTGAATTATACCAGCCTCTAGAATTTTTGCAACCATAATTTCAATCTCACTCTTTTGAGAATAAGGATATCTATAAGTCCTAATGTTTGAAGGAACACTTCCCGAAATCAAATGAATAGCATGATCATGATCAAAAATAGGTGGGATTCCTTTTGGAGTCTCAAATACCTTGGAATGATTGTCCAATGTTTTTTGGAGATTTAGAGAAATAGATGATTTTGATGTTTGAACTTGTTGTGAGCATAATTTTGCAATTACGCCTCATTGTTATTTATTCAGAAGCTTTGTCATGAAATTAGAGCTGATTATCTTTCCTGGCTTCCCTACGATACCCCTTAATTCAACTTCCTTTCCTTACGAAAAAATTTCACTAAAAGTTCTTCAAAATTAAAAGCTACCGTCCCCAAATATTGTAACCATTTTACTCCTAGTACAATATCAACACCACCCATTTGGATGGAGAGCATTGGACTATTCAATACATATTCCCCCATGGTTAGTTTGATATTTAGGCGCTTTACAAAGTAATTTATAGTTCCTCCATTTGAAACCATCACTTGACACTCTGGTGTTGGGTATAAGAAGAAATTCAATTCCTTGAATACCTTACAATGAATAAAATTATGGGCACTACCCGAATCAAGCAGCACTATTGCATTTTCATTCTTGATATGTCCTTCTATTTTGAGAGTTTGAGGAGTGGTAATTCATGCCAATGCATTACAGGATATGGTCAGATTCATTTATTCTTCCTCTAGGGTTGGTTCCCAGTGTATATCCTCTTCTTTTGAAGTTTCTTGTTCCTTTTCTTCCTCCTCTTCACAATCTATGTAAAATAATTTATTGTCATCAAACTTATGACCTTTAGTGTATTTTCTATCACAACTATAACAAAGCCCTTTTTCTCTTTTTTCTTCCAATTTTTGTGGTGTCAAACTTGTAGGTTGTGGAAGTCTATGAGTAACAACACTTCCATATTTATAGTTGTGAGTGGTAGGCTTCCTTTTCACCATAATTTTGCTTTCAATTTTTTTTGCTAACCTGAATGCCTTCTCCAATGAATCAAGTTCCCAAAGGATAACATCATGTTGGATTTTATCCTTTAAAGTCCCTATAAAGAAATAAATCATGTGTTCTTATGGAATATCAATTACCCTTATATTCAATTTTTGGAAGTCCTCAATGTGCTCCACCATTGAACCATTTTGTTTGAGATTTATCAATTGGCTAAAGAAGACGTTTCTCTTTGTATCCTCATAATGTGGTATCATTTCCTCCGTAAAAATCGACACCGCGAAAATTTTTTTGCGAGAGAAAATCCATTGATACCATTCAAATATATTTTGTTCTAAATATAATTTGCAATGCGTACCTTTTGTGTGTTTTTCACATTATGGAGATCAAAATATTGCTCCATCTATAGTATCCATGTTACCAGATCCTTGTCATCAAACTTCTTCATATCGATCTTCGGAATATGGTGGGTCTTAAATCCAATATTATAGTCTATGAAATCATGATTAAAATTTCTTTTGTTCTCATCATGAGTTTCGTCTACTAGTGTTTTTCCATTAGGAATCATTTCTGGTAGTATTAGCTTTGCCAAACCTTCCTTCAAACTTTCCATGTCTATTTTTAGACCATTCTTCATGTCTTCCGTGTTTTCTTCTATACCATCTATCTTAGCTTCCACGCCATTCTTCAAACCATACATATTATATTCCATGCCTTTCTTCAATCCATCCATGTCTTTCTTCAAACTATCAATCTTAGCTTCCATTTCATTTTTTTTACTCTTTGAGAGAGAGAAATTTGTTGCACTTGGTCTTGTAGTTTTGATATATCATGTTGAACTTATTCCTCTTCATGAGTCATAGTACAACATTTTGAGGGATTAATGGGTTCATAATTCTTTCTCGGGTTCATTTTAGAACCCAATACTGATATCTATGCTTCAATATGCCCTTGGAATCACCACCAACTGATTTTTCAAACAAGACTTATGCAATTTTTAGAAAAAATACACACCTTTTTCTTGCTTTTGAGGAGCTCAACATTGAAACTAATGTATCTCTATGATTTTTGATTCCCAAGATTATATCTTTGGTCTTGTAGTATCCCTCTCAACCTTCTTTCCAATGCCACAGGTCAGACCAGATTTGGATTCTTCAAGATAAATCTATGCCCTATCTTCCACAATGACCTAATTATGGACTGGTTCAGAGTGAACTTGTATGGCGTTCCACATGTCACTGTTTTTACTTTCAGCTCTAAAATCAATACAAAATAAATTAAAGTTTGTGAAATTTTGGAAAAAACTTATAGAATTCCAATCTGATATCTGAAACGGAAGTTATGACGATTTTCCCTCTTTCACCTACTTGCGATGAAATCTTGGAGCTTGCATAAACCATAACTTCCTCAGATCATATATCTGAAAATGTAGCGAACCAAGATATGAAATTTTTACACAAAGTTCCTCCATATTTTGTGTCAAATGATTTTTTTTTTCTTCAGATTCTAAACCTTCCAATATGCCCTGTTTGCAATAGTGAAACCCTAGAATCCAAAGCTCTGATACCAAATTTTATGAAACCAACTCACAAAATAGAAGAAACTATAGATCAACAACTTAGAAATCAACCTCTTCAAGGGGTAAGCCTCCTTTATATTACATAAATGAATAATTCTAGTATGATTCAAATGAAAAAACCTCCTTTCTATATATAGGAGTCCAAGGGATCACAATATAATCCTAGTCGTCATAACAATAACAATGTAAGGGCACAACAATAACAATAGTGGGCTTCTATGGGGAGCAATAATAACAATATGGGGACTACATGGGCACAAAAATAATAATAAATGGGATACACTAATAATAACAATAATGGGTACACTAGTATTTTAGGGAGATAACATTACCCAACCCAACAACCACGGAGATGAAGTGGAATAGTGTCATGTTCAAGAGTCACTCACTGTCATTAGAAAAATGGAGTACCTTGTTTTCCCTATTTCCCCAACCATACTGGTCAGTACCTATTTGTTTTTTAACAAGCTTGAGGAGGATAACATATGCTTGATCTATAAGTTCATCCTTCCGATGAATCCCTTCGAGTATTTTTAACGAATCTTGAGAAGGAATGGTTCTACCTTATCATGTTCGAAAATTCCATTGTTGTTTGATGTTTTAACGAGTCCAACGAAGGTAAAACTCAACATATTTTTCATGTTTAGAGAGTTTGTAAAAGAAAAATCCATATGTCCCTTTTCGTAGATAGTCTCTCAAGTACGAAAAGGTAGAAAAAAAATACTCAAGAGAACCTCTTATCTGTGCTCTACTAAGATATTCCTTTTTCATAAATAGTCCATCTTAGCCTAGAAAAGGGTTAAAGTTATACTGAGCAGACATATTTTCATTTACTTTAACGAGTTTGAAAAGACAAGTGATCAACAATATTTTCATATTTTGGTAATATGAAAAGAGCTAAAAGAGGACGAGAATGGTATAAATGGTAGCAACTAGTTCCAGTCATGTTGGAACTTCTCAAAACTCGTAAGGGTCAAGAGGTTGGATAATAAGACCACTCATCGCAGCAGTTCCTCAAGAAAGGGTAAAACCAAGTGAAAGTGTATGATCAGCCAAGAAAATAGCGACAATGGAATGAGAAAACAAAGGCTCATATAGAAAAAATAGGCAGATAAAAAATGAAATCATGTGGGATAGGATGAGAATGGTTCCATTTTTACAGAAGCTTAAAACATGGGAAACTATGCTTGAAATTGGTTTCATTTTTACACAAGCTTAGGTAGGTTTTAACCCTGTACAGAAATTATCTGCAAACAAATCTTACAAAACAAAAAATAAACAATAGCGAGAGCATAAAACATAAAACATATAAACACATAGATTTTCCCCTAGATCCAAAATCAAGACGACCAACTTAATTTTTCATCATATTCCTTTTAGTGTTACAACACATATATATACATGAAGAAGCATACATAAACTCCAATCCATTAACACTGGATTAGAACATAACCATATTTCCCTTGACTAGATCTATAAATACCAGGGGCCGAAAAACATCGTACCCCAAAACCATGTGCAAACCCATGCACACAACCATGGGCGGATCTGCCCACTGAAAATAAGGACCAAAAAAAAATATTTCTGAGGTGTTGCCCTAGACCTCGACAGGGGGGGCTACGCCCCACAACGACTTCCCCGACCTTGCACCAGCTGCTTGTCTGAGGAAATTCATATTCCTACAAACACCCCCGTGTGATTGGTAGAAGGAATATACCACATACCCAAGTTACCCACTTGTTGCTGTAACAAAGTGCAGGAAACTTAGTCATTAGCCCGGTTAACGCAACACCCATTTTTCTATGCAGAGAATTTCTGGTACTTACAGCTGGAAGGATATATACGCAACATTCTTCAAAGTGTCCACCTTTACCAGCAACACCCTTTTAGCCTCAACCATATCTCTCACAAAGTGATATTGAACATCAATGTGCTTTGTCTTTGAATGATAAGCAGGGTTCTTAGCCAAGAAAATTTCACTTTGGCTATCATAATCTATCCTTATATCTTGCTGCACCAACCCCATACTTGAACACAATCTTTGCAACCAAACTGCTTCCTTGCTTGCATGAATGGCTGCTATGTATTCAGCCTCTATAGTTGAAAGAGCCACAACAGACTGTATTTTACTCATCCAACTGACTGCACCTCAAAATAAGCTAAAAACATACCCACTTGTAGATCTTCTTTGGTCCAGATCTCCAGCCTAGTCTGCATCAACAAAAAAATGAATGTCCAACACTCTTTCCATTCCTGGTCTTCCCTGGTAGCACAAGCCATAATCACTAGTGCCACATAAATATCTGAAAACCCGCTTCACTGCTGTCCAATGCTCCTTCCTTGGGTTTGACATAAACCTTCTCAATACTTCCACTGCATGTACAATGTATGGTCTAGTATAAACCATTGCATACATCAGGCTACCCACTGCACTTTCATATGGAACATGGGACATATCCTCCTCTTCTTCTTGTGTCTTGGGACACTGTTCAACAGACAGCTTTGTACCTACAAGAATTAGAACATTCACTGGTTTACTATCATGCATATTGAACCTCTGTAATATAGTCTCAACATACTTCCTCTAGTTTAACCAAAGCTTCCTCTTTGCCCGATATCTCTTAATTTCCATGCCCAAAATATAGTTTTCAGCACCAATATCCTTGATGTCGAATTTGGATAACAGTTGAGTCTTCAAATCTTGGATAATTTCTTTGTCATTTCCAATCGACAACATATCATCCACATACAAGACCAAATAAATAACACGATCACCAACTAATTTAAAATAAACACAGTGATCCTCCTTGCCTCTGGTGAAGCCAAGTCCCCATATGTAGGTATAAAATTTTTGATACCACATCCTTGGTGAGTGTTTTAACCCGTACAGAGACTTCTTTAACCTGCATACTAGTTCTTTCTTCCCCTTCACCATAAAGCCTTTAGGTTGTTTCATGTAGATCTCCTCTTCCAGATCCCTGCGAAGAAATGTTGTCTTCACATCCATTTGTTCTACTTCAAAATCAAATGTAGTATCAATAGATAAAAGTAATCTAATAGAAGTAACTTTAGCAACAGGAGAAAAAATATCACCAAAATCGATTCCCGACACCTGGGAATAACCTTTTGCTACCAACCGAGCTTTGTATTTCTCCACCTTGCCTTCTACATTCATCTTCTTCTTAAACACCCATTTTATCTCGATGGGATTCCTTCTAGTCAACAACTCCACCAGATCCCATGCCTCATTTTTATGCAAGGATTCCATTTCATCAACCATGGCCTCCTTCCAGAGTTTTCCATCCTCTGAATCTACTGCCTCCCTGATGGTTCTGGGATCATCATGAGTTATAGTTAAAGAAAAATTTGTACAGAAAGCATATGGACTTTAAAATTTGAAAAGAAAGTAGATGGACTATACCTTTCTGGTTGTCTTATTTCCCGAACTGATCTTCTAATAGCTAGAGTTTGTGGCTCTTCCTCTTCTGAGTCTTCTTCTGTTATAGAGTCTGATTCATCCTCCTTTAGCTAAACTCTATCTTCTCACGTTCCTTTGGTAGGAATTCATGTTTAATAACATCTTTCACCTCTCTAAACACCACATCTCGGTTGTACACAACCTTCCTTGTTTCCCTGTTCTAAAGCATGTAACCCTTTAAACCATCCTTATACCCAAAAAAGAGGCACCTTTCAGATTTATTATCCAACTTGGTCCTTTTCTCCTTTGGAACATGTACATATGCATCACATCCAAATACCCTCAGATGTGAAAGAGAGGGTTTCTTACCAGTCCATACCTCATGTGGAGTCTTATCCTCCAACGCTGATGAATGTGATCTGTTAACCAAGTAACATGCAGTCTCCACTGCCTCTGCTTAGAATTCTTTTCCTAACCTGATATCACTGAGTATGCTTCTTGCCTTTTCCATCAGCACTCTGTTCATTCTTTCTGCAACTCCATTTTGCTGAGGTGTGTATGGAGTAGTCTTCTGCCGTGTTATACCACACTTCTTAAAAAACTCTTCAAATTCCTTCTTGCAGAACTCCCCGCCCTTATCTATCCTCAGCACCTTTATCTTCTTCTCTATCTGGTTTTCCACCAGAGCCTTAAATTCCTTAAATCTGTCAAAGACTTCAAATTTCTTCCTCAAGAAATATATCCATGTATTCCTTGAGAACTCATCTATGAATGAAACATAGTACATAGACTTACCTAATGATGGAACCGACACAAGTCCAAACACATCAATGTGCACAAGCTCTAATATCTTGTTTGCCCTCTTAGCACCAGAAGGAAAACTCACCTGATTATGCTTCCCATATAGACAATGTTCACAGAAATCAAAATCCAGAGAGATATTAGACATACCTTCTACCATAAAATTTTCATGCAGTATCTGAAGGCCCTTCTCTCCAATATGTCCAAGCCTTTGATGCCATAGCTTGTTCTTTTCTCCAGAGACCGCTAGGCTTTCCGCTCCACCTTCAGGAATCAAAAAACTGTTGCACCTAGCAATAATAGTGTTTCCCTGACGCTTTTACAGAGCTCCAATCCAAACTCCCTGCATTAATACCAATGCTCCCCGAACCATCTTACATATATCTTTCTCAAACACTGTTTTTACACCTGCATCATCCATCTTGCTTACAAAAATCAAATTTCTAGCCAATGCACGAATGTGTAGAACAATAGGAAGTGTTCTAATCCTTCCACCTTGCAGCTTCAGCTCAAATTTTCCACGTCCAATGATTCTGGCCTTCCTATCATCACCTAAGAAGTAATCACTGCCATCATATTTTTCATACTCACAGAACCACTCCCTATGGGGAGTGAAGTGAAAGGATGCACCCGAGTCAATCAACCATGACTCATGGTGTACATGTGTATTTGAAGAAGAAGCCAAATACACATCCCCACCTTCATTCGAGGTGGTTTTTGTCTCTGCAGAAGGAGCATCATCAGATCCCTTTCCTTTCTCAGGAGCTTTAGATCCGTAGTCCTTTTTGTAGTTCCCTTCCTTTCCACATTTCCAACACACCTTTACAAACTTTCTAGGAGATTTAGATCTCCCTCTAGATTTAGATATCCCACTTGAAACCTTATTCTTGTTTATGTTCTGGGACCTTACTCATACAGATAAGGCATCTCCATTCTGGCCCTCCATATTTCTCCATCTCATTTCCTCCAATAGCAAGGATGAGACAATGTCATCAAAATTCAAGGTAGTTGTATTGCTACCTATTGCAATAACCAGACTGTCCCACGAGTCTGGTAGAGAACACAACAAATTGATGCACTTATCTTCATCTGAGATTTTAATATCAACAGATGACAAATGAATTACCATAGTATTGAAGGCGTTCAGATGCTCTATCACCGAGTCTCCATCCTTCATCCTCAGGTTATACAGCTTTTTCCGCAAGAACAATTTATTCACCAGAGACTTAGATTGGTAAAAAGTCCCTAGCTTGTCCCACAAGGTCTTCGCCGTATATTCCCCAGATACATTCAACAATACTGAATCTGAGACACACAATCGTATTGTGCTCTTTGCCTTCCGATCCAGTTTCTTCTAGTCTTCATCTCACATTGTCGTTGGTTTAGTTCCCAGATCTACTACGACCCACTGGTCCTTATCCACCAGCAGATCCTCCATCTTGAGCTTCCATAACTCAAAACTATGACCATTAAATTTCTCGATCTCTATCCTCTCGCCCCTCGCCATCTTCTTTCACCACAAGAATCGATCCCGTAGATCTCCCATTGAACAAGGTCTACCTAAGGCCCGAGAAAAAACCCCTCAGTAGCAAAGGCATCCCCTTGAAGCCGAAACTGCTATGATACCAAATGTAGGTTTTAACCTTGTAAAGAAATTATCTACAAACAAATCTTACAAAGCAGAAAATAAACAATAGTGAGAGCATAAAACATAAAGCAAATAAACATAGAGATTTTCCCCTCGATCCCAAATCGGGACGACCAGCTTGATTTTTCATTATATTCCTTTAACTGTTACAACACATATATATACATGTCGAAGCATACATAAACTCCAATAAATTAACCCTGGATTAGAACATAACTGTAGTTCCCTTGATCGGATCTACAAAATACCAGGGGACGAAAACCATCGTACCCAAAAACCATGTGCAAACCCATGCACAAAACCATGGGCAGATCTGCCCACCGAAAATAAGGACCAAAAAAAACAATTCTGGGGTGCTGCCGCGGACCCTGATAGGGGTGGCTATCGCCCCCCCTGTGACTCCCCCGACGTTGTGCCCAGTGTAACGTACAGGGGGGGCTATCGCCCCCCCTGTGACACCCCTGCGCGTGATTAGTCGTGGAAAGAATATAACACATACCTAACATTCTCCCACTTGTTGTTTTCTTATCACAGGGGGTCACGGGAGAGCTTAGTAATTAGCCCAGTTCTACAACACCCATTGTTTCTCTACACCAAGAGAACTTCTGAGTGCTTACAGCTTCGTCAATGCATCTGCAAGATTCTTCAAAGTGTCCACCTTTACCAGCAACACCCTTTTAGCCTCAAAAATATCTCTCACAAAGTGATATTGAACATCAATGTGCTTTGTCTTTGAATGATAAGCAGGGTTCTTAGCCAAGAAAATTGCACTTTGGCTATCACAATATATCCTTATATCTTGCTGCACCAACCCCATACTTGAACACAATCTCTGCAACCAAACTGCTTCCTTGCTTGCATGAGTGGCTGCTATGTATTCTGCCTCTGTAGTTGAAAGAGCCACTACAGACTGTCTTTTACTCATCCAACTGACTGCGCCTTCAAATAGGCTAAACACATACCCACTTGTAGATCTTCTTTGGTCCAGATCTCCAGCCCAGTCTGCATCAACAAAACCACGAATGTCCAACATTCTTTCCAATCCTGGTCTTCCCTGGTAGCACAAGCCATAATCACTAGTGCCACGTAAATATCTGAAAACCCGCTTCACTGTTGTCCAATGCTCCTTCCATGGGTTTGACATAAACCTGCTCAATACTCCCACTGCATGTGCAATGTCTGGTCTAGTACAGACCATTGCATACATCAGGCTACCCACTGCACTTGCATATGGAACACGGGACATATCCTCCTCTTTTTCTTGTGTCTTGGGACACTGTTCAACAGACAGATTTGTACCTATAGGAATTGGAACATTCACTAGTTTACTATCCTGCATATTGAATCTCTACAATATAGTCTCGACATACTTCCTCTGGTTTAACCAGAGCTTCCTCTTTTCTTGATATCTCTTAATTTCCATGCCCAAATTATAGTTTGCAGCACCAATATCCTTCATGTCAAATTTGGAGAACATTTGGGTCTTCAAATCTTGGATAATTTATTTGTTATTTCTAATCAAAAACATATATCCACATACAATACAAAATAAATAACACGATCACCAATTAATTTAAATAAACAATTTGATTCTCCTTGCTTCTGGTGAAGCCAAGTCCCCGTATGTAGGTATCAAATTTCTGATACCACATCCTTGGTGACTGTTTTAACCCATACAGAGACTTATTTAACCTACATACTAGTTCTTTCTTCCCCTTCACCATAAAGCCTTCAAGTTGTTTCATGTATATCTCCTCTTCCAGATCCCCATGAAGAAATTCCATCTTCACATCCATCTGTTCTACATCAAAGTCAACTGCAGCAGCAATAGATAAAAGTAATCTAATAGAAGTAAGTTTGGAAACAGTAGAAAAAATATCACCGAAATCAACTCCCGGCACCTGGGAATAACCTTTTGCTACGAACTGAGATTTCTATTTCTCCACCTTGCCTTCTACATTCATATTCTTCTTAAACACCCATTTTCTCCCAATGGGCTTCCTTCCAATTGGGAACTCCACAGATCCCATGCCTCATTTTTATGCAAGGATGCCATTTCATCAACCATGGCCTCCTTCTAGAGTTTTCCATCCTCTAAATCTACTTCCTCCCTGACGCTTCTGGGATCATCATGAGTTATAGTTAAAGCAAAATTTGTACAGAAAGCAGATGGACTATACCTTTCTAGCTGTCTTATTTCCCGAACTGATCTTCTAACAGCTAGAGTTTGTGGCTCTTCCTCTTCTGAGTCTTCTTCTATTGTAGAGTCAGATTCATCCTCCTTTAGCTCAAACTCTATCTTCTCACATTACTTTGGTAGGAATTCATGTTTAATAACATCTTTCACCTCTATAAACACCACATCTTGGTTGTACACAACCTTCCTTGTTTCCTGGTTCCAAAGCTTGTAACCCTTTAAACCATCCTTATACCCAATAAAGATGCACCTTTCAGATTTATTATCCAACTTGGTCCTTTTCTCCTTTGGAACATGTACATATGCATCACATCCAAATACCCTAAGATGTGAAAGAGAGGGTTTCTTACCAGTCCATACCTCATGTGGAGTCTTATCCTCCAATGCTGATGAAGGTGATCTATTAACCAAGTAACATGCAGTCTCCATTGCCTCTGCCCAAAATTCTTGTCCTAACCCGATACCACTGAGCATGCTTCTTGACTTTTCCATCAGCACTCTGTTCATTCTTTCCGCAACTCCATTTTTCTGAGGTGTGTATGGAGTAGTCTTCTGTCGTGCTATACCACACTTCTTATATAACTCTTGAAATTCCTTCTTGCAAAAATCCCCACCATTATCTATCCTCAACACCTTTATCTTCTTCTCTGTCTGGTTTTCCACTAGAGCCTTAAATTCTTTAAATCTGTCAAATATTATGAATGAAATATTTCCTCAAGAAATATATCCATGTATTCCTTGAGAAGTCATCTATGAATGAAACATAGTACATAGACTTACCAAGTGATGGAACCGACACAGGTCCAAACACATCACTGTGCATAAGCTCTAATATCTTGTTCACCCTTTTAGCACCAGAAGGAAAACTCACCCAATTCTGCTTCCCATATACACAATGTTCACAGAAATAAAAATAAAGAGAGATATTAGACATACCTTTTACCATAACATTTCCATGCAGTATCTGAAGGCCCTTCTCTCCAATATGTCCAAGCCTTTGATGCCATAGCATGGTATTTTCTCCAGAGACCGCTAGGCTTTTCACTCCACCTTCAGGAACCACAAAATTGTTGCACCCAACAATAACAGTGCTGCCCTGAAGCTTGTACAGAGTTCCAATCTGAACTCCCTGCATTAATACCAATGTTCCCCGAACCATCTTACAGATATATTTCTGGAACACTATTTTTAAACTTGCATCATCCATATTGCTTACAGAAATCATATTTCTAGCCAATGTAGGAATGTGCAGAACACCAGGAAGTGTTTAAATCCTTCCACCTTGCAGCTTCAGCTTGACTTTTCCACATCCAATGATTCTGGTCTTCCTATCATCACCTAAGAAGAAATCACTGCCATCATATTTCTCATACTCACAGAACCACTCCCTATGGGGAGTGAAGTGAAAGAATGCACCCGAGTCAATCAACCATGACTCATGGTCTACATGTGTATTTGAAGAAGAAGCCAAATACACATCCCCACCTTCATCTGAGGTGGTTTTTGCCTCTGTAGAAGGAGTATCATCAGATCCCTTTCCTTTCTCAAGAGCTTTAGATATGCAGTCCTTTTTGTAGTACCCTTCCTTTCTGCATTTCCAGCACACCTTTACAAACTTTCTAGGAGATTTAGATCTCCCTCTAGATTTAGATCTCCCACTCAAAACCTTATTCTTGTTTCTGTTCTGGGACCTTCCTCATATAGATAAGACATCTCCATTCTAACCCTCCATATTTATCCATCTCATTTCCTCCGATAGCAAGGCTGAGACAATGTCATCAAAATTCAAGGTAGTTGTATTGCTACCTATTGCAATAACCAGACTGTCCCACGAGTCTAGTAGAGAACACAACAAACTGATGCACTTATCTTCATCTGAGATTTTAATATCAATAGATGATAACTGAATTACCATAGTATTGAAGGTGTTCAGATGCTCTGTCACCGACTCTCCATCCTTCATCCTCAGGTTATAAAGCCTTTTCCGCAGGAAAAATTTATTCACCAGAGACTTAGATTGGTACAAAGTCCCTAGCTTGTCCCACAAGGTCTTTGCTGTATCTTCCCCAGATACATTCAACAATATTGAATCTGAAACACACAACCGTATTGTGCTCTTTGCCTTACAATATAGTTTATTCCAGTCTTCATCTGACATTTTCGTTGGTTTAGTACCCAGATCTACTGCGACCCACTAGTCCTTATCCACCAGCAGATCCTCCATCTTGAGCTTCCACAACTCAAAACTCTGACCATTAAATTTCTCGATCTCTATCTTCCCGCCGCTCGCCATCTTCTTTCACCACAAGAATCGATCCCATAGATCTCCCACTGAACAGGGTCTACCTTAGGCCTGAGCAAAAACCCCTTAGTAGCAAAGGCATCCCCCTGAAGTCGAAACTGCTCTGATACCAAATGTAGGTTTTAACCCTGTACAGAAATTATCTGCGAACAAATCTTAAAAAATATAAAATAAACAATAGCGAGAGCATAAAAAAAAAACAGATAAACACAGAGATTTTCCCCTGGATCCCAAATCGGGATGACCAACTTGATTTTTCATTATATTCCTTTTATTGTTACAACACATATATATACATGCCGAAGCATACATAAACTCTAATCCCTTAACTGTGGATTAGAACATAACCATAGTTCCCTTGACCGAATCTACAAAATACCAGGGGGAAAAAACCATTGAACCCCAAAACCATGTGCAAAACCATGCACAAAACCATGGGCAGATCTGCCCACGGAAAATAAGGACCAAAAAAAAAAATTCTAGGGCGCTGGCCCGGACCCCGACAGGGGGGGCTACCGCCCCCTGTGACCCCCACAACATTATTCCCAGCGCAACATACAATGGGTGCTATTGCCCCCCCATGACACCCCTGCGCGTGATTAGTCATGGAAAGAATATAACACATACCCAACATTCTCCCACTTGTTGTTTTCTTTCCAGATAGGGCCACAGGGGAGCTTAGTCATTAGCCCAGTTTTGCAACACCCATTGTTTCTCTACACAAGGAGAACTTCTGAGTGCTTAGAGACTTGGTCAATGCATCTGCAACATTCTTCAAAGTGTCCACCTTTACCAGCAACACCCTTTTAGCCTCAACCATATCTCTCGTAAAGTGATATTTAACATCAATGTGCTTTGTCTTTGAATGATAAGAAGGGTTCTTAGCCAAGAAAATTTCACTTTGGCTATCAAAATCTATCCTTATAGCTTGTTGCACCAACCCCATACTTGAACATAATCTCTGCAACCAAACTGATTCCTTGCTTGCATGAGTGGCTGCTATGTATTCATCATATGTAGTTGAAAGAACCACTATAGACTGTCTTTTACTCATCCAAATAACTACACCTCCAAATAGGCTAAACACATACCCCCTTGTAGATCTTCTTTGGTCCAGATCTCCAGCCCAGTCTGCATCAACAAAACCATGAATGTCCAACACTCTTTCCAATCCTGGTCTTCCTTGGTAGCACAAGCCATAATCACTAGTGCCACATAAATATCTGAAAACCTGCTTCACTGCTTTCCAATGCTCCTTCCCTGGGTTTGACATAAACCTTCTCAATACTCCCACTGCATGTGCAATGTATGGTCTAGTAAAAACCATTGCATACATCAGGCTACCCACTGCACTTGCATATGGAACACGAGACATATCCTCCTCTTCTTCTTGTGTCTTGGGACACTGTTCAGAAGACAGCTTTGTACCTACAGGAATCGGAACATTCAACGGTTTACTATCATGCATATTGAACCTCTGTAATTTAGTCTCGACATACTTCCTCTGGTTTAACCAGAGCTTCATATTTGCCCCGATCTCTCATAATTTCCATGCCCAAAATATAGTTTGCAGCACCAATATCCTTCATGTCAAATTTGGAAAACAGTTGGGTCTTCAAATCTTGGATAATTTCTTTGTCATTTCCAATCAACAACATATCATCCACATACAAGACCAAATAAATAACACGATCACCAATTAATTTAAAATAAACACAGTGATCCTCCTAAGTCCTTGCTTCTGGTGAAGCCAAGTTCCTGTATGTAGGTATCAAATTTCTGATACCACATCCTTGGTGACTGTTTTAACCCATACAGAGACTTCTTTGACCTGCATACTAGTTATTTCTTCCCCTTCACCATAAAGCCTTCAGGTTTTTTCATGTATATCTCCTCTTCCAGATCCCCATGAAGAAATGTTGTCTTCACACCCATCTGTTCTACTTCAAAATCAAATGCAATAGCAATAGATAAAAGTAATCTAATAGAAGTAAATTTGGCAACAGGAGAAAAAATATCACCAAAATCAATTCCTGACACCTGGGAATAACCTTTTGCTACCAGCCGAGCTTTGTATTTCTCCACCTTGCCTTCTACATTCATCTTCTTCTTAAACACCCATTTTCTCCCGATGGGCTTCCTTCCAGCCGAAAACTCCACCAGATCCCATGCCTCATTTTTATGCAAGGATGCCATTTCATCAACCATGAACTCCTTCCAGAGTTTTCCATCCTCTGAATCTACTGCCTCCCTATCGGTTTTGGGATCATCATGAGTTATAGTTACAGAAAAATTTGAACAGAAAGGAGATGGACTATACCTTTCTAGTTGTCTTCTTTCCCGAACTGATCTTCTAGCAGTTGGAGTTTGTGGCTCTTCCTCTTCTGAGTCGTCTTCTGTTGTAGAGTCTGATTCATCATCCTTTAGCTCAAACTTTGTCTTCTCAGGTTCCATTGGTATGAATTCATGTTTAATAACATCTTTCACCTCTCTAAACACCACATCTCGGTTGTACACAACCTTCCTTGTTTCCCGGTTCCAAATCTTGTAATCCTTTATACCATCCTTATACCCAATAAAGATGCACCTTTCAGATTTATTATCCAACTTGGTCCTTTTCTCCTTTGGAACATGTACATATGCATCACATCCAAATACCCTCAAATGTGAAAGAGAGGGTTTCTTACCAGTCCATACCTCATGTGGAGTCTTATCCTCCAACGTTGATGAAGGTGATCTGTTAACCAAGTAACATGCAGTCTCCACTGCCTCTGCCCAGAATTCTTTTCCTAACCCGATACCACTGAGCATGCTTCTTGCCTTTTCCATCAGCGTTTTGTTCATTCTTTCTGCAACTCCGTTTTGTTGAGGTGTGTATGGAGTAGTCTTATTCCGTGCTATACCACACTTCTTACAGAACTCTTCAAACTCCTTCTTGCAGAACTCCCCACCATTATCTATCCTCAACACCTTTATCTTCTTCTCTGTCTAGTTTTCCACTAGAGCCTTAAATTCTTTAAATCTTTCAAAGACTTCAGATTTCTTCCTCAAGAAATATATACATATATTCCTTGAGAAGTCGTCTATGAATGAAACACAGTACATAGACTTACCTAGTCATGGAACCGACACTGGTCCAAACACATCACTGTGCACAAGCTCTAATATCTTGTTCACCCTCTTAGCATCGGAAGGAAAACTCATCTGATTCTACTTCCCATATACACAATGTTCACAAAAATCAAAATCTAGAGAGCTATTAGACATACCTTCTACCATAACATTTCCATGTAGTAGCTGAAGGCCCTTCTCTCCAATATGTCCAAACCTTTGATGCCATAGCATGGTATTTTCTCTAGAGACTGCTAGGCTTTCCGCTCCACCTTCAGGAACCACAGAACTGATGCACCCAACAATAACAGTGTTGCCTTGAATCTTGTACAAAGTTCCAATCCAAACTCCCCGCATTAATATCAGTGCTCCCCGAACCATCTTATAGGTATCTTTATCAAACACTATTTTTACACCTGCTTCATCCATATTTCTTATGGAAATCATATTTCTAGCCAATGCAGGAATGTGCAGAACACCAGGAAGTGTTCTAATCCTTCCACCTTGCAGCTTCAACTTGAATTTTCCACGTCCAACGATTCTGGCCTTCCTATCATCACCTATGAAGACATCACCACCATCATATTTCTCATACTCGCAGAACCACTCCCTATGGGGAGTGAAGTGAAAGGATGTACCCGAGTCAATCAACCACGACTCATGGTCTAGATGTGTATTTGAAGAAGAAGCCAAATACACATCCCCACCTTCATCTGAGGTGGTTTTTTCCTCTGCAGAAGGAGCATCATCAGATTTCTTTCCTTTCTCAGGAGCTTTAGATCTACAGTCCTTTTTGTAGTGCCCTTCCTTTCCGCATTTCCAACACACCTTTATAAACTTTCTAGGAGATTTAGATCTCCCTCTAGATTTAGATCTCCCACTTGAAACCTTATTCTTGTTTATGTTCTGGGACCTTCCTCATACATATAAGGCATCTCCATTCTGACCCTCCATATTTCTCTGTCTCATTTCCTCCAACAGCAAGGCTTAGACAATGTCATCAAAATTCAAGGTAGTTGTATTGCTAGCTATTGCAATAAACAGACTGTCCCACGAGTCTGGTAGTGAACACAACAAACTGATGCAGTTATCTTTATCTGAGATTTTAATATCAATAGATGAAAACTGACTTACCACAGTATTGAAGGCGTTCAGATGCTCTGTCATCGCGTCTCCATCCTTCATCCTCAGGTTATACAGCTTTTTCCGCAGGAACAATTTATTCACCAGAGACATAGATTGGTACAAAGTCCCTAGCTTGTCCCACAAGGTCTTCGTTGTAGCTTCCCTAGATACATTCAACAATACTGAATCTGAGACACACAACCATATTGTTCTCTTTGCCTTCTGATCCTGTTTCTTCCAGTCTTCATCTGACATTGCCATTGGTTTAGTACCTGGATCTACCGTGACCCACTAGTCCTTATCCACCAGCAGATCCTCCATCTTGAGCTTCCACAACTCAAAACTCTGACCATTAAATTTCTCGATCTCTATCTTCCCGTCGCTCGCCATCTTCTTTCTCCGCAAGAATCGATCCCATAGATCTCCCACTGAACAAGGTCTACCTCAGGGTCGAGCAAAAACCCCTCAGCAGCAAAAGCGTCCACTTGAAGCCGAAACTGCTCTGATTCAAATTGTAGGTTTTAACCCTGTATAGAAATTATCTGCAAACAAATCTTACAAACCAGAAAATAAACAACAGCGAGAGCATAAAACATAAAACAGATAAACACAGAGATTTTCCCCTAGATCCCAAATCAGGACAACCAGCTTGATTTTTCATTATATTCCTTTTAGTGTTTCAACACATATATATACATGCCGAAGCATACATAAACTCCAGTCCATTAACCCTTGATTAGAACATAACCGTAGTTCCCTTGATTGGATCTACAAAATACCAGGGGTTGAAAACCATCATACCCCAAAACCATGTGCAAACCCATTCACAAAACCATGGGCAGATCTGCCCACCAAAAATAAGGACCAAAAAAAATTATTTCGGGGCGCTTCCCCAAACCCTGACAGGGGGGGCTACCGCCCCCCCTATGACCCCCCCGACGTTGCGCCAAGCACAACGTATAGGAAAGAATATGACACATACCCAACAGCTTGAAACAGAGGAAAAATATGCTTGAAATTAGATTTCATGCCCCCATCATAATCGCTCAATTCGAGGTACATTCCCTCAAGCTTCATTTCATTCACCCAAGTAGAATACTAGTTACTAGGTGGATGGAATTAACATTCATTTACGACATCAAGTGAAATAATCGACTAGAAATTTACAAGATCTAATCAAAGATTTGACTTGGAAGGGGATATGTTTCATTTTTTAGTGAGCTTGACACAGGAAAAGAACTATGCTCAGAATACCTTGTTTCATTTTTTAACGAGCTTAACACAAGAAAAGGAACACTACTCTGAAAACCTTGTTTCATTTTTTAAGGAGCTTGACACAAGAAAAGGAATTTTTCTCTGCTACCTTGATCAGGGCCCATAAGTGGCCATGGCTTCCAAGAGGTTCTCATCATATGGGAGAACAATGCTTTGGAAGGGATGCATATCAACAGATCCAATGTAAATATTAGGTTGGAATGCATGTATTACATGATGCTCTATATCACTTACTAGACATTAGTAGACGTGGGAATGGAACAAGTTGCCACATAATTAACCTGTGGCAGGGGAGATACCACTTCCATATAAGGACCATTTAGCGATGTTGGTTTATAGGGAGTAAAATTAGGACCAATGAACGAAAGTTGGTCAATGGTCATGATTCTTCCTTCATGTGGAAAACACATCACATGAAAGAGAGAAGATACAAGAGCTCCCATGACATAAACATAGTCATGTCCAAGAAGTAAATTAAAATCCAAAGGGCCTTGGACTACCATCACATCAATATAGATAGTCTGTCCTCCCAAAGTAATAGGAAACTTGGGAAGGATCCCTAACGGTTGACTGGTTCCTTTATTAAAAGCCAACATATTATAGTTAACCGGCACAAGCTATGGAGAAATTAAATATTGCCAAGTAGTTGAGGAAAAAATACTAACATATTCACCTTCAACTATGATTTTCTTAGGTACAACTATATTATAAGCCTGTACTATGATCTGGAAGAGTGTGTAAGGAGAAAGAAGATATCCTGCCAGCTGATTACAATCAAAGGAACCGACCATACTACTTGAAGGTGGTGTCATGGGAATTGGAGAACTGAAACTTTGTTTTATGGGAATGGGAGAACTGATCTCATGTACATTAGAATTTGAAGAAACAAGAATAACCTAAGCGATATGATATTCAATATGTTTGGGGAAGATACGATCAACTGCAGGTGGATTCGAGTCAACCATTTTCTCAACCAATGGTTGGTTGAGAATAGACTCATGGGATTCATGCTTAGAGAGAGTGGGATTGACTAGATTTTAACTTCAATCAATCACTTCATCAACTAGTGGAGGATTGGGAGAAAGCTTCTGGTAACCAGCTAGAAGACGAGGCTGAGAAGTTGTAAGGTTCTTGAATTATTTTGAGGCTTCATCCACATAAGGAAAAAGGTGAATAGGATGATTCCCTTCACATAAAATAAAGGTAAATTTGACGTCACCCTTTTTCCCATGGACCTTACTATCACTAGTTGAGGCTTTATCACCAGCATGATCTCCAGAGCTCGATGAAAAAGGTTGATGTGAGTCTATGGACCACACTTCTAATATATTGGGAATACCAAGACAATCTCTCGGAAGGTGGTCACAGTTAAAAAACTTTCAAGGGAATTTAACTTTGCAAGGATGATTGGAATATTTTTCAATACTAGTTGCATTGGTAGAAATGACTACTTGATTTCCACCCTTTCTTATTTTTCTTCTTCTTCTCCATCCTATTATTCTTCTTCTTATCTTTCTGGTTACTAGAATCAATACTTTCACTAGGAGAGGAGGAAGAATGGGATGAAGAAACAACAGGAGAAGAAGGCAAAGGGCCAATTTTAGGATCAACTTGAGGTTGATATTGTTCAGGTGGAGGAGAACTTGGTTGAGGAGAAGTTTGGACATTCAGAACCATAGGGGTCAAAAACAACCAAATTGGAAAACCAATGGTAAATCTGAGAAGGGACAATGTTGCCATATATGGAGCACCAATATTTCCAAAAGAAGGAAAAGGACCAGGGTTACCTTCAGAAGGCTTTCCTTGATTGGTAGACTGAGGAACTATTACCATTAGTCTCAACCTAAGATCTAATAAGGAGTTTTTCCATGGTAAGGATGTAGTTTCACAGTTAATTAATTGATTTTATAAATTAAGGACACAAATAAATCAAAGAGGTTAATATATTCATAAAGCTTTACCAAGCAACCATGAACTATAATATACACCTTGGAGAGACAAGGACTTAACATACGATAACCAATCTCCTAGAATGTTGTGTTCGGCATCACGATATACATTGTTCAAGGCGATAGAATTGGTTACCTGTATATGTATAAAAACCTATAGGGGACTCCGAAAATGTACTCAACGATACGTGGGAGTGCAGTCCATAGTAATTTTTTCTAATGCGTAACCATTCGATGAGAGCGTTCATTTATATTTTCATGTGTGGAGTGCCATCTGATATACTCGAAGGTATGTGGAGAACAATGTTATACACTTACGTATGTGCAACAGGATATCACCCCCAGGATGCAATGTTGGCAAACAACGACAACTCCTACGTTTAACAATGTCAAAACACGTCTCTAGCCTAGACCTTTAAGTGTGTCTTTAAGTTTCAAATGCTCCTTAGATTAATTGAGGTGAATTTTAGAGTTAATCTTGAATTAGGTTTCGGTTTCAAGGTTTGAAATTCGATGTCACCTAAACACATCTATGATGCAACTAATATGACAAAAAACTCTTTTCATTTTCGATGAAATCTATCTAGTGTAGGGAACAAGTGCTAACAATGATGCAACAATAAAATATTCAACAAACAAGAGCTTCCTAACTAGATATTTCAATTTCACTATTCCAATTCAATTCAAAGCATTAAAAGATGCCAAACCATACAATGTAATATATGCATGATTCCCCTAAAAGCTATGCAAATGTAATGGATGCACAATTTCCTTTCCTGCTATGAAAATGAGAATTCTAACCATGTGAATGTGATATATGAGAGAGAATTATTAAAAAAAAACACAAGAAGATTCCAATAAAATCAAAATTAATCTAAGATTTCATGAATAGAGGACTCAAAATGAAATTGGGTGAAATTTTCAAAAATCAAAAGAGATGTCACTCAAAGGCGATTAACAGTCATACACAATTTAACACTAGGGAATTCCAATTTCACACAAAAACCCTAGATGCAAATGAAAAAAAATCTTTTCGACACTTAATTTTCGAAATGAGGAAAAATAAGATGCAAAAGTTTAATCACTGATTCAAATGCACTTTTCAGAATAAGGACTAGAACAACAATTCATCTAAGCGACCAATGACAAAAAAAAAAAAAAAATTGTAAGAGACCAAATGATAAGAACAAAGAAAAATAAAAAACAATTATTACCAAAAGGAATCAAACAAAAATGAAAACCAAATGGATGCTTAAGGAATACCATAAGGCACTCAAGACTCAGGGAAGGTCAGCTATAAGTAGGTTGATCAAAGAGACACTTAGAAACAGAGGAAAATTTTGTTAAAAACGGGGTCAATGCTGACGCCGAAGAGGCACCAATGTTCTAAAATGCTGGTACAAAGTGGGCCTAAGTGAGGTTCAATGCTCTGTTTGAGGCACTGGGGGAGCATTGGTCCTGGGATGGAGGATTAGTCCTAGGATGGAGGATTTTGACACAAAAATTACAAAAAAGGCTTAATGAAATAAATTCCTAGCTTTGTTCTTAACTAATAAAAGTAACAAAGGTCTATGAAAGGGGTAATCAAACGCAAAGGAAACACAAAACCACCAAGGGAATACATCATTCCCTAGAAGAGTCACTATTTTTTTATGCGGGATTTATGATTGTGGACAAAATTATCTCCCATAGGTTCAATGGCCAACCTAGAACAACATAGAGACAAGGAACCCAATTTTTTTCTTAAAGTAAATATATTAAGCCTACCTGGAATTCATCACATGCTTTTTTCCTTCTTCAAATTGAATGCTCCAATTCTAGCTATGATTTCCAAAATTAGAACTTGCACAATCAAATAAAGTAAGCCAAGAAACTATGAGATCTATGGATTATCATCTAAGTACTCTATTAAATATATCAACATGGTATTGAAATAAGTGAAATAACGACATCACATATAGGAAAACAAAGGAATATTTGCATTAATATAAATGGAAGGAGATTATAACCACGAATATGTGTTGATATTGTAGAAAATCTCATCCAATATTTTAATTTTTCCTTTCCTTGACACAATATGCACCTCCAATCAACCTAAATGCATGGAAAGTTAACCTCCCACCTCAACGGCATAAGGGTAGAACCATTCTCCAAAACATAACCCCTTGCATATGCAAGGCAGTAAATATATAGATGAGTGGGGTTAGTTGGGATTTCTTATCCAATTACCAATATAAGGTTTTAGATCCACCTTTGCCGGAAGGATTGGATAAAAGGATAAGGGATGGAAACTCTAAATAAGGATGAGATAAGATCCAAAAGTTTAATCAAAGGTAAATGGTTGCAAAAAATTATGGAAGCTTCTCGAAGTAGAAGCTTCCGGAAATTCTCTCTTTTCCCTGAATTTCTAGAACCAACGCAGGTGCAAAGGGGAGAAACTTTTAGGTGATCAATCTAGCCACAGTAATGAAACCTCTAGGTGAACGATATCCAAAGGAAGGCCAAGGAGCATTGGTACTAAAATTGGCTCAGATGAGGTGGTTTCAGGAAAAAATTATGGGAAACGAAGTAGGTTCACTTAGGGCTTTGTGCAATGATATTGAGAAAGGGGAATATGATGTTGATTGAACCCATTAGGAGGCCTAATTATTGGATATGAAAAAACGACCTATAAAGATGAGAATTTGTTAGTGCTTGATAAGTCCAGTGCTTTCCCTAGTGTATGTAATTGACTACACATTTGAGCATCTTTGATCATAAGTCTAATATGTGATCCACGAACAGGTTGTGCTTCATGTGGGGTAGGAGGGAATCCTTAAGATAACCCTAGATACATTTTAAGAACTTGAAACTATTGTGTGGTGGTGGGAGGATTCCCAAAATAACCCCACAATGAATTTGAAGGTGTGACTTGTCGCCTAGGTGGGGTGTTGGCCAAGAAATGAAATCTATGTTTCTTGTAATTGTTGGAAATATTTTTAGATGGGGAACTATAGAAAAATAAATTAGAAAGAGAAGAGAAGGCTTGGACCATTTCTTTGATAAAAACTAATGAGAACTTAATCTCATCAACAATATAAACGCTAGATCTAAAGTGAAGCAATATAAATGAGAGAAATATTTACCCACATAACAACATATAATCAGAGACAAAAGGAGAGAGACAAGTATCCAAGAATAATAACTTTATTTATTTGGAGGGCTATAGAACCGTTATCTACATTTACACCTCAAACCAACTCAGAATGCACTTTTAAATCAACATGTTGGTTGTTTAATTTCTTATTGAAAATGACTAAATGCCAATATCAATTGTCAACTTGAGAATTGTATGGTTGTTTCAAAAATTACATTCAAAGTATATGCAAGTTATAACTTCCAGTCACACCTTTGTTTTCTAACTTAATAAATCTAGTAGTGAATTTAAATATAAACTTAAATCTACACAAATGATGAAATTGTTAAACACACGCATAGGTAAACACACACATAAACAAAAATATAGGCGTGAGTTATATTACTATTAACCATAGATGTGCTTTTACAATACATTATGGGACCCTTGGATTCATCTTCCAAGTGATATCTTGGACTCCTTTTGTCCATTCGCCTTCCACACCTACCCATTGAGGATTAGGTGTCCAACATTCCCCCCATTAATCTGAAGGGGTATGTGTGAGTCCAAGAAGAGAGTTGTAATACAAATCTGCAAAGTATGCATGGCAACATTTAGGCTGAATCAGCTCTCTAAAATGTTGGCATAAAGAGGTGGCTTAAGGATGACCACCAACACGGGAACACTTGGTTCAGTTCCTGAAACTCTTCCGAATCTGGCAAGAAGCTGAGGGCTTCTTCTAGAGGAAGTGTCCCTCATATTTTGAAGAGGGAGACCTTCAACCTAGAAGAAGGGAGGTCTACAACCTATGATGGTTTAAGGATGACCACCGACATTGGAATGCTTAATGCATTTCCTAGAACTCTACCAAAGTTGGCAAGAAGTTGAAGTTTTTTGCTAGAGGAAGTGTCCTGAATTATTTGAAGAGGAAGAATATCAATCTCACATGGATGGTTTAAGGCTTTCCACAAACCAAATGAATGCTCATGGGCATCCATGTCACTGGCTACAACTCTGAATCTAGAATGACAAGTTGTGGCTTAGGCTCGCTTGATGTGGCTTCGAAGCTTGTAGATGACCACCATTTCCCCCCCTGTCAAGTATAAGGTGAGATGATGGCGAAAACTCAACTGCAAGTTTGTTCAATATTCTAGAACAAGTTTTGACATGTGACTTAAACATCTTCTTGGCTATTGATGCCCATTGCCAAGAAGTGATCCATCCAAGATGAATCTTTGTTCTTGAAGGAGGCTTATTTATGAAGCATCTGTGTGAAGAATGGGTGTGCCGACCATAGTTCTTGCATGGGTGAACATCAAAACAATGATCTTTCATATGTCCAACTTGATCACAATGTTTACATTTTTCAATTTGTTGTTCTTCTTCCTGTGGAAGAGGAGCAGGATCTGGAATAGCTGAATGTGTACTGTCATGGAGAAATCCAACGCTCTGAAATTGAATGGTCTTAGAGTAGTTCGGAATATTAAAGGAAAACTCCTTGTCATATCCAATCCCTATTTCTGTGCTAGTTATGGACAAGCTCTTCCCAAGGTCTGATGATGGGCTTGGAAAGTGCAAGCTGGATTTTTTCTTCTTTCTGCAAATCTGCTCCTAAAATGGGTACTGATTCTACACTTTGTTGCTGATATGAGTTTATCTCAATGTTCTAAAAAAAAACAGGTTCAGAATGACAACTCTTTTGTTTTAATTCTTTTTGCTGGAGCTGAGATTCAAGCTGCAAAAAAATCTATCTTGTCTTGTGCATTTTGCAAGAAAATTTGAAGGTGAAAAAGAGAGTATTTCCTTATTTGTATTGTGTTGTCAACAACAGAGTGTATCAAAGTATTGAGTAACTCTAATGCTTCACCAATTAGAGCCATAAAAAGTGCACACATATTGCAATAAATAATCAATATGTATTGACTCAAATCTCCTCCACAAAAGGCTAGTTTTAATTTCCAAAACAATCTACGCCTTCTATATGACAACCATCAAAACCAATGGCATACAATCTATATTCAATTCAATGCTCACCAATACTCATATAATATATCATTCAACATATATATATATATGTGTGTGTGTGTGTGTGTGTGTGTGTGTGTGTGCTCTATTATAAACTTCAAGGTGTACACGGCCTTGTCCACACCACAAGTTAACTTGTCATACCATAAACACCATTATTATGTATGGAAGTGATTTACCATCCTCTGTAAAAAAATTCTTTCATAGAATTAGAACTACAAAACAGTCTAACTCAAATAGATAAATTGAGACATTTATTTTGTAGAAAATCGACCTGGAAACCTGAATGAATGCCAAGAGTGGTGTAGCACACATTCAATGCACCATTCCCATGATGCATTCCCACCATGGAGATAGGACAGTTTCAATGCATTTCCAATATTGCTTCAGCAAATTCATAATAATCAAGAAATCCAACGTTTTTCTATGTCTGCACTGCCACGAGGTGAATTAGAGAGGCGAAGGGCGAGGTGAGCGAAGAATAATAGATAGAGAACTAGAAGCCAATGGAAACATAGAAACAAAGGTAGGTGATTCTACAACTTAGGCTCATGGATGAAGGATGGGCTAACTTAATTTGAAAACCATTTCAATCTGGTATGCGTTAAATCTTCTCTTGCAGATTCGAAGTGAGAAATCCGCAGTGAGAGATTAGAGTATGATATAGAGAAATTCGATCTCATTTCAGAGCAGTCGCACTAGAAGGTAATTTCACGACTAAGATGCCCAGATCCAATAGAGGCTCTCTTCTTTGATTTAAACACAAAGTAGACCTACCTTTGTAGTGCCCCTCGATTCTAGACAGAATACGACTCCATCAATAATGACATCAAATAAATAGAAGGTCAAGTCCAACAATATGGGGAATATGGTCCTTTAGGAATTGGTGAAAACGATCACAGCAAGCCAGAGGATTTGGTGCAAGTCATAGGAGGAGGATACTGTTGGCCTACACTTGACGATGCTCAGAATTCCCCCACAACGTCATTGTCATAAGGATCTTCCACACAAGTTTTGCCACCTGCAGTACCTTCTAAACTAGTATTGAACTTGAACCATGTAATTTGATGGGGAACACAATTTTTTTACCCATGCTTTCACCAGCGACAACAGAACAAATTATGAAAAAAAGGGATGCAACTTTGAGTGCATACAATTATTTGTGTGAGAGGTCACCATAAAATACAATTTTTTTTTTTTTGCAATGAACCATCGACATGTTTGAAGAAGGGTGAGGTACTGTATGTAGAGACTCATAGCAAGGAGCAGAGCTTCAATGTAATCGAGCAGAGTTTGGAGGTGAGTGGTTGTATTGCGGAGGATAGTCTGGGTCAAAAGGCAGAGTAGAGGAGCGGTATGGAGTTGTATGGATGTGTCTTAATAGTTTGGGTGGAACGCGGTGGTACCACCAACAACATCGCCACGAGGTTATAACACGATGCTGATGAGGTAATGTATCAATGCGCAGGGAGATATTTTATTAATGACAAAGCTAAATTATGAAGCTGGAAGGGCCGAGGAGGCAAGAGGACGAAGCGTTACTCTTACAGACTTTTAGAATTAGCGAGGACATGATTGAATGGCAGAAGAGAGGAAAAAAATTTCTGTCAGTTATTAAATTAATGCAGGGTTATTGATAGTGAAGAAAAATGACAGAAATGACATAAATGAAATGTACAGAGAGGCCACTAAACGAATGGCTCTGATACCATGTTAAACACACGCATGGGTAAACACACACCTAGACAGAAATATATGCATGAGTTATATTACTATTAACCATAGATGTGATTTTATAGTACATTAGGTGACCCTTGGATTCATCTTCCAAGTGGTCTCTTGGATTCGTTTTGTCCATTCGCCTTCCACACCTACTCGTTGAGGATTAGGTGTCCAACCATAAAGCTATAAATTTTGGTTATTACAAATATGAATAATGAGGGTGATTTAGTTTGCATATGTTTATAGAGTTAAATACTAAACTAGATGGACTATAAAAGGATGGAAACCAAGTTGCCGTAGGGATGTTACATTTGTAGGAATCCCTTGAGAGGGATATAAATTTGTTTTTTTATGCTTGTTTAATCACAATTTTTTCATAGTTAAATATTAGCTATGTAATAGAGTATACGAAATAAGGGAATAGGTTCAAGCAAGTGCAATGAAAAAGTGAATAAATGGACATATTTTCAATATTTGGCAACAAATTAAACAAATTCCTAATAAAAATAAAAATAAAATTTCAATTCTAAATATAGTGTTACCATTTTGAGCTATTTTCTTCCAATAGTTGTTCCACTTCAACATCTGAATTGATAGTAGTTGTCCTACACATATTCATGAGACCAATGAGGAAAAATTAGATTAAATTTGACCAAATATTAAATTTAATGGCACAAATAAATAATAATTTAAAATACTTGAGTGTGTGAATACTTGAATGAGCTCCTCTCAGTTTCGATAATAAATTACCAGAGTAGTTTAATATTGGAGAAAACCTCCATCCACTCAATGAAGCAAAAAAAAAATCAACATTGGCTTTGTTGTTTCTTTGTCGGACCATTAGTGTTTTTCTCTAAAATTATCCAAATCCTAATGTATTCTCTACTGAACGTGGCCAACCATGCTACGGTGGAAGCTCTCATGCACCCTTACCCCCCCCCCCCCCCCTCCCACATTACTCTCAATTCCCCGGTACCCAATCTATCTACTAGGAAATAGTTGAAAGAAATACATTAAGATACTTAAAGAAGCAAATAGTAAACATACATTCATTCATTTGTAGATCCACAAAATATTTCATCTAAATAAATTTTATCACAAAAAACATGTTTACATAATATGAAACAATGTCATTCTATTTTTTTCCAATGGAAAAATCACAATGTTTTATTAAGATAGTAAAACGTTACATGTGAACATGCCATGCGACATTCAACCTGTCAGTCAAAAATGTGGTACTCAAAAAATCGAGCTTTAAATAAACAATTACAATCATTTATCATTCAACCTTTTTCTCCTTTTTAGGAATTTAGCAAGGACGTCTTCTTCCCCTTCAGTTTTTATGGGACTTGTATGTCTTAATCCCAACCTTGTCATATGACTATGCTGCTACAAGGGGGGCGGGGAATCAACTAGAATAATAAATAAAGGTTAAATTCATATTTATATTTATTGTTATTACAATTTCTTTATTAATAAAAAGAGTAGTAGAGTGTTATTTACTTGCTTCGGTAGTGATCTTCTTCTGTTTGTGGCTGAATCATAATTAAAGAACTGAGTTTCTTTTTTAACTTGATTTGAAACTTCTTTATTGTATGGATTGGATTGGTCAACAAAAAAAAATTCTTCTTCATAAAGCACCTCCCTGAGAGGGTCTGTGGAATGCTCCGAGGCTAGTGTCTTCCCCTTATCACCATGTTGATCAAATAAGTGTAATTTGTACTTTTTTTCCACCATCCTCAACTATAAACATTCAAAGATTTCAATTTCATGAAACATTTTAGATCAATACAATTTTCCATTTTTTACATAAGAGGGGAATTTTAACCAGTTAAATTCTTTCTCATAAATATTATGATATCTTGAAAGTTCATTATGACACATTAAAAAAAATCAAACAATTCATCCACATTTAATTATCATTATATTAATAAGAAAACCACTACTGGCATATGTATAAATTTATATAGAAACTTCACGTTATATCATGGCCAATATAAAAGGTTCTAAATTTATAAAAAATTCATTTCATATCATTATATTAATACATGGACCATGTTGGAAATTGTAAATAGTTCCGGTCTTCATAAATTTCATTTGACTATTGTCATGATGTAAATCATACATGTGTATTAAAAGGAGAAATAAAATGATGTAAAAGAATAAATAATTTTTTTTTTTGAGCATGGGTTTCATGCAGTTATTTTTCGTTATTTATCCTAGGTTTATCATGATTCAAAAGATTCATTATCATTGTAAAAGACCCTCTTTGCAACTTGTATCACAGAAATAAAAATTAATTTTATATGGAAATGTCTATAACGCTCCTAAGAACCAAGTCTTTCAACCACGAATAAGTCATCCTTGTGAGGGCTATTCGAGCCCTAGGAAATGATATATAAAGGAAAGAATTTGACCTATTTACATACACATCAACCAAGTATCTTCTTGGGTCGATTTGCAATGGACAAGGAATGCAAGATTCCTAGAAGACAAGAGAGAAGGCTAAGAAAGGAGGAGGAAGCCCTAGAGAGAATGTGAAGGTCTGAAATCTTGTTATCTGTTGCTCACATGTGTGAGTACCCTAAGAAGTGTAGGGTTACCTTAGGTCCAAAATTGCAATAAGTGCTACAAGTTGTCTTGGAAAGTACGAAAGGCTAGAAGAGCCATAATTCACTTGAAGATCTTGTCTTGGAATATTGGTTGGTTTGCTTGGTTCTTGGTGGAAACCTTGGTCCAAGGTTTGGTCCTTGAAGTCTCCTTTGAAGTTGATTCTATAAGAAGATATGTTTTTTCTGGGTTTTCCCCTTGGAGGAGTTTTTCCCTGGCTTGGAGCCTATATCTTGTGTTCATTATGTGTGGTTGTGATATTCTTGTTTTGGAATTTAATTGATTATAATAACATAAGCATGTTAAAGAAGAAGAAAAAAATTAACATCACAAGTGAATGTCGAGTATGGAAAAAAATAAAATGCTAGCCTAATCAAGTTTCCAACTGACCACTTATTTTGAAAGTTATAACAACTTCATTTACTCCTCCCAAAGATCATGATCTAATTAATTATATTGAAAACAAAAATTGATGATGATAAAGTCAAATGAAGAGAATTTCAATAACTTTGTTCTTTAAATACAAACTAGAATATTCTTAAAGCAAGGGAATTAGGTCGTTGAAGTGAATCTCATGGTTATATTATTTTAAGTACAATTTGATGTAGGGGCATCCGAACAGATTTGAATTAAGTCGAATCTGAAGCTGGGTATGCGAATGACCATGCAAAATTGAGGCGAAATTTTTAAAACCGATGCTGAGTTTTTGTAACTGATCTTCCATGTGTGTGTTTGAGAGGCTTGGGAGAGATTTGGGCATCTCAACTGATTCATGTTCTTTTGTTATCTATATAACCGATGAGACTGTAATGTGTGAAGGGAGAGAGTGAATGCATTGTAGTCATAGGAGGAAGTGCGTACTAAGGCTGAAATGCCTTAGATGTTCAAAGGATATTTTGTATATAGTAGAGGGATTGAATTATGGATTTTTGTGTGTCTGTATGTGTGTGTTGAATTACTTGTAATTAGAGTATGTAGTTAATTTGATACGTGCAAGTTTCATATGGGTTATCTGCAGTTTCCTTATGAGTGTATTGTAGTGATTATTGACCATCGATCCTTACAGGATCGATGGCAACCAAATGTTATGTGATTCTGTCTTAAATTGATTTCAATTAAATATGAGTCTTTGTGTGAACGGAGAATCGATCATTTATGAAGGACGCACTGGCTTTAAATCTCTG
The DNA here is from genome assembly GCA_034641835.2 of Pinus albicaulis. Taxonomy (NCBI): domain Eukaryota; kingdom Viridiplantae; phylum Streptophyta; class Pinopsida; order Pinales; family Pinaceae; genus Pinus; species Pinus albicaulis. Next base: position 345,126,785 of record CM076572.1, read on the forward strand.
GTTATTTGTAGAGTTCGATTTAACACAATCGGATTCTAATGTGCAATTGGATGTGATACTGTATTGTTAACCGTGATAGTGGTTGCAGACTCGACGGATTTATTATAATTGAGCCCTGTGTATAAATCAAATGCGTTCAGTTTTTTTTATGAACAGTTCTTGTATCTGATGATTGAATACAATTGAACTTCTTTATGAATGTGTGATAACCAGCGTGGAAAGCATCGTTTGCTGAGAACGATCCTGAGGCAAAAGGAATACGAAGCGTTGTGACAACCCTGCATTGAAAGGGGTTAAAACCACGTTTGAGGTTGAGTGGTTTTTCAGGACTAAACCACTAGAGTCACGTGGCATTTGGTCGGGAGGCAGTATTCCCCTTTAGCAACGCGATCCTATCAAAAATTGCCACGTCTCGGAGGTAATACTGCTTATACTGCATAGCTTTTATGCGTTAATGTTTTGTGGGCAAAATTACGCAAATTTTCGTCCGATTCCGAATGCAAGAAATCTAAGGGCGTTAGCTGTTAAAGCTGCACGGACGATAATTAATGCATGTGGGACTGGTGGAGTTTTAAGTGATAATTGAATACCATTGCAAACATCTAACTGTATGCATTGTGTAAAGGCTGGAGATTCATTCCAAAGGGTTCGTTACATTTTATGCGTTGTGTAAAGGTTGGGTATTATGCCAAGACACTTTATTAAGATGTTGAAACTCGGGCATATAGAAGACTATGCACCATGGGATCATTGTTAAGTACCTTCGATATACATATGTAGATATCAGAGTGGCGTTGTGGAAGAATAATGGGACTATAACCCATAGGCCCCAGAAATCGAAGTATCAGTTTTATGAATCTGCAATATGATACAGTTGAGGTTGCAGGTTCATTTTGTAAAATGAAAGGCGAACCTGCTTGTAGTGGGTTTCGCTCTTCATTACAATTAAATTGATTTTTACCTGCTACGAGGTTGATTCCCTTTGAAATTGATCAACCTACCACAATATTATAACCACGACATATTAAAAATTTTCCTTAACTTACAATATGGGTGAAATATTTTGTAGTAAACCATAATCATAACATATAATAAACGTTTCTTATAAGTTGGGTAAAATAGAATACATACTTCCCTCATAATAGTAATGTTTGTATCTATTCGATTCAAACTGTAATCAATGAGAAACTCTTCCCCTGTAGTTGTTAATTTTATGGAACATACGAATACACAGTGTCCTTTCACGCCCCTCGAACATGCAATTAGGTTTCCTATTTGTGGTCGTAGGACGTATACTATTTATAAACCCTAGAATATTCCCTGTTGCTTTTGGTCTTCTATAAATATATATAGGTGCACCTTAACTTTTATCATTGTCTTTTAGTTGTATATAGTTTGTGGCCATATTGTATCTTCACATACTTTTGGTATATTAGAATAGCCATACCCAATCATTGTATACGTAACAAGGTTCGACATACTTCATCAATTTAGTCAATCCAATGTAGCATGCATTTACACTATCCATGGAAAATAGCCCCAAACCATGTAATTACCATGGGGCAATGTGATATATGCTTTCATTGACAGAAAATTCAATGTTTACTTCAGGAAGATCCTTGGGTACCCATTTTTCACTAGATGTTTGTACCGTGAGGGCACCTCGATGTAATCTATGCTCTCATTATCATAAGAACTTGACCCCCCTTTAGTGAGAAAAAATTCCATGTGTATATGGAATTTTATTCTAATATTTTAACCTCTATTTGATCTTTTTTTGAAGATGTTTGGTCAATTTATTCTATCCTACCTAAACTTCTATCACTCGAAAAAGATAGATCTAACAAATATAGGTTTGGTTAATCACCATATAACACTCCATCAAATGAGAGAAATTGTTAGTGAGTGTCGTCTTGACAAAACAACAAGAACATTATAATAGTACAAGTGACTTACAAGAAATTTCTCTATGTTTAAATTATTCAAGAAATATTTAAAAATTTCATAACTTGAGAACCTATTCATTCTAACCAATGAACTCACTTGATAACTTGAGAACTCAACATAATATGATAGTATTTAATATTCCATTACAAAAAAATACCCACATAATCCGATATGTTGAAGAATGTAACTAGTTTCAGTATTCATAATTTTCATTTGACTCATGTCATTATGTAATTCTTATGTATCTATCAAAAGAAGAAATAAAATATTTTTTTTAAAGCATGGGGTTCATGCTCAAGTCACTTTGTCATTAGGTCAAGTATCCATTGATTTCTCCTAGGGTTTCTCATGAGTCAAGATTCCTTTCCATAGTATAAAACACCCTTTTGGGTGTTTGTATCAAGGAAAGAAAAATTATTTTGAAATTAGAAATGTTTAGAAGACTCCCAAGACCAAGTCGTCCAACCAAGGAAAAGTTCTCCTAGAGAGGGATAATGGAGCCTTTTGGAAAGGCTATATAAATATGGATCTTCGACCTATTAAGAGACACATTAGGATTTTGTAATATTTTAATTTTTCTTCTATTGTTCAGATGTTTGAATACCCTAGGGTTGCTAGGGTTTCCTCTGGTCCGAAATCACAGGAGGTGTTGTGGGTTGCCTCAGTGAGCACAAAAGGATAGAAGAGCCCTAATCTTGAAGAGATATTGTTTCTTTGCCCTTAGAGACTTAGTCTTGCATTGAAGATGAAATATGGGCTGGTTGAATTGGTTCTTGGTGATGGGACTGGTCTAGGTTTTTCTCTTAGAAATTTCCTTTGAATTGATTCTATGAGAAGAGAAGTGTTTTTTTTTTTTCCCTTGGAGGGGTTTTTCCCTAGCTTGGAGCCTATATCATTTGTTCATTATTTTTTATGGTTGTGATATTCATTGTTTTGGAATTTATTTTATGATAAGAAAATAAGAAAAAGAACACAATATCACAAACAACTATCAAAAAAGGGAAAATAAAAGTAAAATGGTGCGCTAGTCAATTTTCCAACATGGCATTATAGCCAAGGAAAAGAGTATAGGTAGTTGGAATATCACTGGAAGGATTTTGCATTAGTCAAAAAAGGAAAAAAAAGGTATCTTCTACATATATCTTAAATTTTTAAATGACATACCTCTATCAAGAGAAGATCATCCTTCTAGTAGGACAAACCTCTAAAATTTGGTCAAAGTTTTGTTCAATAATGTACCAAGGGTTTTGAAGAGGTTGAAAATGTTCACTCGAGTCAGTGACTACATCATTTCAAGAGATATGAGAAGCAAGTTAATAGGACTATAACAAGTCAAGGACACTGCAAGGAAATTTGAGACCCAAAGGAAAGCTGAGACTTTTCCTAGAAGCAACCTTTAAGCCATCGAATAAGTATCCTTGAAGAATAGAAAGGACCACAAAGTTTTGGAAGGTATTTTAGGCATGTTTGTGATGTTTTTTAAGTGGTTATTGAAGCCCTAACCATAAGTTTGAAGTTACCATACAAAATTCATACATACTGATATATATAAAACTTAATCAAAGGCCATGAGGTTTTCATAAGATAGGCTAAGACATATAACCTCATTTCTTGTGGAATCAAAGGCTAGTAGTAGCCATATAGTCCAACGAAGTAAGGAAAATTGTAGGATATACAAGACCACAGATTGAAGAGGCATTTATATTGATTATGGTAAACCCTATCTAGAAGGGTCAAAGTTGCATAATGATAGAATAAATCTATCATTAAGGGAATTGAAGTAAGAATGGATTGTTGTATCTCATGCAAAGACTGTTCGAAGCAAGTGGTTGTAACATAAGTCTAGCTTGACGATCTATCACAACATCTACAACAAACCTTAAAAACAGAAGTACTAGTACATCCATGAGATCAATATTTATCCTTGGGAAGAAAATGAAGTCATCGAGAGACCAATTATTTTCAAGAAAGGATAAGGTGAGGCTACAGTGAGGTATGTATAATTGTTTTAATACTTATCTAGCTTAAGTTAAATAAAAAATCTGTATAATTTGTAGACTTCACTTTGTTAAAGTTTTGTGGGTATCTATGGATTGTAAAATGTAGATAAGACTTACATTAGAAAACCTGAACCCTAATCTTTTTTTTCCCTCATATAAACCCTAGCTCTTCACTTCTAGGGTTTGTAGATAATCCAAGGTATATGGTAAACCTTAGCACTCAGAGTGGCATTGGATGAAATATAGGACATGACATCAAAACCATAGGGATGATGTTTCCAAGGGAAATATCAAGGAATTTAGGTTTTTTTTCTAAGAACCCTAAAGTATACCCTCTAATAAAACCATGCAAATCATAGATCATCATCGTGCTCTTGTATTTGTATATTTTTCTTGGTTTTACTTGTTGTTGTTTATTGAAAATACAAACGAAGGAAGAAAAATGAGAAGTATGAATAATAAAATCAATTCTTGTTATTTTAATGATAATTATGGTAAAATTAGGGAACAGTAAGGACCTTGAAGGAATTAATGCTAACAAATTCATTAAAGGAGTAAGCATGCATCATTATGCTTTTGAGATGATTCTTGATTGAGTATGGCATCATAGATAGAAGCATGTGATATTAGCATATTTAGAGTCTACTTGATTGAATTTTTTGTAAGAATCATCTACTCTTTCAAGAATGAGAGTTTTGCGACAATTGTGCATAAGGTTCATCCATACATTATCTAAAATTATGTTAAGGTAGTCATTTTGCTAAGATGGATCCTCAAGATAATATAAGAACCATCATTTTGGGAGGTTATTGGAAAAAAAAATTATGACAAGGATTAATATATATTCCATATTGTATGGAAACAATACGCTTAAAAGGGTGAAGGAATGCAGTTGGTCAAATTGTAGTCTCATTGTGTAATACATGTAGCTAGATGATTGTGTGAAAGATTAAGAATGCATAAAGTATCTTTTGGGTAGGATTCATTTAACCTTGTAAGAAGAGATTGGTCATGAATTATGCTAGTGAATATTTGATTTATTTATATGATGCCTAAGAAGATGAATTTGAATTACTCTAGAATGAATGAATATTTAGAAATTATGTCGCAGTTATTATTTGTAGTAAGGAATTAACCCCTATATGTTTAAACATATAAATAGAAATAAATGTGCTCCACCAAAGAATTAAACCCTAGCTCCAAGTGTTAGATCTATTAACAAATCCTCTTGCGCTAAGTCCACAAGGGTATTAATTACATCTCGTTTATAACCTTTGGGGTTTTCATCCATCGATGCAATTGGTTGTCAATACGCCTTCCATGTGGAAATTCTAGGAAAAATGGGGAGAACTTCATTAAGGTTACAATGGTACCAATACCCCTATTATTTTTCTTAATTTTATGAGGGTGAGGTGGGATTGTTTCCTTGAAAAAGAACAATAGAACCAAAATAATTGGTGCACAAAAATACTGAATCAATATTATAAAACAATCCTAATAATTTATCACATAAGGCCCTTCTTTTCATACTTGAAAAAATTATTTAGTTAGAATACTTTTCCAAGTTATGACTAAATTTAGAATGAGTCTAGTGTCACACTAAAATCCCAAATATTATTTGTGGACCTTGTGTCATTTTTTGAGAACTAATTCTTGCCCTATAAAACTAAACAATATAATTTAGGGATAAAGGCCTTAGTTTCTAGCCATGAATGATTCCATGGGAAACAATTCCACCCTTGGTGCACCAAACCTTATAATTTATCTTGTTTACCACTTGAGGAACAAATGTTTCTTACGGAGGTGCTATGTTATGTTAAAGAATCTAAAATTTTCCCATGAAAACTAAATGCACTGTATATTGGCTATGATCCTAGGTCTCATCCCTTAACTATAAATAGGATAAGGTGACCTATCCCTAATATTTATAAATTCATACTCATGTGAATATTCCACTTATGGTATAAATACTCTTTATAGAGTTCTGTGTATTAACTAGGGGCCTTATCCATGGACCACAAGAGTATTGCATAATGCTAATGGTGATGATATTTCAATTAGACAATGCATTTTATGAGAAAACCCATCCTTAGTGTTTCATACATTAGAATCAATCCAAATCAAACTCATGAGGCAAATATTCATTCTAGATACCTTATCTTATTGTTTAAGGCCCAATATGTGGATTAAAAAACTTAAAATTTGTGTTTAAGGCCTAAACTAGTAGTTTTTACCCCTTTATGACTCCTTGGCCCACAAGACCCGTCATTGGTGCACTATTGGTGCACGAGGCCTTATAATTAGTATTTTATGTCAATTTTGAAACAAATATTACTTCAATAAGTTGTATGTAAACATAAAGGTCCCATGATTTTTCCATGATCCCTTGAAGAGTTGGTATCTACAAGTAGCGATGCCCATATAGATGAAATATAGGTTTTTTGATAATTTCGAAATATACAAGGGAAATACATGGATGATAAATGCAATAGAATAGATATAGTTCTTCTTAAAGATGAATTTTAGGTATTTCCTAAAGATTTATGTGTTACAAGAATATCTTTAAGAGGAACTCCACCTCTTGAAGTTCAAAGAATTAGATGGGCACTATATAGTCTAAGACCCAAAATGACACCAATTGAGACATATTGAATGTTTGTATGAAGTGAAAAAGTTGGTGATGCAGGCCTTGGTTTGATTATTTGAAGAAAGGTTTGTGAGAGAAAAATAATATAGTTATTGCAAGTGATAAAAAATAGTTAAACGTGATAAAGTAAGTAAAATTTGGAGAATATTTAACTTGCATGAGCACTTGAAGGACCAAAAAAATTTCATGAATTTATATGGGTCCGAAGAATCCTTTAAATTCCTCAGTGGCTATGGTATATGTGGCAAGAAGATAGAGAATATTTTAAGTGAAATATATACTTTCAGTAAATGTGATTTTTATCACCCTGTTGATCTCTTAATGTAGTGAAAGAAGTTGATGTTTAGAAGCATCCAAATAATAACCAAAATTCAAATTAAAAAAAAATGGAAGAAAGTTACTTTAACTTACCATTTTGGGTCTGTTAATCACTCCTTCATAGTGCAAGTTTTGTCAGCTTATCCTCAGATGGGTTTTCAAGTGGGGTTGTGTAGCCTCATACAAAAGACAATAGAAAAACAAAATATAAAGAAAAACCTCGAATTTATTAGAAAGGGTATTGCGAATTTCTTAGAAAATGAACTAGAGACAAAATTATAAAGAAATTATTGATACTATGCCACCAGAGAGAGTTTAATAGTGATACCTGGAAAGGGAAAGTCGACAGAAATCCACGGAGATTATCTAAAAAATGAATTACATACTTACATTAGAGTCAATGGTTAAAATATCAATGGTCTGCAAAAAATTACATACTAGCCACGAGAAGGGAGGATCTCCATTCCTCACCAAAACCCGAAAAACAAAATACAATAAGAGTCAAACCCTAATCCTATAGAGAGAAAATCAATTAAAAAACTTTAGATTTGGGAGCATAAGGTAAAATGTTTGATGGTGAATACCTGAAGGGACAAATGTTTGATTAAAACCCTTGAACCCCACAAAGCTCACGAGCATTAATTCATTAGAATGGATAGAAAGCACAGGAAGAAATTTCCAAGGATGTATATATCACCTACACTGCATATCATTTACAAAGGAAACATAGAAACCAATGAGATCACATATAGAGGAAACATAGAAACCAGTGAAATAGTAGCTACAGAACGAATCCCGGGGTTGAAAAAGTAAAACCTCATGAAATGGAAATGAAAATATAACGCACCCTTAATATTATAATTATAATGAAATTGTAATTATTAAATTATCTATAATTATTTAAATTAAATTATAATTTATAATTTATAATCTTTTAAAACTAAATAGTTTAATTTTAAAATATTAAATTAAAAGAGTTTGAATAAATATGAATAAGTTAATTTTTATTTATAAAGTAAATAAAAATATATTTATATATATTTATGTTGGACAATGTAACTAAGTTCAGTCTTCATAATTGTATCAAAATTAATTTTATGTAAAAATAAAAAAGAAAAAAACATCATTTTCAAGTATGGGTTTCATTCTAAAAAAATCTTATTTTATTAGTTAAGTGTATTCATTATGCTTCTAGGATTTGATTAAATCAAAGAGTGAAATTCCTACTTCATGTGACCACATACGTCAACCATTTCTAACATAATTTAACATGGAAACCAAATGGTAGATTACCCTAATATGCATCTATATGTACCACAGAGGTATGGATATCTATAAATTAATGTATCTATAAAGTTCATATAAAAATTATAATACTTAGCCTAGATCCAGATATAAATATTCATGTGAAAGCATATCCGAAAAATGGAACATTGAGGATGCTCAAAGAATTCCTATAACCAAATTTATGAATTTGGATATAAATGAAAAGCAACAAAATCTTGTATCAAAGATCTAGAAGTCTATAATGGGTTATACCAAGGCACCTTCCAAATCTAGATATAAATTACTTGAGAAAATGTCATTTGAAATTCTACATTTGGATAATTTCAAAAGCGTATTTAATAAAGGTAAATTCATATGCATATATAAAACCCATCAATTCGGTAGATATATCATTAAGCTACATCATCATGTTTAAACAAATTAATGCCACTTGAACTAACAAGTATTATGACACATTATCATGACATGTCATATTCAAGGTCAACATAGACACACAGAAACCCCTCAAAAAACTTGTTTTGCAGACCATTGCATGTTAATGAAAACCATGAACAAATTAGGGAATGAAGCTCTGGATTTAGATACGTGACAGGAAATCTAAGTATTCGGGTAGCTCATAAGTAAAATGTTAACATTTGATTTGGATCTGGATAACCCACATTTGGATACCTTGGATCTAAGAAAAAGTGGTCAAACAAATTAAATTTTAGATATGAATACTAGAAAAAATATCTCCCTTTTATGAGCGCACCGTAAAACAAAGGCGAGCCTTATTTCAGCTGCCATAGGCCCATTAATGCAGCTAGGCAGCTGATGCCCGCTGCACGATGATCTACACCTTTAATCCAACGGCGGGCATCAGCTACCTGGCCACATTAATGGGCCTATGGCAGCTAAAATAAGGCTCGGCGTAAAACAAATAGGATGTCAAATTGGATTAAATGAAATAAAAAGTCAATTTTAAAGGAGACTATTTCAAATGAAATAAAAAGTCAATTTTAAAGGAGACTATTTCAACAATTTTTCCAAAGACTAATAAAAATGATAAAAACCAATCAAGGTCAATCAAATAAAAATGAACATTTTTACAAACTTATTAAAATCAAAATTTAAATCATTAAAATAAAGAAAAAATTGAAGGTTCTCCATTATTTTATGAAAAATTATACAATAATGTGGGGAGGTATGGGGGTGGGTTGTATAGGCTAAAACACATCTATGTATTGCTTTGAAATTATAAAGCTTTAGAAAAACAAACAACTTAAAGCAATTTGGTTTACTAAGAATTATAAAGGGGTGTTTATGGCCTATGTCAATGCTTTGATTCAATACCATGGTCTATAATACCTCCATCCATATCTTCATATTTATCAACTATATGAATATGTTCACTCTCAAAAGCATCATATAAATTTGGGTTTCAATGTTCATATTGTATACAATCTCATCTCCACTACTCATATTTACAATATTTGCACCATGTACTTCATTTCTATGAATGCCACTTGACCTCTTAATATTAGACATAATAGTATTTAAATTAACATAAGTGGATGTTGTAAAGGAGTTATATTCAAATTTGTCATACTTTTCTTAGAAATAAATTTTCCTATATGCTCTTCCTATCTCCAAGAAGTGATAATGCGATGAAATGGAAGAGCTTAAGTAACATGTTTGGAATTATCTCTATTATCTTAAAAATACAACTTGAGGACAAAATTGTCACTTCTATTATCATCATTGTAAAAATAGATACCAGATAAAATAATATGCGTTGTATTTATAATTCCCAATACAAGAGATAAAAACAAATATAGTGCAAAAACTAATTAGAACAAAACTCCATGTATCAAGTGAATCTAGATGGAATGCTTGATATGAGTCTTATCCTTCCCACATAGTATCAATTCATACAAATAATATGTTAAGATATTATTTGAGTATATTATTATTTCGATCGTCATCCCTAAAGAATTTAATTTACCATGCATACAATCCTCAAAAAAAGGGGAAGTGCTTGATGGGTCTGTAGGATATGTATTTCACAGGAATAATAATAATAAAAATATGCACGCAAACACACATAGCTAGAGAGAACAATCAATTGGGGTTATCTCAAGTGGTTATGTAGAATGATTATTATCTTCTGCACCTAGTTTCAAATCCCCACTAGTGACATGATGAACATTATTGTAATGGCATCATGCCTATGAATATTGTTGTATTGAATTCGATCATTGCGAATTATTAAGTGAGTATACTTGTGGTTTATTTTGGTACTAGAAACCTCACTCTAGCCATCGAGCTAAGAGGGAAGTTGATTTATTTCCTCAAGGGAAAAAAAAAACATAGATAGTGTGAACACAACTCTAGAATTTTACACAATAATTTTTAAAATTTTAACATTTTCGAACAGAAAATATAAGTTATTTTTCAATTAATCCATTATTATAGTTAAATATGAACAAAAATAAATGCATGCCCCTAAGAAATTATAAGAGACCACAATAAATATGAGAAGAGTTAAAAGAGGCCTTCCAAATGACAATCCAGTAGGGGTGATGAAATCCATCTATGGGAGATCCAACTATTTGCATGAATGAGTAGTTATAGCTAGCAACACCCATAATGATGAAATCCAAGGGGGATATCACCATCTATCTAATGTACCCTTGAAATACCATAATAAATCCACTCAATAGTAAATATATAACTAGCCACTAAGATGACTCTTCATTATTTTTGGATGAGGATTACCAACCTCATGGGTCAAGAAACATTTGTATTTGAAGGAGTTTCAAGAATTGCATTGATCCATTAGTCCAACATAAGAATTCAAAACAAAATCATGGCACAACCCTTGTACTATAAAAGCATGCTTATTAGAAAGGACTTTAAATCTTCCGAATGACAACTTATATGTTCCAAAATTTTTAACCTTGTAGTGTTATGTGGATTCCTAACTCCAAGGCCCCTAATATAATATAACATATTTGGATACTGTAAAACATGAAAAGCACTTGAAAGGATATGAAAAAAATAATAAATCCATATAGCTAATTTTTCTCACCTTTCATCAAGCCTTTAACTAGGTGTTATTATAACCAAATAAATAATTGAGAAAGCAACAAATATATCTAGAATAAATATAATGAAAGTATATTTTAGTGTATTACCTGCATGGGTAGGTGAATTAGTTGAATTAGATTAGTGGTAACTTAAAAATTAATCAATTAGATAAGTAATGACCTTGATTATTAAAGATGGTTTGGTTCCTTCATATCAAAATATGCTACGCTACAGTCAGGGGCAGGCCTTTGTGTTGATACTTATGTTTTGCAACTAGCCAGGATTTTAGAAAATCCTCTATATAGTCTCATTCCCAACTTCATGATCATGATCTTGTATTTCATGCCATATGTCTTGTACAAAGGGGAAAGTGATACATAAAAGAGCAATGGTTTACAAATATGATGTGCATAAAGAGAATATACTTGCGTGATTGAAATATATATTTTGTAGTAAATCCTACCTTGGAACCTTGTTTCAAAAAAGGAGCCATAAGAATAATTTTTTTTAGAGGGTTTTTTACCTTCTATAATGCTTTCCCCCACCAAGGAAGCTCTAGGGGAGAAAAAATGTGTGCTTGGAAAAGGTATCTAAATTTTGGGGAGTAATCTCCATGAAGATTTTTGGCCCATATTAGAAGGTATTCATCCATAGTGATATTCACCATTAATGTCTATAATAAGGAAGTGAATGCAGTCCATTCCTTAGTGAGGGCGCCCTCCAAAGATAGCTTGGTTGCAGAGAGCTGCACTTGATTCCATTTAATAGTGATTTTGGTTGATACTTGATTTCGATTAACAACATATGGGTATTTTTACTTCCTATCTAGGGGTAGTTTCCAATGATAATATTTGTCCCATTTCCAACCTTTCTTCTAAGATCCTTACCAACGAGAAGGAATGAATTAATTATTTCTTTCCAAATAATTGGTCCATTCTTTGTTTCTTTTTCCAGTGAGTGGAACCAGTCTTGAATTTAAAATGGAGAAGTGTATTTTAGGTGTATGGAATTTGATTGAAATACCTAGGCATTGAATATGTTTCTATACACTTACAATAGCTAGGAATTTTAAGAAACATTGAAGATTTTTTAAGCCCCATCCTCTAAAAGACATGAGGGAAGTGATTAATGTATGCCCATTGTTAAAAAAAAAAGGTTTTTTTCATAGTACCCTACCCATAGAAAGCAAAGGGAGAGCTACCTGATTTTCTAATAATGCCATATGGGATCCAAGTGTTGGATAGGGTACCCCTAGATCGAAGTTTTTGTAAAAGAATCCACATTTTGAGGAGCAGAGCATGCTGTACACAGATATGTTAGAGTCTTAGGGGCTTTGGAGAATGTCAAAGTCTCTTATTTTGTAAAGGGAATGGGATATTTTGTATACATTGAGATCCGCCCATGGTTTTCAGACAATGTTTTTGAAAATAAAATACTATATAAGGAGTCTAGGGACATCCCTTGAAGATAGAATGCATATGGATGTAATGCTAGATATGAATTAAGAGTTTGTAATCTGTCGTTTTGTGTGAAGGGAAGGCTCATGCAGATAAGTATGTGGATACCTTAGAAATTTTAGAGCTGAGTGTGTAAACCCCTGTCACAGTGTATGTGAGACGAAAAGTGTTGTATTGAGATGACTTGAAGTAATAAAAGAATAATTTTAAGACAAATATGTGTTCTTTACTTATATGTTTGATTTATTTGTATTTTGATGTTATTTGTACCAAGTTAGGATTTTTATTTATATTTGGATAGTGAAGTCAGGGTTATGGTTTCTTATGATGATTAATGCATGTTAAAATAGAAACGCGTAATGCACAAGCTAGTTAACTAGAATTGTTGAACAACAATTTCATAATTAGCATATTGATCTTGCGAAGCTCTGATAAGTATTAAAGAAAATATAAGCCATAAATCCACACTCCATAGTCCCTCTCGATGCATAAACTTGGTTCTACCATCCCCTAATATTGCCTTGGGTGAGACTTTGGTCTGTGCAGCAAATTGTTGCCGAAAGGGCCGTTAATATTGGGTTTTATTGGTTCACACAACCATATATGAACCTAGGTCTAGGCCCCATCAAGCCAACAAATGGTTTCATTGCCTAGACTAGGATCTGATTGAGGGATATGTGGATGTGGCATCCGATAAGAAAAGAGATTCAAGATAGGGTAGATTTGAAAGAACGTTAATTTGCAGTACAAGAAAAAAAGATTTTGGCCTGTCAACTGAGAGGTGGCTGAAGAAATACATTTTAACAGATCAAAACGAGATCTTTTTCTCGTCGTTTTCTAAAGAGTTGCATGAGTGGTTATCAAGACTAGCTGAGAAAAATGCATGTTTCAAGAAGGATAACCCTACTACATGGGCTCCAGATCTAATCAAGCAATTGAAGGGGACTGATACAAATATTTCAATGGCTGTTATTATTGGATAAATAGTATTCTTGGAGGTTGTATTACTGAGTTTGAGACTGATACATCTGTGTCATATTGTGAAGACAAGCGCAAATTTTTCAAAGGCCCACGAGGTAAGTACTTAAGTTCATTGAAGCTTTGGATTAATATTATATTCTATGAAAAGGGTGTGATGTGAATGCAATCTGATTGATGTTCGGAGGAAGAAAAATTAGATCTACGTGAACTGGTAAAATATTTAGGGTAGATCATTTAGCTACATTGAGACCGGGTACAGTTTGTTGTTTGGATATGAAATCGAAGAAGGAGAAAGTAACGTTTCAACTCCTAAAAGTGCATCACAGTTATACTTTAGAGATATTCAGGGTGCCTCTGGGATTCCCAAACCCGCCACTGCCATCACAACCCATCCCCATATTTTTTCTCCACCTCCACCTCCACCTCCCCCCCGTTTAACATGCCTCAGGCAGCGAAGATTCCTGTGTTTAAATGTCTAGGATCAGATGATCCCAAGAAATTTTGGTTTGTTGCAGAAGTGGTATGGAGATCACAAAAAGTCACTGATGATAATATGAAGAAAATAGAGTTGGTTACAACACTGCAGGATAGAGGATTTTCTTAGTATATGAAGTACTCTACGACGAACTAGAGTGCCACATTGGATTAGATGAAGATTTCACTCAATGTTGAATTTAGGAAGCCGAAATCATAGTCACAATGTATTACGCAGATCAAAGAGATCAAGCAATTAGTCACTGAAACTGTGTGGGAAGTAGATAAAATATTTAAAATGTTGTTAATTCAAATCAACTTTGAGATCCCTGATGAGCAGCAGAAGGAGTGGTTTATAGTTGCGTATTACCATATCTTAGATTTCCATTGTTGCAACAAAAGATCGCAACCCAAGTTGAAGCATTGGATACTGATATGAAACTAGAAGCTTTATCAATAGCAGATACCAATATAGAGGTTCATCATATCTAGACCCAGTTGGCGAGCTTACATATCGAACTCCAGGACTTGAAGAAGGTAAAATAGTTCGGTTTGACATACGTTCAGAAGTTTGGTGCATAAACTAAAAATAAGAGGGCCACTATAGGGATCAGTGTCCCATTTTTAAAGAATACTGGGCCCTGGGATGCTAACTCCAATGAAGCCTAGGCCAAGTGATGGACCAAGTATGGGACCAAATGTATAGTGTAGCCTATTCTAGGTTGCAGGCCAACACCCCACAGACTACTGTCATTTACAGCAGAAGTATATCCAGTCATCGAAGAAATTGTTTTGTAAATTTTGTAGCTCGGTGGGACATGAAGAAAGGAACTGTCGAAAATATGCTCTAATGATGCAGCAAAATATTAGGGCACACAGAATGCAAGTCGAAGGCCGCGAATATTTAGGCTCACCAACAGCGTGAGGAGTTTTCCAAGGTCGAGAGTGTGGCCGAGGGGGAAGCATTGGGCGAGGTCACGAACAGATCATATGCTATAATTGCGGTCAGCCTAGACATTTAGCCAGGGATTTTCAGAATCCCATTTCAGTATCTTGTAAGTATTGTAGAGAATTCAATGATGACATAGAAAATTGTCCTACATTATTGGCTAAAATGCAAGAAAAGTGAAACCTGCCCCAAATCTACAGATGATGAGAGTTGAAGTGCACGATGAGGATCTAAGTGTTAATATAGTCACAAGAAGTGGTTTAAATAATGGTGAAGACAAATCAGAAGGAAAAAATAATATGGAGGATACATGGGTCCATAAGGCTGGAGAAAATAATGTTGGGTTCGATGTACAACGAGAGAGAGAAACCTTCATGGAAGTGAAGAAGAGTTTTATGAGCCTTGGAGCTTCAACATTGACAATGCAGATGCATTTAATCCCACAAAATAATAAACCCAAGGATGTTACTGCAACAAAGGAATTTTATCCATCCATTCTGAAGTTATTTTTAGAGACATGTATGAAGTTGTTAAGGGATCAAAAAGTTGTGGAAAGATTTAGGATTTGATTGCCAATTTCACTAGCAAGGAAGAACCACAACTTGAAAAACGCACAGTGAATAAGGTATACAGGAATAAGAAGAGAAATCGTAAAGAAATGTGGCTAATTGTGAAGATAGGATATTATGAAATGGATTAAGTCATTCTTGATCTAAGATTAGATGCAAATGTTTCTCCAAATCAAACATGGGAACAAATAGAGTGACCAAAGCTACCATTAAGGGAATTTTGAGGTCTAAAATGGGCCTCCTAAGAAAAATGTACAAAAAAAATAAAATTTATAAGAACCAATAGGATTCAAGATGATGATGTCAACCATGGGGGATGATTCACCATTTTTTTATGTAAAAAGGTAAAAATATTAAAAAATAATAAAATAATAAAACTACTTTTTCAACTTGTATTTTCAACTTATCTCCCAAATTTTTTACTCAAATTTCAAGTGGGATTTCTCGTTGGATGCAAGATTTAATTCCTCATCCAAGGAGTACCCATTTTGCATACTTTCGAAGGACCCTGCTACACGAGAAATGAGAAATACATTAAAAACAAAAAACAAAAAACAAAAAACGTGATTACAATCACGTTTTTCATGTATTTCTCATTTTTCGTGTAGTAGGACCCATAGAAAGTATGCATCATGGGTACTCCTTGTATGAGGGATTTAATTTTGAAAATATGAGTTAAAAAAGTAGTTTTTTCATTTTCCCCCCTAAAATTTGATGATGTCATCAAATCTTATTTTATTATTTCCACTATTATTTTATAATTTCCTTAGGAGGCCCATTTTAGACCTCAAAATTCCCCCAATGAGTGATAATCAATTCGGCTGAGAATGGCTAATCAACAAAAAAATATCTCTATGGGTCGATTGGATGGTGTTGTGGTAGACATTGATGGCGAAAGTGTGTTATCAGACTTCGAAGTCATTGAGATTGTTGATGATAAAAATATGTATCCTGCTTTCTTTGGATTCAATTGGGCTTATGATATGGATGCCATAATCAATTTGAAACATAAATATGGTTCTAGGGTCGTTGTTCCTTTAGAACCCTCTGAAGGAGTGTGATATACAGAACCAGTTCAGAAAGAATATGGTAATGTTGATATCGATAATATCTATAAGATAACTACACAAGATGAAGATTAGATCAAACCTATTGTTGATGGAAGGATTAGTTGGGATCATGATAGCTCATGTATGTCAGACTCTGACAAATAATTTGAGCATTGGAAGAACCGATTGCACGAAGATTCTACTAAGTGGTGTAATATAATTACCAAATTGCTTTGCTGCATCACATCAGAGGTATGTGAATTTCCCTATTATTGTCAAACTAGGGATGCTAATTTATTTGATGATGAATTTGAAAAGAAGATACCCAAAGAGTAGCAATATGGAGCTTTGGACTTTGCTTTGAGATCCACACTAGCCAGATGGTGGGGAACACATAAGGAAAACATAGGAGGTTGGAAGGACTATCGTAGATTGATGAAGGTCAAGTTTGGTTATGCAAACACCAATCTCACTGAAAAATAAAATGGTAGGGAGGATCCCCGTGAACACTTGTCTCATTGGACTAAGGCTTGGGGTGAAGTACCTCAACCTGAATGGGTGCATATCTTTTTCCATACTTTGGATGTGGTACCTCAGAATTGGTATTTGGAAACTGAGATGAGCCATGGCACTGCAGATTGGGACTAGTTAACTGAAGGATTTTGATTAACTTCGAAGATGGTTGGGATTGTATTGATGACGCTCCTCAAGACATCATAACTGGTAATTTTTGGATTCCCAATGAGCCCTCAACTTGGTAGCAGCCTGCATGGGTTGTGCAGTTGGATATTTCCTTAGAATGTTATAAGATGATTGCAGAAGAAGATGAGGAGGATCCGCGTAATGTAAATATTCTTGAATCTGAAGGACAACGTGAGGTTCCAAGTCCTGAAACGGAGATACCTAACATAGCACAACCTGTAAAGACTCTGCAAGTAAACATAGACTCAGAAGAAGAGCCCAAGTTTGCAAATATTGGAGATTCTTGGGACGATGATGGAGTAAGTAAGGTTGCAGAGTTATTACATGAATACCAAGAATTGTTTTCAATGAAGTTATCTGAATTAAAATGCATAGTAGGAGATTTAGGTGTTATGCACATTACTTTGAAGCCATATGTGAAGCTGGTGAAACAACGCCCATATCAGCTGAACCCAAAATACAAGGAGAAAATGAAGGAGGAACTCAAGAAAATGCTCATTGTTGGCATTATTGAACTAGTAGAGGAGTATGAGTGGGTTAGCCCTATGGTGGTATTGGATAAAAATACCAAGGGAGAGATAAGGATTTTCATCAATATCAGAAAGTTGAATGATGCATGTGTGCATGATCCATTTCCGACACCATTCACTGATGAATGTTTGGAGAATGTTGGAGGGTAGGAAGCCTACTCCTTTACATATGGATTCTTGAGATACCATCATATTAGGATCACATTGGAAGATAGGAGAAAGACCACCATCATGACTGAATGGGACTCATTTCAGTATACGGTAATGTCGTTTGGATTGAATAATAAACTGAATGTATTTTCTAGAGTCATAGTCACCTCTTTTATAGAATATATCCCCAAATTCTTGGAGGTGTATTTTGATGACTGGACCGTCTTCAGATTGTTAAAGAAGCATGTTTCGATCCTTTGCTTAATGTTGGATACCTGCAGGAAGTATCAAATATCCTGGAACTTGAAGAAATGTATTTTTTGTGTGCCATATGATATATTATTGAGGCATATTGTTTTCAAACAGGGCTTGATGGTAGACCCTACTAATATTGTTGTCATTATCAATTTGGAGCCACCAAAGAATCTGAAGTAGCTACGCACGACGCTCAAACATACAGTTTATTATAGGAAACTCATAAAGGCCTATGCGCAGATCACTACGATGATGGAAAATCTCTTAAAGAAGGATGCTTCATTTTGCTGGGACGACGACTTCCAAAGGAGCCTCAATGTGCTGAAGGAAAAGATGGTAACTGTGCCAATTCTAGTCTTTCCATAATGGAAGGAGGAGTTACATGTACATGTCAATGCATCCTACATAGATTTGGGAGTTGTGTTAACACAACTTAGAGAAGGAGATCTTGATCACCTTGTGCCTTTGTGGGCAGGAAATTGCATAAGGAAGAAAGGAATTATTCCACAATAGAGCGTGAAGGTTTAGCAATGGTATATGCGCTGTAGAAATTCAGGCACTACTTGTTAGGAGGACACTTCAAGATGTTTACAAATCATTCTATGTTGAGATACTTGGTGAACAATATTGTGTTGGAGGGGGAGATTTGCAAATGGCTATGTTGTTCCAGGAATATTATTTTGAAGTAATAGTCAGGCCAAGATGTTTGAATGCAGGCCTGATCATTTTTCCATGATCGAGAAAGGAAAAGAGCCAAAAAATATTAAGGAAGGATTTCCTGATGCACAGTTATTCGTAATTCAGGTTTTAGATGAGAATTTTTTAGATATCATTCAGTTTTTGACTACGGGAGTTACACCTGCGAAGTATGCTATGCAGCAGAAGAAAGAGCTCGTAGTGAAGGCATCATCTTTTTATTTGATTGTGGGACATCTATATAAGATGAGGGTCGATGAGATATTGTGACGATATGTCCCTGTGCATGAGAGACCCAAAATTTTGGTTGAAGCACATGGTGGATTTGCGAGAGGGAATTACATAGGGAAATCATATATCATGTAGAAGATTTTGAGGTTCAGACTTTGGTGGCCCATTGTGAGTAAGGATTTGAAGGAGTAGGTGATGTCTGTCAGAGGACTGGAAGACCATAGTGAAGGGAAGAAATGGAACTACGTCCTCAAGTCAATTTACAGGCATTTGATAAATTAGTGATTGACTTTGTGGGACCAATTGACCCCCAAGGAAAGAAAACAATGGTGCGGAAAAATATGAAGTCATACAAGTCCACATGCCTAGAGTTGTTGTTCCTAAGTGAGGGGGACTTTGACGAAATTGGTGATATTTTCCAACAAGTCACCAAGCATATTTGGGGAAATATAGAGGACCAATAGAAGGGAATATTGGCAGAGCTCCACAAGGGCCTCAAGGAATTCAAGGTATAGACAAGCGCAGTGCAAGTGAGCATGATTCAGGCAAGCAAGTTTCAAGCGAATGCAACTCAAGCGAGCGGGGCACCATCTAGTGCAAGTACGGCAAGTCAAGAACTGACAATTATGATAGACATTCGAGCTCTTCCAATCCCTGCAGGAACTCTACATTTTGACACTGTTGATAATCAGGCACAGGAATCACACTAGAAAAACACCAGAATAATCCTTGTTTCCCTACCATTAAAAGCGTTGCATGATTTTCAAAAGGGTGTCACAGAAGAATTTAAAATCCATGAGAAACGTTCCTTATTGGTTGTCTAGGATGTTAAGAAAGAAAGGAAGAATATGGTTGAGGAAAAGCAGTAGGACATGCAAGAGCGCAATGAGGAAGCTACGCACAGAAAAAAGTTGGAGGTAGTCATCCATTATTATAGTTAAATATGAACCAAAAAAAATGCATGCCCCTAAGAAATTATAAGAGATCGCAATAAATATGAGAAGAGTTAAAAGATGCCTTCCAAATGACAATCCAGTAGGGGTGACGAAATCCATCTATGGGAGATCCAACTATTTGCATGAATGAGTAGTTATAGCTAGCAACACCCATAATGATAAAATCCAAGGGGATATCACCATCTATCTAATGTACCCTTGAAATACCATAATAAATCCACTCAATAGTAAATATATAACTAGCCACTAAGATGCCTCTTCATAATTTTTGGATGAGGATTACCAACCTCATGGGTCAAGAAACATTTGTATTTGAAGGAGTTTGAAGAATTGAGTTGATCCATCGGTCCAACGTAAGAATTCAAAACAAAATTATGGCACAACCCTTGTACTATAAAAGCATGCTTATTAGAAAGGACTTTAAATCTTCCTAATGACAACTTATATGTTCCAAATTTTTTAATCTTGTAGTGTTATTTGGATTCCTAACTCCAAGGCCCCTAATATAATATAACATATTTGGATATTGTAAAACATGAAAAGCACTTGAAAGGATATGACAAAAATAATAAATCCATATAGCTAATTTTTCTCACCTTTCATCAAGCCTTTAACTAGGTGCTATTATAACCAAATAAATAATTGAGAAAGCAATAAATATATGTAGAATAAATATAATGAAAGTATATTTTAGTGTATTACCTATGTGGGTAGGTGAATTAGTTGAATTATGTTAGTGGTAACTTAAAAATTAATCAATTAATAGAAGTAATGACCTTGATTATTGAAGATGGATTGGTTCCTTTATATAAAAATATGCTACACTACATGAGTCAGGGGCATGCCTTTGTTTTGAGCCCTATGTTTTGCAACTAGCAAGAATTTTAGAAAATCCTTTATATAATCTCATTCCCAATTGCATGATCATGATCTTGTATTTCATGCCATATGTCTTGTACAACGGGGAAAGTGATAAATAAAAGAGCAATGGTTTACAAATATGATGTTCATAAAGGGAATCTACTTGCACGATTGAGATATATATTTTGTAGTAAATCCTATGTTGGAACCTTGTTTCAAAAAAGGAGCCACAAGAATAATTTTTTTTAGAGGGTTTTTTACCTTCTATAATGCTTTCCCCCACCAAGGAATCTCCATGGTCAGGCGCACAAGGACAAATTTCCAGTGAGAAGAGTTAAGAAGTATCCAGTCACCATTATCTACATTTCACAAACAAAATTTCCAGGTAAAGCACAAAAGTTCTTTAGAATCGATTAAATCGAAAAAGAGTCTCTTTAAAACATATGAAAGTCTGTTTTACTCATACAGTCTGTAACCCACTGTTCATTACAAAAAAAGTGCGTGGAAGGGTTTTTGAACCCGAGCGAACATCGCTCATATTATAGTAAATTGAGAATCCCAAACTAAGTAAAACAGAACGCACCAAAACCATGTGCCACGGAATGACAGAGTAGGGTTTGGAAAAATAACCCACGAGACCACAACAAGTAAAAGAGCGGGAACCAGAAAAATGTATAACCCTATTACGAGGTTAACGATAGACTCATAGTCGAAACGACCCTACCCGGTTTGTTTTAGTCTAGGGCCGGTTGTTTGCCTTTTGTTCACAGCAGAACGAACACTTGGTGTCAAGCAGTTCTGGGTCACCTACAAGAATAGAGAAGGAGACAGGTTAGAAACCGAAAACGCCAGAACCTGGACGAAGAAATCAAAAGATACATTGCAAAGAAAACGAAACCACACATATTGTAACATTTACCTGTGACTGGAAAGGCGGCATAGAGAGAGGTGACCAAAATCGAGTGCAAGAACCTGATAGCAAGGAACAAAATACATTAGTGGTTGAGTAAGGTGCAGAGTAGATTAAAGCATGGAAGGTTAACTTACTTTGGAGGCGAAAGAGGTCGATTGAGAAAGACCATTGGCGTAGAACTGAAGGTCCGACCTGTAACACAAACAGGATAGTTAACAAACCGAAACAAAGGAGCCTGCAAACCCATTACAGTCAAGAGCAACAAGGTCGTCATAGTTCGATTAGAATCATTCATACCACAAACGAAAGAACAAATAGTCGACAGAGCTATCATCTCCATGAGGGTTTCATCGCACAGAACATCGAACCAGGAAGACATTAACAGAACCCTCGAGCAGATTGAAACGGAGAACCCTCATGGCACCGAATGAACAACAGAGTGAGGCCGAAGACCAAAATCAGGGTTTGTCACAAGGCAGGAGCAGATAGAATCGAGGAAATCGACAGGTGTCAGCAAGGACCAGTGAGAAGGACGAGGAATTAAATTGAAAAGTAATTGCAAGTTGGATCCAATCTACAGATCATTATCCACAATTAAAACCATATCTACGCACATATTTAAAAAAAGTTAATGTTGTTTGTTAACCCATAGTTCGGAGGTGGAAGTGGGACCTGTAACTTGTTACGGTTACCCAACAATAAATTTAACACTGAACACAGTCAGAGGGCTGGGCCATCAAAAGTGGAGAGAAATTGCACAAGCAGAGGACAAAGGAAGTGAATGCAGTCCTCTCCCCCTTCTAAATTTTGGGGAGTAATCTCCATGAAGAGTTTTGGCCCATATTAGAAGGTATTCATCCATAGTGATATTCACCATTAATGTTTATAACAAGGAAGTGAATGCAGTCCATTCCTTAGTGAGGGGCCCCTCCAAATATAGCTTGGTTGCAGAGAGCCGTAGTTGATTCCCTTTAATATTGATCTTTGTTGGTATTTAATTTAGATTAAAGAAACCTTCTTCATTCAATTTCTAAATTAAAGATATTAACAACATATGGGTATTTTTACTTCCTATCTAGGGGTCTTTTCCAATGATAATATTTGTCCCATTTCCAACCTTTCTTCTAAGATCCTTACCAACGAGAGGGAAGGCCTTAATTATTTATTTCCAAATAATTGGTCCATTCTTTGTTTATTTTTCCAGTGAGTGGATCCAATATTGAATTTAAAATGGAGAAGTGTATTTTAGGTGCATGGAATTTGATTGAAATACCTAGGCATTGAATATGTTTCTATACACTTACAATAGCTAGGAATTTTAAGAACCATTGAATTTTTTTTAAGCCCCACCCTCTAAAATACACGGGGGAAGTGATGAATGTACGCCCATTGTTAAAAAAAAAGTTTTTTTTCATAGTACCCTACCCATCGAAAGAAAAGGGAGAGCTACCTGATTTTTTTAATAATGCCATATAGGATCCAAGTGTTGGATAGGGTACCCCTAGATTAAAGTTTTTGTAAAAGAATCCACATTTTGAGGAGCAGAGCGCGCTGCACACGGATATGTTGGAGTCTTAGGGGCTTTGGAGAAGGTAAAAGTCCCTTATTTTTTAAAGGGAATGGAACATTTTGTATACGTTGAGATCTGCCCATGGTTTTCAAACAATGTATTGAAAATAAAATACTATATAAGAAGTCTAGGGACATCTCTTGAAGATAGAATGCATATGGATGTAATGCTAGATTTGAATTAAGACTTTGTATTCTGTTTTTTTGTGTGAAAAGGAAGGCTCATGCATCTAAGTGCAGGACAAAAAATATTGTATTGAGATGATCTGAAGTAATAAAAGAAGACTTTGAAGACAAATATGTGTTCTTTAATTATATGTTTGATTTATTTGTATTTTGATGTTATTTGTACCAAGTTATGGTTTTTATTTATATTTGGAGAGTAAAGTCAGGGTTATGGTTTCTTATGATGATTAATGCATGTTAAAGTAGAAACATGTAATGTGCAAGCTAGTTATCTAGAAGTGTTGAACAACAACTGCATAATTAGCATATTGATCCTGCAAAGCTCTGATAAGTATTAAAGAAAATATAAGCCATAAATCCACAGTCCATAGTCCCTCTTGACGTAGAAACCAGTTTTTATCATCCCCTAATATTGGCTCAGGTGAGACTTTGGTCTGCGTTGCAGATCATTGCTGATGTTGAAAATGCAGCAAGATGATGGAGCTTAGTGAAATGAAGTCGCCTTCACTAAGTGGGCCCGCAGGCAAATTCTGGCGCAAAATCTATTTTTAGACTATGTCTATTTTTAGACATATGGAGCATGGTCCGGGGATTGCATGTATGTTATTCTTGGAGTATGTGTCATGTTGGTAAAAATAGATGAGACTCTATTTTTTGGACCTATAGGTCGAAGTCTATTTTTAGACTGCCTCTCCTTAAAATAGGGAAGTCAAATATTATTTACCCTTAATAATATTTAGACTATAAACTTCAGTTTACTCTCTTGGAGCACTTCAGTTCGAGCCTTGGAAATGGCTCATGCATCTGACAGAGGAATTACGCTATTCCCAAGGGTTTGATGGCATCATGCATGGTTGACTTCAGTTAGGACTTCAGTGGCAGAAGTTTGGTGGAGTTAATGAGACAGCTAGTGGAGTTGTGTTCTGTTTATTTTAGTTGAGCTGGTTGAGATTAGTTTAACTAGCTAATCAATTAGTTATGAGTGGAGTGAATTAAATATTATTTAATTCATTAATTAGTAACTCATTATTCAACTCAAGAACACATCGGTTCACTACAGTGCATGATCAGTTCAGTGGAGACCAGTGAAAGAGGTAGATGAAAGGGTGGAGTTAGCTATCAGTGGCGACATCAGTTGTGCATGAGATTTGCACCACACTTGGAGGAATTGCCCATGATGATTGCGCTGTCAAGCCAAGGAGATTAGAACCTTGGAGATCTATATAGAAAGGCCATTATTGCGCAATAGAGGCAAGGCAATTGGCGGTGAGTTTTGAACCAGTAACCTGTTCAAAACTGAGCTAGTTTGTGTGTAACTTTATGAGAAAGTACTGAGTACTTGTGAGGAGTATTGTACTGAGTTTGTTACATGATTTCTCCATTATAATATACACAATAGCTGTGGGGTTTTAAGCTATAAGCTTTCCCCATACATACTGTGTTAATGTGTATGATGAATTGATGTGCTATCGCTTGATTTTATTTCCGCATGTTTGATGATCTGAGTGGAAGAGATTATGTGTTGCATATAAATTCGAATTGTATGTGATCAGGATAGTCTCGGTGGATAATTAATCATTATTCAGCAAATTTCTACATGGTATCGGAGCTATTGAAGCAGAGATTGATCATCACGGTGATTACAAACTTATTTCGGTAGACAGAGTCTGCATGCGGGCCAGGTAGCCTCCGGATTCATCTTTCTTCGGAAAGTGAAAGGTCTGGTAAACGCCCCTTGCAGTCAATCTCTGTGCTAGAAATAATTTGTTCTCACGGATCTAGAGCGGTTGAGCTTTGAGGTGGAATTTGAAATTTTGTAGTAGTTTTGTTTTCTTGGTGCCGGTGTTGAAAATGTCTTTCAACGGTTTGCGACTCGAATATGCTCTTGAAGGCAGTTCGAATTATGTTGCATGGAAGGATCGCATGGAAGCAGTATTAGAAGATAATGGTCTGAAGGAGTTCATGGATGCGGATGTCCAAAAGCCCACTGATCCTGCTGAAGTCGAAGTATGGCAAAAGAAGATGGCGAAGTGTCGAAGGATCCTGTTGGAGGGCGTCAAGGATCATATTGTATCCAGCCTGCATGGAAAGGCTTCTCCATATTTAATGTGGGTAGTTTTGTTTTCTTGGTGCCGGTGTTGAAAATGTCTTTCAACGGTTTGCGACTCGAATATGCTCTTGAAGGCAGTTCGAATTATGTTGCATGGAAGGATCGCATGGAAGCAGTATTAGAAGATAATGGTCTGAAGGAGTTCGTAGATACGGATGTCCAAAAGCCCACTGATCCTGCTGAAGTCAAAGCATGGCAAAAGAAGATGGCGAAGTGTCGAAGGATCCTGTTGGAGGGCGTCAAGGATCATATTGTATCCAGCCTGCATGGAAAGGCTTCTCCATATTTAATGTGGAAAGCTTTGACGGATATATTCCAGAGTAAGAGCAACCAAAGGAAGCTGGCACTCAAAGATAAGCTCAGGAACATCAAGATGGAGAAGGGCGACAGTATCGCCAAATACCTCACGAAGTTCACCCAATGCAGAGATGAGCTGGGAAGTGTGGGGGTGACTATCGAAGATGAGGACATGGTCGACCTGGCTCTCCTTGGTATTTCGAAGGCTTGGCACTCATATCAAGATAGTGTCAATGGTCGGGAGAAGCTGCTGGGATGGGAGCGCCTTTGGGCGGATCTCATGCAGGAGGAGATAAGGAGGACTACTCGAGATGGATCTTCATCAAAGGGAGCTGATGAAGAAAATTGCGCTTTGGTTGCCAAAGCAAAGAAAGGGAAAGGTAAGAAACCTTCTCATTCCGGTGCAAAGGGCAAGAAGCAGGATATGGCGAAAGTGAAGTGTTTTCACTGCCATGATCACGGACATTATGCTACCAATTGTCCAAAGAAGAAGAAGAACAAGCAAGCGGGAAGATCTGCAGATGGAGAAGCTTTGGCTTCACAGTTTGAGCTTGACTTTTCACTGATTGCATGCTTGGTTTCAAGTGTGATGGGATCGGTGTGGTTCTTGGACAGCGGTGCGTCATTTCATATGATGGGAGATCGGGATTTGTTCTCAGATCTGGAGGACAAAGATTTGGGTGTGCACATCGAGATGGGCGATGATGGTAGATACAGTGCGATTGGTATCGGTACCATATCCTTTCAGAGGGAGTCTGGTAAACCCTTTGTATTGAAGGATGTCATGCATGTACCTGGATTGAAGAAGAACTTGATCTCTGTGGCGATGTTGGAGGATAAGGGGTATGATGTGGTCTTCGGCGAAGGAAAAGCCTTCCTGCGCAGTAAGACTACTGGAGAGACCCGGAAGATAGGGGTTCGAACTCAGAACCTTTATCAGTTGCAGGTAGATGACTGCGCAGCTATGGCATGCAAGGCGGGAGATGTGGTGAGCCGGGATGATGAGGGCGAACTATGGCACAGGAGATTGGGCCATCTTCACCATGGAGCTTTGAAGATTCTACAGCAGATTTCTACTGGACTTCCTAAGGGCACCCTTGCGCAGTCAGATCAGTGCAAGGGGTGTACTTTAGGGAAGTATGTGAAAGCCACCTTTCACGAGAAGGATAGTCGCGCCACGACGATCCTTGAGAGAGTTCACACGGACGTGTGTGGTCCTTTCTCAGTTGCTTTGACAGCAAAGCACAAGTATTATGTGATCTTTGTTGATGATTTCTCTCGAAAGTGCTGGATCTTCTTCATGCAGAAGAAGAGCGATACATTCGCGAAGTTCTGTGAGTTTAAAGCACTGGTCGAGAAGGAGTCGAGGAAGAAGGTGATTTCTCTAAGGTGTGATAACGATGGTGAATTCATCTTGGCTTAATTCAAGGAGTTCTTCAGCGCAGAAGGGATTCGGAGAGAGCTCATCACACCCCATAACCCACAACAGAACGGGGTGGTTGAGCGGAAGAACAGAACGATCGTGGGTGCTGCACGGGCGATGTTGCATGATCAGGGCCTACCCCTTCACTTGTGGGCTGAGGCATGCAATACAACAGTGTATGTGCAAAACCATTGTCCTCACAAGGTTCTTGGCATGAGTACACCGGAGGAGGCTTATTCTGGCAAGAGGCCTGATATTTCCCATTTGCGGATTTTTGGTTCTCCTGTCTACATGCATGTGACGAAGGATGCGAGAAGGAAGCTGGATCCAACTGCTGAGGTTGGAATATTTGTGGGGTACACGGATACACCTCACAACTATCGGGTGTATTTGTCAGACAGTCGCAAGACTGTTGTGCGACGGGATATAAAATTTCAGGAGGAGAAAGCCATGCAGTGTTCGCTTGAGAGGGAGCTACACTTGCATGGAGATGAGGAGCTGTTAGTTCCTAAGGAGGAGCTTCCGGATGTGGATCAGCCACAAGAGGAGGTTCAGGAGGTGGAAGAAACCACCCAGGCAGCGCCAACCATCAGAGGGCGCATGCGCACTACAGAAGCTGAGCGACTGGCTCGGGATGCGAAGAAGGTTGTAGGACCACCTACAGCACAGCGCAGACAGAGACAGTCACCGGATCGGTACACTGGATACATGGCTCTTATGAGTCAATGTGTTGTGACAGAGCCATCCTATTTTGAGGAAGCTGTGGAGGAACCCGCATGGGTTGATGCCATGATCGAAGAATATGATTTGATCATCAGGAACAGTGCATGGGAGATTGTCCCAAGACCGGTTGGGAAATCAGTTGTAGGTTCGCGATGGATCTACAAGGTGAAGCAGGCGGCTGACGGGAGTGTGGTGAAGTACAAGGCGAGATTTGTCGCCCGTGGCTTCTCACAGATCGAGGGGATTGACTATGAGGAGACTTTTGCACCTGTCGCAAGGTACTCTTCCATACGGACGATCCTTGCTCTCTCAGCGCAGATGGGGTGGCACATTCATCGGATGGATGTGAAGACTGCGTTCCTCAATGGAGTTATTGAGGAGGAGGTGTACATAGAGCAGCCTGAAGGTTTTGAGATCTTCAGCAGTGAGTCGCATGTGTGCCGACTCAAGAGAGCACTGTACGGGCTGAAGCAAGCACCTCGTGCTTGGTACACTCGGATAGACGGCTACTTCACCGGGCTTGGATTCTCCAAGAGTGAGGCGGATCCAAACCTGTACCAGATTGTGGTGGAGGGGAAGTTGTTGATCATTGTACTGTATGTAGATGATCTGATTTTGACTGGCGATGAGCAGTTGATACTTTCATGCAAGGAGGATCTTGCACGAGAGTTTGAGATGAAGGACTTGGGCATCCTTCATTATTTCCTGGGATTGGATATTTGGCAGCGCAGCGGAGGGAGGAAGGAGGATGCTACTTCAGCGGAGGTAGTGGATGCCACTGTCTATCGACAGTTGGTGGGGTCGCTTATGTATCTGGTCAATACACGACCCGATATATGCTATGCAGTTAACCAGCTTTCTCAAGCTATGGTTAAGCCTACCAAGATCTTTTGGAAGGCAGGTAAGCATGTATTGCGCTATATTAGAGGCACATCGGGATATGGTCTATGGTACAGACAGGAGGATGGAGCGAAGCTTTCAGGCTTCACTGATGCAGATTGGGCAGGGAGTCCAACGGACCGGAAGAGCACATTTGGAGGAGTTTTCAGCATTGGGTTGACAGCAGTTTCCTGGTACAGCAGGAAGTAGAGATCCGTGGCACTCATTTCAGCAGAGGGCGAGTAAATGGAAGCTAGCTTGGCTGCATGCAAGGCTATTTGGATGAGGAAGATCCTCGCAGGATTGTTCAGGTTGCATTTGGAGCCTACAGTGATCTACTGTGATAACCAGAGTTGCATTAAACTCTCGGCTAATCCAGTATTTCATGATAGGTCCAAACACATCGACATCAGGTACCATCATATCAGAGATTGTGTTCAACGGAGAATCATGATGCTTTCATATGTTCCCACGGAGGATCGGGATGCCGACATCCTGACGAAGGCGCTCACCAGGAGCAAGTTCGAATTCCACAGAGGCAGGATAGGGGTTGCAGATAATCCATATCTTGCTGAGAGGGAGTGTTGAAAATGCAGCAAGATGATGGAGCTTAGTGAAATGAAGCCGCCTTCACTAAGTGGGCCCGCAGGCAAATTCTGGCGCAAAATCTATTTTTAGACTATGTCTATTTTTAGACATATGGAGCATGGTCCGGGGATTGCAGTATGTTATTCTTGGAGTATTGGTCATGTTGGTAAAAATAGATGGGACTTTATTTTTTGGACCTATAGGTCGAATTCTATTTTTAGACTGCCTCTCCTTAAAATAGGGAAGTCAAATATTATTTACCCTTAATAATATTTGGACTCTAAACTTCAATTTACTCTCTTGGAGCACTTCAGTTCGAGCCTTGGAAGTGGCTCATGCATATGACAGAGGAATTACGCTATTCCTAAGGGTTTGGTGAGCTCATGCATGGTTGACTTCAGTTAGGACTTCAGTGGCAGAATTTTGGTGGAGTTAATGGGACAGCTAGTGGAGTTGTGTTCGGTTTAACTTAGTTGAACTGGTTGAGATTAGTTTAACTAGCTAATCAACTAGTAATGAGTGGAGTGAATTAAATATTATTTAATTCATTAATTAGTAACTCATTATTCAACTCAAGAACACATCAGTTCACTACAGTGCATGGACAGTTTAGTGGAGACCAATGAAAGAGGTAGATGAAAGGGTGGAGTTAGCTATCAGTGGCGACATCAGTTGTGCATGAGATTTGCACCACACTTGGAGGAATTTCCCATGATGATTGCGCTCTCAAGCCAAGGAGATTCGAACCTTGGATCTCTATATAGACAGGCCATGATTGCGTAATAGAGACAAGGAAATTGGCGGTGAGTTTTGAACCAGTAACCTGTTCAAAACTGAGCTAGTTTGTGTGTAACTTTATGAGAAAGTACTGAGTACTTTTGAGGAGTATTGTACTGAGTTTGTTACATGATTTCTCCATTATAATATACACAATAGCTGCGGGGTTTTCAGCTATAAGCTTTCTCCATACATACTGTGTTAATGTGTATGATGATTTGATGTGTTATCGCTTGATTTTATTTCCGCATGTGTGATGATCTGAGTTGGTTGAGTGGAAGAGATTATGTGTTGCATATAAATTCGAATTGTATGTGATCGGGATAGTCTCGGTGGATAATTAATCATTATTCAGCAAATTTCTACATGGTATCGGAGCTATTGAAGCAGAGATTGATCATCACAGTGATTACAAACTTATTTCGGTAGACAGAGTCTCCATGCGGGCCAGGTAGCCTCTGGATTCATCTTTGTTCGGAAAGTGAAAGGTCTGGTAAATGCCCCTTGCAGTCAATCTATGTGCTAGAAATAATTTGTTCTCACAGATCTAGAGCGGTTGAGCTTTGAGGTGGAATTCGAATTTTGCAGCAGTTTTGTTTTCTTGGTGCCGGTGTTGAAAATGTCTTTCAACGGGTTGCGACTCGAATATGCTCTTGAAGGCAGTTCGAATTATGTTGCATGGAAGGATCGCATGGAGGCAGTATTAGAAGATAATGGTCTGAAGGAGTTCGTAGATACGGATGTCCAAAAGCCCATTGATCCTGCTGAAGTCGAAGCATGGAAAAGAAGATGGAAAAATGTCGAAGGATCCTGTTGGAGGGCGTCAAGGATCATATTGTATCCAGCCTGCATGGAAAGGCTTCTCCATATTTAATGTGGAAAGATTTGATGGATCTATTCCAGAGTAAGAGCGACCAAAGGAAGCTGGCACTCAAAGATAAGCTCGGGAACATCAAGATGGAGAAGGGCGACAGTATCGCCAAATACCTCACGAAGTTCACTCAATGCAGAGATGAGCTGGGAAGTGTGGGGGTGACTGTCGAAGATGAGGACATGGTCGACCTGGCTCTCCTTGGTCTTCCGAAGGCTTGGCACTCATATCAAGATAGTTTCAATGGTCGGGAGAAGCTGCCGGGATGGGAGCGCCTTTGGGCGGATCTCATGCAAGAGGAGATAAGGAGGACTACTTGAGATGGATCTTCATCAAAGGGAGCTGATGAAGAAAACTGCGCTTTGGTTGCCAAAGCAAAGAAAGGGAAAGGTAAGAAACCTTCTCATTCCGGTGCAAAGGGCAAGAAGCAGGATATGGCGAAAGTGAAGTGTTTTCACTGCCATGATCACGGACATTATGCTACCAATTGTCCAAAGAAGAAGAAGAACAAGCAAGTGGGTAGATCTGCAGATGGAGAAGCTTTGGCTTCACAGTTCGAGCTTGAATTTTCACTGATCGCATGCTTGGTTTCAAGTGTGATGGGATCGGTGTGGTTCTTGGACAACGGTGCGTCATTTCATATGACGGGAGATCGGGATTTGTTCTCAGATCTGGAGGACAAAGATTTGGGTGTGCACATCGAGATGGGCGATGATGGTAGATACAGTGCGACTGGTATCGGTACCATATCCTTTCAGAGGGAGTCTGGTAAACCCTTTGTATTGAGGGATGTCATGCATGTACCTGGATTGAAGAATAACTTGATCTCTGTGGTGATGTTGGAGGATAAGGGGTATGATGTGGTCTTCAGCGAAGGAAAAGCCTTCCTGCGCAGTAAGACTACTGGAGAGACCTGGAAGATAGGGGTTCGAACCAAGAACCTTTATCAGCTGCAAGTAGATGGCTGCGCAGCAATGGCATGCAAGGCGGGAGAAGTGGTGAGCCGGGATGATGAGGGCGAACTGTGGCACAGGAGATTGGGCCACCTTCACCATGGAGCTTTAAAGATTCTGCAGCAGATTTCTACTGGGCTTCCTAAGGGCACTCTTGCGCAGTCAGATCAGTGCAAGGGGTATACTTTAGGGAAGTATGTGAAAGCCACCTTTCACGAGAAGGATAGTCACGCCACGACGATCCTTGAGAGAGTTCACACAGACGTGTGTGGTCCTTTCTCAGTTGCTTCGACAACAAAGCACAAGTATCATGTGATATTTGTTGATGATTTCTCTCGAAAGTGCTGGATCTTCTTCATGCAGAAGAAGAGCGATACATTTGCGAAGTTCTGTGAGTTTAAAGCACTGGTCGGGAAGGAGTCGTTGAAGAAGGTGATTTCTCTAAGGAGTGATAACGGTGGTGAATTCATCTCGGCTGAATTCAAGGAGTTCTGCAGCGCAGAAGGGATTCGCAGAGAGCTCATCGCACCCCATAACCCACATCAGAACGGGGTGGCTGAGCGGAAGAACAGAACGATTGTGGGTGCTACACAGGCGATGTTTCATGATCAGGGCCTACCCCTTCACTTATGGGATGAGGCATGCAATACAGCAGTGTATGTGCAGAACCGTTGTCCTCACAAGGTTCTTGGCATGAGTACACTGGAGGAGGCTTATTCTGGCAAGAGGCCTGATATTTCCCATTTGCGGATTTTTGGTTCTCTTGTCTACATGCATGTGACGAAGGATGCGAGAAGGAAGCTGGATCCAACTGCTGAGGTTGGAATATTTGTGGGGTACACTGATACACCTCACAACTATCGGGTGTATTTTTTAGACAGTCGAAAGACTGTTGTGCGACGGGATATAAAATTTTAGGAGGAGAAAGCCATGCAGTGTTCGCTTGAGAGGGAGCTACACTTGCATGCAGATGAGGAGCTGTTAGTTCCTAAGGAGGAGCTTCCGGATGTGGATCAGCCACAAGAGGAGGTTCCGGAGGTGGAAGAAACCACCCAGGCAGCGCCAACCATCAGAGGGCGCATGCGCACTACAGAAGCTGAGCGACTGGCTCGGGATGCAGAGAAGGTTGTAGGACCACCTACAACACAGCGCAGACAGAGACAGTCACCGGATCGGTACACTGGATACATGGCTCTTTTGAGTCAATGTGTTGTGATGGAGCCATCCTCTTTTGAGGAAGCTGTGGAGGAACCCGCATGGGTTGATGCCATGATCGAAGAATATGATTCGATCATCAGGAACAGTGCATGGGAGATTGTCCCAAGACCGATGGGAAAATCAGTGGTGGGTTCGCGATGGATCTACAAGGTGAAGCAGGCGGCTGACGGGAGTGTGGAGAAGTACAAGGCGAGATTTGTCGCCCGTGGCTTCTCACAGATCGAGGGGATTGACTATGAGGAGACTTTTGCACCTGTCGCAAGGTACTCTTCCATACGGACGATCCTTGCTCTCTCAGCGCAGATGGGGTGGCACATTCATCGGATGGATGTGAAGACTGCGTTCCTCAATGGAGTCATTGAGGAGGAGGTGTACATAGAGCAGCCTGAAGGTTTCGAGATCTTCAGCAGTGAGTCGCATGTGTGCCGACTCAAGAGAGCATTGTACGGGCTGAAGCAAGCACCTCGTGCTTGGTACACTCGGATAGACAGCTACTTCACCGGGCTTGGATTCTCCAAGAGTGAGGCGGATCTAAACCTGTACCAGATTGTGGTGGAGGGGAAGCTGTTGATCATCGTATTGTATGTAGATGATCTGATTTTGACTGGCGACGAGCAGTTGATACTTTCATGCAAGGATGATCTTGCACGAGAGTTTGAGATGAAGGACCTGGGCATCCTTCATTATTTTCTGGGATTGGAGATTTGGCAGCGCAGTGGAGGACTGTTTGTTTCTCAGGGCAAGTATGCCCGGGAGATTTTGGAGAGGTTCAACATGCAAGGCTGCAAGCCTGTTGACACTCCTCTTCCTGGTGGTTGGAGGAAGGAGGATGCTACTTCAGCGGAGGTAGTGGATGCTACTGTCTATCGACAGTTGGTGGGGTCGCTTATGTATCTGGTCAATACACGACCCGATATATGATATGCAGTTAACCAGCTTTCGCAAGCTATGGTTAAGCCTACCAAGCTCTTTTGGAAGGCAGAAAAGCATGTATTGCGCTATATTAGAGGCACATCGGGATATGGTCTATGGTACAGACAGGAGGATGGAGTGAAGCTTTCTGGCTTCACTGATGCAGATTGGGCAGGGAGTCCAACGGACCGGAAGAGCACATCTGGAGGAGTTCTTAGCATTGGGTCGACAGCAGTTTACTGGTACAGCAGGAAGCAGAGATCCGTGGCACTCAGTTCAGCAGAGGCCGAGTACATGGAAGCTAGCTTGGCTGCATGCAAGGCTATTTGGATGAGGAAGATCCTCGCAGGATTGTTCAGGTTGCATTTGGAGCCTACAGTGATCTACTGTGATAACCAGAGTTGTATTAAACTCTCGGCTAATCCAGTATTTCATGATAGGTCCAAACACATCGACATCAGGTACCATCATATCAGAGATTGTGTTCAGCGGAGAATCATGATGCTTTCATATGTTCCCACGGAGGATCAGGATGCCGACATCCTGACGAAGGCGCTCACCGGGAGCAAGTTCGAATTCCACAGAGGCAGGATAGGGGTTGCAGATAATCCATATCTTGCTGAGAGGGAGTGTTGAAAATGCAGCAAGATGATGGAACTTAGTGAAATGAAGTCGCCTTCACTAAGTGGGCCCGCAGGCAAATTCTGGCGCAAAATCTATTTTTAGACTATGTCTATTTTTAGACATATGGAGCATGGTCCGGGGATTGCAATATGAGATTCTTGGAGCATTGGTCATGTTGGTAAAAATAGATGGGACTCTATTTTTTGGACCTATAGGTCGAAGTCTATTTTTAGACTGCCTCTCCTTAAAATAGGGAAGTCAAATATTATTTACCCTTAATAATATTTGGACTATAAACTTCAGTTTACTCTCTTGGAGCACTTCAGTTCGAGCCTTGGAAGTAGCTCATGCATCTGACAGAGGAATTACGCTATTCCTAGGGTTTGATGGCATCATGCATGGTTGACTTCAGTTAGGACTTCAGTGGCAGAAGTTTGGTGGAGTTAATGAGACAGCTAGTGGAGTTGTGTTCTGTTTATTTTAGTTGAATTGGTTGAGATTAGTTTAACTAGCTAATCAACTAGTTATGAGTGGAGTGAATTAAATATTATTTAATTCATTAATTAGTAACTCATTATTCAACTCAAGAACACATCAGTTCACTACAGTGCATTGACAGTTCAGTGGAGACCAGTGAAAGAGGTAGATGAAAGGGTGGAGTTAGCTATCAGTGGCGACATCAGTTGTGCATGAGATTTGCACCACACTTGGAGGAATTTCCCATGATTATTGCGCTCTCAAGCCAAGGATATTCGAACCTTGGATCTCTATATAGACAGGCCATGATTGCGCAATAGAGGCAAGGCAATTGGCGGTGAGTTTTGAACCAGTAACCTGTTCAAAACTGAGCTAGTTTGTGTGTAACTTTATGAGAAAGTACTGAGTACTTGTGAGGAGTATTGCAATGAGTTTGTTACATGATTTCTCCATTATAATATACACAATAGCTGCGGGGTTTTCAGCTATAAGCTTTCCCCATACATACTGTGTTAATGTGTATGATGATTTGATGTGTTATCGCTTGATTTTATTTCCGCATGTTTGATGATCTGAGTGGAAGAGATTATGTGTTGCATAAAAATTCGAATTGTATGTGATCAGGATAGTCTCGATGGATAATTAATCATTATTCAGAAAATTTCTACATGGTATCGGAGCTATTGAAGCAGAGATTGATCATCACAGTGATTACAAACTTATTTCGGTAGACAGAGTCTGCATGCGGGCCAGGTAGCCTCCGGATTCATCTTTCCTCAGAAAGTGAAAGGTCTGGTAAATGCCCCTTGCAGTCAATCTCTGTGCTAGAAATAATTTGTTCTCACAGATCTAGAGCGGTTGAGCTTTGAAGTGGAATTCGAATTTTGCAGCAGTTTTGTTTTCTTGGTGCCAGTGTTGAAAATGTCTTTCAACGGTTTGCGACTCGAATATGCTCTTGAAGGCAATTCGAATTATGTTGCATGGAAGGATCGCATGGAGGCAGTATTAGAAGATAATGGTCTGAAGGAGTTCGTAGATACGGATGTCCAAAAGCCCACTGATCCTGCTGAAGTCGATGCATGGCAAAAGAAGATGGCGAAGTGTCGAAGGATCATGTTGGAGGGCGTCAAGGATCATATTGTATCCAGCCTGCATGGAAAGGCTACTCCATATTTAATGTGGAAAGCTTTGACGGATCTATTCCAGAGTAAGAGTGACCAAAGGAAGCTGGCGCTCAAAGATAAGCTCAGGAACATCAAGATGGAGAAGGGCGGCAGTATCGCCAAATACCTCACGAAGTTCACTCAATGCAGAGATGAGCTGGGAAGTGTGGGGGTGACTGTCGAAGACGAGGACATGGTCGACCTGGCTCTCCTTGGTATTCTGAAGGCTTGGCACTCATATCAAGATAGTGTCAATGGTCGAGAGAAGCTGCCGGGATGGGAGCGCCTTTGGGCGGATCTCATGCAGGAGGAGATAAGGAGGACTACTCGGGATGGATCTTCATCAAAGGGAGTTGATGAAGAAAATTGCGCTTTGGTTGCCAAAGAAAAGAAGGGGAAGGGTAAGAAAACTTCTCATTCTGGTGCAAAGGGCAAGAAGCAGGATATGGCGAAAGTGAAGTGTTTTCACTACCATGATCACGGACATTATGCTACCAATTGTCCAAAGAAGAAGAAAAACAAGCAAGCGGGAAGATCTGCAGATGGAGAAGCTTTGGCTTCACGGTTCGAGCTTGACTTTTCACTGATTGCATGCTTGGTTTCAAGTGTGATGGGATCGGTGTGGTTCTTGGACAGCGGTGCGTCATTTCATATGACGGGAGATCGGGAGTTGTTCTCAGATCTGGAGGACAAAGATTTGGGTGTGCACATTGAGATGGGCGATGATGGTAGATACAGTGCGACTGGTATCGGTACCATATCCTTTCAGAGGGAGTCTGGTAAACCCTTTGTATTGAAGGATGTCATGCATGTACCTGGATTGAAGAAGAACTTGATCTATGTGGCGATGTTGGAGGATAAAGGGTATGATGTGGTCTTCAGCGAAGGAAAAGCCTTCCTGCGCAGTAAGACTACTGGAGAGACCCGGAAGATAGGGGTTCGAACCAAGAACCTTTATCAGTTGCAGGTAGATGGCTGCGCAACTATGGCATGCAAGGCGGGAGAAGTGGTGAGCCGGGATGATGAGGGCGAACTGTGGCACAGGAGATTGGGCCACCTTCACCATGGAGCTTTGAATATTCTGTAGCAGATTTCTACTGGGCTTCCTAAGGGCACTCTTGCGCAGTCAGATCAGTGCAAGGGGTGTACTTTAGGGAAGTATGTGAAAGCCACCTTTCCCGAGAAGGATAGTCGCGCCACGACGATCCTTGAGAGAGTTCACACAGACGTGTGTGGTCCTTTCTCAGTTGCTTCGACAGCAAAGCACAAGTATTATGTGATCTTTGTTGATGACTTCTCTCGAAAGTGCTGGATCTTCTTCATGCAGAAGAAGAGCGATACATTCGCGAAGTTCTGTGAGTTTAAAGCACTGGTCGAGAAGGAGTCGGGGAAGAAGGTGATTGCTCTAAGGAGTGACAACGGTGGTGAATTCATCTCGGCTGAATTCAAGGAGTTCTGCAGCGCAGAAGGGATTCGGAGAGAGCTCATCGCACCCCATAACCCACAGCAGAACGGGGTGGCTGAGCGGAAG
Organism: Pinus albicaulis; assembly: GCA_034641835.2. Classification (NCBI taxonomy): domain Eukaryota; kingdom Viridiplantae; phylum Streptophyta; class Pinopsida; order Pinales; family Pinaceae; genus Pinus; species Pinus albicaulis. The sequence continues at coordinate 345,165,127 of CM076572.1, forward strand.
AACAGAACGATCGTGGGTGCTGCACGGGCGATGTTGCATGATCAGGGCCTACCGCTTCACTTGTGGGCTGAGGCATGCAATACAGCAGTGTATGTGCAGAACCGTTGTCCTCACAAGGTTCTTGGCATGAGTACACCGGAGGAGGCTTATTATGGCAAGAGGCCTGATATTTCCCATTTGCGGATTTTTGGTTCTCCTGTCTACATGCATGTGACGAAGGATGCGAGAAGGAAGCTGGATCCAACTGCTGAAGTTGGAATATTTGTAGGGTACACTGATACACCTCACAACTATCGGGTGTATTTGTCTGAAGTAGAGTCGGAGAGAGCGTTCTACAAATAGGGATATAAAATTTCGAGGAGAAAATAGGTGTTCGCTACAGAAGATCTGGAAGAATATTACTTGCATGCAGATGAGGAGCTATTAGTTCCTAAGGATGAGCTTCCGGATGTGGATCAGCCACGAGAGGAAGTTCATGGAGTGGAAGAGACCACTCATGCAGCGCCAACCATCAGAGGGCGCAAGCGCACTACAGAAGCTGAGCGACTGGCTCAAGATGCAGAGAAGGTTGTAGGACCACCTACAGCACAGCGCAGACAGAGACAGTCACTGGACCGGTACACTAGATACATGGCTCTTGTGAGAAAATGTGTCGTGACAGAGCCATCCTCTTTCGAGGAAGCTGTGGAGGACCCCGCATGGGTAGATGCCATGGTGGAAGAGTATGATTCGATTGTCAGAAACGGTGCATGGGAGATTGTCCCGAGACCAGAAGGGAAATCAGTGGTGGGTTCGAGATGGATCTACAAAGTGGAAAGCGGGCGGCTGACGGGGTGTGGAGAAGTACAAGGCGAGATTTATCGCCGTGGCTTTTCACGAGATCGGGGATCGATTATGAGGAGACCTTTGCACCTGTCGCAAAGGTACTCTTCCATACGGATCTTCCTTGCTCTCTCTGACCTTGATGGGGGTGGCACATTCATCAGATGGATGTGAAATTGCGTTTCTCAACGGAGTCATTGAGGAGGAGGTGTACATAGAGCGGCCTTTGAAGGTTTCGAGATCTTCGGCGAGTGAGTCGCATGTGTGCCGACTCAGAGAGCACTGTGAGGCTGAAAGGCACCTTTTGCTTAGTACGGCGGGGAGGCAGTCCATGGCTCGGTTCGAGCGGAAGTGAGTACATGGCGGCTAGCTTGGCTGCATGCGAGGCTATTTGGATGAGGAAGATCCTCGTTGGATTGTTCGGGTTGCATTTGGAGCCTACAGTGATCTACTGTGATAACCAGAGCTGCATCAAGCTCTCGGCTAATCCAGTATTTCATGATAGGTCCAAACACATCGACATCAGGTACCATCATATTAGAGATTGTGTTCAGCGGAGAATCATGATGCTTTCATATGTTCCCACGGAGGATCAGGATGCCGACATCCTGACGAAGGCGCTCACCAGGAGCAAGTTCGAATTCCACAGAGGCAGGATAGGGGTTGCAGATAATCCATATCTTGCTGAGAAGGAGTGTTGAAAATGCAGCAAGATGATGGAGCTTAGTGAAATGAAGTCGCCTTCACTAAGTGGGCCCGCAGGCAAATTCTGGCGCAAAGTCTATTTTTAGACTATGTCTATTTTTAGACATATGGAGCATAGTCCGGGGATTGCAGTATGTTATTCTTGGAGTATTGGTCATGTTGGTAAAAATAGATGGACCTCTATTTTTTGGACCTATAGGTCGAAGTCTATTTTTAGACTGCCTCTCCTTAAAATAGGGAAGTCAAATATTATTTACCCTTAATAATATTTATACTATAAACTTCAGTTTACTCTCTTGGAGCACTTCAGTTCGAGCCTTGGAAGTGGCTCATGCATCTGACAGAGGAATTACGCTATTCCCAAGGGTTTAATGGCATCATGCATGGTTGACTTCAGTTAGGACTTCAGTGGCAGAAGTTTGGTGGAGTTAATGAGACAGCTAGTGGAGTTGTGTTCTGTTTATTTTAGTTGAACTAGCTAATCAATTAGTTATGAGTGGAGTGAATTAAATATTATTTAATTCATTAATTAGTAACTCATTATTCAACTCAAGAACACATCAGTTCACTACAGTGCATGGACAGTTCAGTGGAGACCAGTGAAAGACGTAGATGAAAGGGTGGAGTTAGCTATCGGTGGCGACATCAGTTGTGCATGAGATTTGCACCACACTTGGAGGAATTTCCCATGATGATTGCGCTGTCAAGCCAAGGAGATTCGAACCTTGGATCTCTATATAGATAGGCCATGATTGCGCAATAGAGGCAAGGCAATTAGTGGTGAGTTTTGAACCAGTAACCTGTTCAAAACCAAGCTAGTTTGTGTGTAACTTCATGAGATAGTACTGAGTACTTGTGAGGAGTATTGTACTGAGTTTGTTACATGATTTCTCCATTATAATATACACAATAGCTGCAGGGTTTTTAGCTATAAGCTTTCCCCATACATACTGTGTTAATGTGTATGATGATTTGATGTGTTATCGCTTGATTTTATTTCCGCATGTTTGATGATTTGAGTGGAAGAGATTATGTGTTGCATATAAATTCGAATTGTATGTGATCAGGATAGTCTCGGTGGATAATTTATCATTATTCAGCAAATTTCTACAGTTGTATGTGTAGATTAACCTGTTCAAAACTGAGCTAGATTGTGGGTAACTGTATGAGAAAGTACTGAGTACTTGTGAGGAGTATTGTACTGAGTTTGTTACTTGATTTCTCCATTATAATATACACAATAGCTGCGGGGTTTTCGGCTATAAGCTTTCCCCATACATACTGTGTTAATGTGTATGATGATTTGATGTGTTATCGCTTGATTTTATTTCCGCATGTTTGATGATCTGAGTGGAAGAGATTATGTGTTGCATATAAATTCGAATTGATATGTGATCAGGATAGTCTCGGTGGATAATTAATCATTATTCAGAAAATTTCTACAATAAGTTGGCTTATAGTGTGTCCTACACTAGAGTTAAAATCGATTTTCTTTAAACTCCTTTGAACAAGTTTATTTTTGTGAAGATGTCTCCTAAAAGGAAATTAGTTTCAAAGGGAACATGATGAAACCCTAGTTTTCCAAGTTCCCCAAAGCAAGAAAGAAATCCCAAAATAGGGATAAAAAGTTCCCTTAAGCAGTTGAAGAGCCACACAGAGTGACTTAATAGTGGACCCTCGGCGAAAAAAATTTATATTGGTGAAAGGATGATATGGACAACGAAGTTTTTAGGGCCATATTTTCATACGGAACACCTTTTCAATGTAATGTGGTCAAAATATTGGTAAGACATCTTGAAGGTGGTTAAGAAAATATGCGTTACAAGGGGCCAAACTTTGAGAAAGTATTCACTACTATTTTATGAAAGGAGAGGTTCAGCGTAGAGATAATTCTAAGACCGAGTTCATGCTTGTTGGAGTTGTAATGGCTTTGAATTTTCATATGGGATACCCTTCAATATAGTGTGGTCAACTTGTATTTTTCAAGACATGCTTAAGGTGGTCAATGAAGCACCTAGGAGGTACAAGGGACCAAACTTGAGAAACTACACACTACTATTTCTAAAGTAGATATTGACTACGAGAGAATTCTAGAGCGATTGGTACTTGTTGGAGTTGTAATGGCTTGTCCATTATATTTTTGATGGTTAGACCAATATGACCAATAAGCCCTTGGTAAAAAAATCTATCTCTCTGTAGGTCCATACTTCTTGAGGGATATAGCGGCTTTGCGGGAGGAGAAGGCAATTGATTGGAGTTGCTAAAAAAATCAAAAGCAATTAAGATCATTGGTGCTTCAAATGTCATGCGGAGGTGATCGATAGAAAATTCTCACACAAAGTAATCGAGACCATATTTTTTTTGACCATTTTGTTTGCTTCATAGGATTAAATTTTCCTATGAAATATATTGTTGTTGAAGTTCAAGGGATGAAAATTGTATTGGAAAATGGAATAAAAATTTCAAATTTTTATTGCTACCCTGACCATCATCGACACAATATACCCTACAGATTTGCTTGATCTTCAACTCTAAAGGTTGGAGAAAACGATTTGAATGCGACTATATCATGTTTAAACGATTGGTAGAAACGAGGAAAACATTATGCTTCCATGGTTTTGTCTTTAGTGGCAAACTTCAAAAGATAATTTGGATTAGAATTACCATTCTTGATGAGGCTTGATGTGATCAAGTCGAGATTTTCTCTCCATAATGGAGCCACTTGTTGATTTTTTATTACTTTGGGATATTGATGTGACATTTTGTAGGGTGTCAACATTTTGTTTTGAAAGAATTCAACATTTTCTTAAGAAGTGGAGTCCTCTTATGTCTAGCACCTACAGGGATGTAATCTGTAAAAATATGGAAGTTGGAACAAATGCCACTCATCCGTATTCTTTATCCAACACCTTGAACCCTGGAAGTCTTGTCATGTTTACTTGTGGCTATGGTGTTCATTGTGGGAGGAGAAGGGATCGTGAAGGAAATCAACGAAATATCATGTTGATTTCCCTCTATAGAAGTATGTGAAAAATATAGGGAAGAAGGAAAAGAAGCCTTTGGTGGAAGATGGAGTTGTAAATTGCGGCAAATAAGTTGACTTATAGTGTGTCCTACACTTTGGAGTTAAAAATCCATTTTCTTTGAACTCCTTTGAACGAGATTATTTTTGTGGAAAGTTTGTCTCCTAAAAAAGAAATTAGTTTCAAAGGGAAAATGATAAAGCCCTAGTTGTCCAAGTTCCCCAAGCAAGAAAGCAATCCCAAAACATGGATCAACAAGTTCCCTTAACTATTGAAGAGCCACACTGCAAGTGACTTAATGAAGTGGACCCTCGAGAAAAAAATGATATATTGGTGAAAGGATGGGAGACAGAACCTGTGAGTTTCCCGGGGCCATATTTGCATGCGGGAACACCTTTCAATGTAATGTGGTCAAAATATTGACGAGACATCTTTGAAGGTGGTTAGGAAAATAGAGGTTACAAAGGGGCCAAAATTTAAGAAAGTATTCACTTTTCTACTATTTTATGAAAGGAGATATTCACTCACAGAGATAATTCTAAGACTTCGAGTTCATGCTTGTATAGAGTTTTAATGGCTTTAAATTTTCATGTGGGATACCCTTCGATATAGTGTAGTCATTGTATGTTCGAAGACATGCTTAAGGTGGTCAATGAAGCACTCTAGGAGGTACAAGGGACCAAAAATTTGAGAAACTACACACACTACTCTTTCTAAAGTAGAGATTGACTACGAGAGAATTCTAGAAGCTGATTGGTACTTGTTGGAGTTTTAATGGCTTTTCCATTATATTTCTGATGGTTAGACCAATAAGACCAATAAAGCCCTTGGAAAAAACTCTATCTCCTGCGGGTCCATACTTCTTGAGGGCTATAGTAGCTTCGGGGGAGGAGAAGGCAATTGATTGGGTTGCTAAAAAAAATAGAAGAAGATTTTAAGATCATTGGTCCTTCAAAATGTCATGTAGGTGATCAAAATAAATGCTCACACAAAGTAACATACCATATTTTTTTTACCCTGTTTGCTTCATAGGTTAAATTTTCACTATGAAATATATTGTTGTTGAAGTTCAAGGGATGAATATTGTATGTGAAAATGGAATAAAAATTTAAATTTGTATTGCTACCCACTAACATCTTTGAAGTAGTATACCCACAATTTCGCGACCTTAAACTCTAAAGGTTGGAGAAACTAGATTTGAATTTGATGTATATCATGTTTAAACAATTAGTAGAAATGAGGAAAACATTATCTTCCATGGTTCGGTCTTTAGTAGCAAACTTCAAAAGACAATTTGGATTAGAATTACCATTCTTGATGAGGGCTTGATGTGATCGAGTCGAGATTTTCTCTCACGTAATGGAGCCAGCCTTTGGGTTGATTTTTTTATTACTTTGGGATATTGATGTGACATTTTGAGGTGTACGACATTTTTGTTGGAAAGAGTCAAAATTTTCCTAAGGAGTGGGGCCCTATTTTGTCTAGCACCCTAAGGGATGTAATCATAAAAATATGGAACAAATGCCACTCGTACGTATTCTTTATCCTACACCTTGAACTTTCGAGATGCTTGTCATGTTTAAGCTGGCTAGTTGTGGTGTTCATGGTGGGAGAAGTGTTGTAAGGAGAAGAGATTGTGAAGAGGAAATCAACAGAGATAAATATCATGTCCATTTCCCTCTATAGAACTATGTGACAAAGATAGGGAAGAATTAAAAGAAGCCTTTGGTGGAATATGCTTAGCGAAATTGCGGCAAATAAGTTGGCTTATAGTGTTTCCTACACTAGAGTTAAAATCAATTTTCTTTAAACTCCCTTTGACCTGAGTTTATTTTTGTGAAGATGTCACCTAAGAAAAAAATTATTTTCAAAGGGAACACTTGATGAAGCCTAGTTGTCAAAGATCCCCAAGAAATAAAGCAATCCCAAAACATGGATAACACGGATTCCCTTAATGCATTTGAAGAGCCCTACAAGTGACTTAATAGTGGATCCTCGGCAATAAATGTTATATTGGTGAAAGGATGAGACGGAAAATAGAGTCTCGGGGGCCATATTTGCATACGGAACACTTTTCAATGTAATTTGGTTAAAATATTGGCAAGACATGCTGAAGGTCATTAAGAAAATAGGGGTTACAAGGGGCCAAAATTTGAAAGTATTCACTACTATTTTTATGAAAGGAGAGATTGATGTAGAGATAATGTTAAGACCAAATTCATGCTTGTTGGAGTTGTAATGGCTTTGAATTTTCATGTGCGATACCCTTCAATATAGTAGTGAGTCACTATATTTTCAAGACATGCTTAAGGTGGTCCAATGAAGCACCTAGGGAGGTACATCAGGACCAAACTTAGAAACTACACACTACTATTTCTAAAGTAGAGATTGACTATAGAGAATTATAGAACGTTGATTGGTACTTGTTTGAGTTGTTATGGCTTGTCCATTATATTTACTGATGGTTAGACGAATATGACCAATAAGCTCTTGGTAAACACTTCTACTCTCCCTACGGGTCCATACTTCTTGAGGGCTATAGAAACTTTGGGGGAGGAGAAGGAAATTGATTGGGTTGCTAAAAAAATCGAGCAGCAATTAAGAACATTGGTCCTTCAAATGTCATGCGGGTGATCAAAGAAAATGCTCACGTAAGTAATAGACCATATTTTTTTTGACCATTTTGTTTGCTTGAAGAGTTCAATTTTCCTATGAAATATATTGTTGTTGAAGTTCAAGGGATGAAAATTGTAGTGTGAACATGGAATAAAAATTTCAAATTTTTATTGCTACCCTACCAACATCTTTTGAAAGAATTATACCCACAATTTGTTGATCTTCAACCTAAAGGTTGGAGAAACCAGATTTGAATCTCGCGACTATCCTTATGTTTAAACAATTATTAGAAATGAGGACAACATTATCTTCCATGGTTTAGTCTTTAGTAGGCAAACTTCAAAGAGAAAAATTTGGATTAGAATTAACATTCTTGATGAGGCTTGATGTGATCAAGTCAAGATTTTTCTCTCCATAATGGAGCCACTTGTTGATTTTTTATTACTTTGTAATATTGATGTGACATTTTGGAGGGTGTCAACATTTTGTTGGAAAGAATTCAAAATTTTCTTAAGGAGTGGGGCCCTCTTTTGTGTGACACCCTAAGGGACGTAATCATAAAAATATGGAACAAATGCCACTGTTAATGTATTCTTTATCCATCACACCTTGAACACGAGATGCTGGTGATGTACTTGGGGCTAAAAGGAGTGACCCACACGATGACAAGAGAAGTGACCGACCACACGAGGACAAGAGAAGCAAGCTAGATGGTCTTAGGGAAACATTTTTTGAGATATTTCATAATCCAATGGAATTCTCATAGCTAAAATATGTTTGTTGAAACCTTAAAATAACCCCGGACTTCTACTTGGGATAGGAAGTTGTCGGAAGGTTTCAATAGTGGGATGCCTGGATTCATGCTTTAGAAAAAGACTATGGACCTATGATAGTTTGTCTTTTAGGTACTTGATCAATTTTTTCCAACGGTGTAATCCAAGAGTAATATTTTGACTACATTCAATCTCGGATGCAAAAGGCATGATTATAAGGTCCCTCCAATTTCATACCATGAAAGTGAAAATATAGATGTTGTTGGAGGAGAATGATCTTTGGTATTTGTAAAGACCAAATTTGAACGACCTACCAATCTATAAAGTTGACAAAAAAATAAAAAGAGAAAGAAAGCCAAAACAAAGCACGTCATCTTGGACTCCATGAAGGATCCCACACATTATCGGTAAAACCATCGGTAACGGGATGTTTGATGCTATCTTCACTATATATGCGGGTGAGAACATCAGATTGAAATATGCTTATAAGGATAAGATTAGAGCCACAAAAATGAACAAAATAGATACGCAACCACTTCTTTAATAAAAATTAATAAACTCTATGATCAATGTTTGCAACAACTTGAAAAAGATCTCAAGCATGAAGATTCGGTACACAACCTTCAATGGGCTTTCATCTTCATGGAAACCTTGTCTAAGGTGCTTTATGCGAGAAAGTTTTCCACTTTTGACTCTTGAGAAGTTATGGGATGATTTTATCCAAGAAGATACAAACTAGAGCGAGGGTTCAAGGTATAGACACGAAAGAGAAAAATTATAACCTCACTATAAATATATTGAATGCTAGAAAAAATAGGGGGACTTATGTATAGGTCAGCGGGAGAGAGAGAATTTAGGTTCCTCTAATCAATGGTAAGAAATGCTTGGGCCATATCAAGTGTTTCATTTGTCAAGAGTTTGACAACTATGCTTATTAGTGTCCTCAAAAAGAAGGGGAAGGGGCGAACAATAACAACGAAAGCAATATTTGTTACGGTGGATGAGATTTCATTCAAGCTTGTGACACACTTCTCCATGATCTCATCTCTTTTCATCCAACACAATGTATGGTGTGAGATGGTACATGGATAGTGGAGAATCCAAGCATATGGCCTTTGTAAAGCTTCAAGAGTATGAGAAGAAAGCATACAAGTGTATGTTTGATGATGATTTCAAATATGCAACGGCAAGAATGGGATCTATCTCACTCCAGAAGTGCCATTGGGTGATATCTTTTGAGCTTAATGGTATTTTTCTACATGTGCTACGGATTAAGTAAAAATTTCCTTTCAATTTTAGTAATGACAAACCTATGATATATTGTTGAGTTTGATGATCACTCTCATCAAAAAGATATGCCCATATCCTAGTTGGGGTTTTGGCTAGAGGATTCGAGAGGGTGGTCGATACGGGTTTGCAATAAGACCATGTAAGAACCCTAGTGCATGATAGAGATAGTTTGCGCAAACTTTGGCTACACGATCAAAATAGCACAAAAAATGTGTAACCACTAGAAACCAAGAGTATTGCTAAGCATTTTTCTATCTTATATACGAAATACGAAACACAAGAAGATGATACGTTTTCTTAATAAAACACAAATCAATTAATAGCATGGTGACGAGAATATTAAACCTCCAATTATTCTAGTAAACATATCCTAATCGTTTCATACGCACAAATTTAAACCCTACCAAACAACTTGAGTTGTTTATAAGATAGACCACTGAAACTCTACCTTTGTTGAGCCCCTGATTCACTTATAGGGGTTGGCTTCTCACGAGCGATGACATTTTTGGCACCGCTTTTTTAACTTCCCGAGTTTTTGCTTTTCCATTTCTTTATCGGAACCTCGACAACTACGATGTCCTCCATAGGAGCTGATTTTTAGTTTCTCGACATTTTCAACAACTTTACGCTTGGGCTTCATCAACAACTTCTTGACACTCTTAAGGATCTTGTTTGGGGTTTTCACCATTGCCATTTTGAGGGTTGATGTTCGTGCATGCTTCTTCAGCATTGCTCGGGAAGCCATGTTTGCTCGAAAATTTTCAATAGCCTTCAACGATAGAATGAAACAAAATATTCACATAAATATTCAAGGACTAGTTATATACTTGCACCTCATTCTCCTCTTATCGAGTTTGGAACGAGCTAGTTGCGCATCGTACTCATATTGTTCAAACGTAAGGAAAGCAAGTCAATGGCCCATGACCTAGAGGCATCTCGCAAGAGTAAGAAAGTTTGTCCCATTATGGACCACTAGCGGGTAATGCAATGTGGCGTGGTTTTCTTTGTATAATGGTGATGAGTCAACTTGCGTTAGCGAATAACGACAGTGATGGTTGTCCTTGTTGTTGGTTTGGCCATTGAGTTGTGATAAGTTTTCCCACCATTTAAAAAAAATTGTGAGAAGTGTTTTATACCTAGAATGGAGAAGGAAATTGTCACAAACTAGCTTAAACCATAATGTAGTAGAAGGGGTTATCCTTTGTCCCAAAGGAAAAAGAGAATTGTCTTATGTATGGGGAATAGGATCAATCTCAGAAAGAAAGTCAAAGTGGAAGCATATGCATTACTTCAAGGATTAATGTTGACAAAAGAACATGCGTTTTTCTTCTTTGATTGTTGTTGGAGATTTTTACTCATTCATCATATAGTAGTTGATTCTCTTCCATTTATATATATCATGTGTTTTAGGGCAAACAACAAAGAATCATATGCAATGGAAAATGAAGGAGTGAATTAGAATTTGGGTGAATTGAGGTCTAATGAAGGATTAATGTTGACAAAAAGAACATCATTTTTCTTCTTTGATTGTTGTTGGCAATTTTAAACTCCTTATTCATCATATAATAGTTGATTCTCTTTCATTTATGTATATCACGTTCTTGGGGGCAAACAACCAAGAATGAAATGCAATGGAACATGAGAAGGAGTGAATTTGAATTTGGGTGAATTAGGGTTCAATGGGAAAACCTAATAGTGCCCTTGACATTTTCTTCATGCAATTAAAAAGGTAAAGACCTCCTCACCATGGGTACCATTTGTTTAATAAAAAAATACGCAACATGGAGATTGAATCAAATGAATCCCCATGAAATGTACACTTCAAGCCCCTTTTGATTAATCATCCCCCATACACACTCTAATGCGATAACTACTATATGGGATGGGGAGACGCCGATGCAAGAGAAAAAAAATTCATTATAGCCCCAAGTATCAGGTCAAACTATTCTAAAGGTGGGCCCTTGATTTTGTAGACCTGATCATGCCGATGTCCCAAAAAGAAAATATATTCTAGTGTGCCATGCGATGTTACGGAAATGGTCGAGGCCAGAGGCAACGGCTCCAACAAATGAACGGGGAAATTGTCAATTTTCTTTCATACGGAGAGGATATTTCTACCGGAGCTCGATGTGCCAAGAGATATCATTACCTACCATGAAACACAATTCACGTCCAAACTAATCAAAGTTATCATGTAGTAGTGTCGGGATCCCAGGCCTTTGGACTTCTACACTCCTTATACAACTTATGAGAATTTAACATTTCGAGGCGGTCACTTAACAACCACATATAAAGTTTAATTCTAATGAATTTTTAGAGTTGTCCCAAAAACACTTCCAAAAGTTACATTTTCATGAATTTTAAGGGTGGTTAAGGGATTCCTAAGTTAGCATTTAGGGTTTAAGGGTTTAAGGGATCAGGGTTTAATGGGTTATGAGTTATAAGTGTAGGGGTTAAAGGATTATGGTTTGTGGAGTTACGGGGATAGGGAATTTAGTGGTTATGGGTTAAGGGCTTATGGGTTGTGATAATAGGGCCCCTAATCCCCTTATCACGTGAATATTGGGGGGTTCCCCTATCAATTTCTCTTATTTCCTTCTCTCTGAGCCCGATAGCCCCTCTGCACCGCAATTCCTAAGGCCCCATCTCATTCCCTAATGTTAGGATTATAGTTTTCGAGTAACTCTCACTTCTACACATCCATGACACCCTTATGTCCCCTTTCCCTATTCAATACTACCGAAAAACCTCCCTCCCCCAAAATTAATGAGAAATAAACATTTGGAGGTGGTCATTAGGTAGGAGTTGTAAAAGAATCTTAGCTGAGGTAGGAGAGCATGTAAAACAATCTTAGGTAGGAATGTTTGTAAAAGTAATTGCGGTTAGAGAGCTGGCTGAAGATGGCATTTGTAGCTTGTCAAGATAGAAAACAAAATAGCATTCTCAAAGAAGAAAGTGAAAATGCCAAAAATCAAAACTTCATGAGGATTTATTACGTCAGTCCACAACATGATAGAGAAGATATTGAAAACTACATGGAAATTGAAAGTCAAAGTGTAGATGGGATAGTGATTGAGTGGGACGAGATAATGCATGTTTTATGAATCATTTCTCAACTTAGTTATTTATGCTCATGATCATTGGTTGAAACATGGTGGAGACAATCCTTCCGGACATAGCTAAAGAGTGTATGTGGGCTGGTGTTGGAAAAGGTGGAACTAGTCTATCGTTTTGGGAAATGTATATGGCTTCAACATTTTCTTGTATTAGTAAGGAAGTGGTTGAAGATGCTACTCAATAGACAATAGTTGATGTTGTGGATAGTAGGGATATAGTGATAGAGACTTTTGTCAAACATACATTTGATATTATGGCAATAAATAGTAATCCGGTTGATTAGTGTATGCTGAGAAACATATTAAAAGAATATTATGAATTTGTAACTTTAGAAGATTATAGTGATGTTTTTGGTATTAAATTTGAAATAAAATATACATAATATGACGGGTGGATTTTTAAAAGCCTCCTTACCAATTGGTTTTACGGAATAGGTGTTGCTCTCGAAAACATGTTTGAATCCGGGCTTCACGGAACTACGCCATTCAACATTGATATGAAAAGTGCTTTGCTACATCATTAAAATATTGAAGTAATTGAAGAGAAAATCTACGAAACCTTTAGAAAGCCCTAAAATACACTTGGATAAAATATAGAGGATAACTAATCTTTGACCTTTTTTTAGCCAATTTACGCAACTTGGGAATCTCTTCATGCAATGCGGCCTTGGTATGTCGAATTTCGACATTCAAGGTCATGACCACTACAATGTTCTTCTACTTCGCTACATATTCGGCTGCAAATACCATAGCCATTTAAAATTTGAGTGATTTTCCCGGTATTTTAAGAATAGATCCGGGGGAAATGTAGGGCTTACTAACTTTGCTGGCAGATGACCTCAATGTCGAGACTCAACAACAATATTGAATCTGAAAGCAAGGCGTCATTTTCGAGAGATCCGATTCTCCCTTTGTTTATCCAATATCATACTTTCATAATTTTTGCGGAGATGGCATCTACCCGCATGAGAATGCCGATGAGGCTCATCTTCATAGTGATCTGAGACATGATGTGCTACTCCATGCCTATTATTTTGGATATGCATTTTCCCTCGAAATTCTTTCCCGGATATGAAATTTTAAATCTTTACGATCGATCTTTATTGAATGTTGATGATGCTCATCTTCACGGTAATCAAACATGATGTCTTGCTCCATGCACTATTATTTTGGATTTGGGTTTTCCCTCGAAATTATTTACGGATAGGAAATTTCAAATATCTTGCAATCGATATTAATTGAAAAGGAATTATTAAACAAATTTTACTAAAATATAGACTAAACAACTAGGCACATCAAGATTGCTAGGCTTGTCACCCTTCAAAATCGTGAGTGGCCCAACTTTGAAGTGAAATTGAGTTGGTTGAAATTTCAACTCGTATGGAATTCGAGTGGTTTATAGGAATTTGGCATGATTGGTTGAATACGGTTATGGTAGTCACGAAAGAATTTTTGTGCTCATTTTATTTATTCAAAAAAATTTCATAGTTTATTTCATTTCTAAAAATGATGTAATGTTGTTTTAGTATGGTTTTTAGTAAAATGATGTAATGCCATTTTAGTATGGTTTCTAGTTTTGTCAAAAATGATGAGAAAGTCATGTAATATTTTAGTGTAATGTTATCTTAATATGGTTTCTAATCTTGTTAGAAAAGAAGATAAATTAATGGTGTGGACATTTAACGTGTCATTATATTATATTATGATGTGATTAGTGTTGGGTTAATTCATCTTTTATTTATAGTTTTTTTTCTTATTACTTTTTCTTTCACTATTTTGGTTGATGTGTGTAACTATAGGCTCATTATTTTTATTTTCAAATGTGAGTAGACAAGGTTATTCTAAAATATGATGAATGAATGGATTGAATTTCTGACTTCCTATTTCCTTATGTCGACCAGTATTATCAAATACAACATGTTTAGTGTTCCCCTTGCATGGCAATCCATTCTCCTTTGTGTGGTGGTTAGGTTATTCATTTGCTCAGAGTTTCGCAAAATAAAGCTTGAGGAACTCCAAACTGAACACCTCAAATGTCTTCTTCAAGGAGGTCCAACATAAGACTATCTAGCAATTGGAATTGAACTCAACATGCCCTTTTCCTATTGTAGAGTTGGAAGTGCCCTTATCTTTGTTGCTTTACTTGTCCCTACACTCTTCACTAATTATTATGCTCAATGTTAGGTGTAGTGCCTTTTCCTTGATCTTCACTAAGCACAATGCTTCATCTTTTCATTAAGCACATTCACCAAGTACAAAGCGACACAATGCTTCATCTTGTCATTAAGTATATTCATCAGGTAAAGTCACTTTGGTCACTAAGATCTACATTTGGGAAAAATTATTCCCTTTAATTCCCTTTGCTTGGTAATGAACCTTTATTCTCTTAGTGATGTTGTGCTTAACTATAATTATCATGTCATTATGTAATGGAAATCTACAATAGGATCCCACTAAGCAAAGAGTTCATTGCTCATGGTTATTTGTTAACAACAAGTAGGTGGCTAAGGTAGGCCGGGGTGTACGAACATGTGTCGAGGGAGTGTCAAGGCAAAAAAAGGGAGAACCAAGCTAAAATTCAAGGAAACGAACACATGAGAGGGTTAATAAGTTAGGACTTTACCTTTTTCTCAGGAAGCAGACCTAGGTACACTAACAATAGGTTCCAATATATGCCAAGTGCCAATATTTTCCAAGTGATAATGTATGTAAATGCATGCCCAATGATGTGAGGAGCCGTAGTGCTAGGGACACATAAGGAGAACTAGTTTCAAATGCATGGAAATGAATTGTCGAAAAGAGTTACATGTGTGCTAAGGATGGATTGACAAGGAATTATGTTCGAGTAGTTCAAGGAATGCTAAAGTTATAGGGAAGCATACCAAGATGTGCCAAGTGCCAAGGTGTGTCAATGAATGCGAGGAGTGTTAGGGGAGTGTCGGCTAATGCGGGGATAAGCTCAGAGTAAAATCGGGGGATAATTTTAAGAACCCCCCTTAAATTTATATATATAAAAAATAGGCGAATCCCCATGATACATAGGAAAAATGGAAGGCGATTTTATTAATAATATAATATGTATATATAATTTTTTGGCGAATCTCTCACGAGATTATATTATCCTGTAAAATCATGGCGAATCACTAGTACAAATGGCGAATCACTACTACAAAATGGTGAATCGTTGTCTAGTGGAGTTCGGAGTGTTGGTTCCAATGAAGATATGGTAATTGAACTAGGAGTAGAAGGAAGAGAACCACCGAGACCAAGCATGGCACATGGTGACTCGTGAGGGAAGTAGTTCTCGTGTAGTTTGGAAAACACGTTCTTCTAGTTCTGCTAAGTGTAGTGTTGTTTGTCATGCTACTACTAGCACTGATATTGAGGTTGGAGAAGAGTTTGAGGAAAGGTAGCAGTGGTGGAGAATTACAAAGAGTACCCCATGATGGGCTCCATTTTTCCCTTTGGTATTTGTGCCTGCAAGACCTTCTGTCCATTGAACCAACAATTAGTCGTTCAACCAACAATCAACTTGACTGAGTTGATTAGGTGCGAGTCAACTTAGAATAATCTTCAAAACTATGCTTTGCACTATCCCATATTTATCACACTAATGCTACACACATTGTGCATTTGCACCTAACTCTCAATAATTCTTTTCCAAGAAAAATCTATAATAAGAAAAATATTTTACTATATTCTAAAAGGTGAAGATGTCGAAATCATGCCACAAAGTGAAAGGAAATAAAATATCTTTCCTCAAACCACCAAATATATAAAGAAAACAATAATGATTATAATAATAGAAATGGATCTATCGATCTATCGATATATGCATGATATGAGAACCATAAGCATTCAAGAGACTAATTTCAAACTCAACAAAATCCTCTAAACAAGCAACAAACAAACCACTAAAATTTTCAAATATATCAAGGCTAGACATTAACACAATTTCATGTACTTGAATAAGCCCATTGTTGCTTAGCGTTAGACTTCTTAAATTAGTTCTTTATCATTTAATACTATGACACTATCTATGTGAAAATAAATAGGTCCCAACTTCATCAAATCTGATTTCATTTCCAATCAAAGATCAAAACTAGCTTCGTTTCCAATACCAATATAAAATCACACATTTTCCAAATATCAATAATTATTTTCCAAGAAAATATAAAACTAAAAACTCAGCAAAATTCCCCAAACACAAGCAACATATATACCATTAAAATTTTCTAAGATGTCAAAGCTAGACATCAAGGTAGTTTCATGTACTTGAATGAGCCCATTGATGCTTTGCATTAGTCTTGTTAAATTAGTTATTTATCATTTAATACTAGTCAAATGCTATCTATGTGAAAATAGGTCCCAAAATCATCAAATCCAGCTTCATTTCCTGTCACAAATAAGAAGCAAACAATGTAAGGATTAAATATGAAACATCAATCTTAAAATAACACACATGAAAGAAATGTAGCTGCAATGTTACAATGAAAAATACAAAATATAGAACCCATTTTTACCTGAATTTGACATGTAGTAATCTTGCATGATCAACGAAACATGTATACCAAAATAAGAGTCCTAGGGTATTTCAATTTCCCAATTCTCATCTTGGTCATCATTTTCTACATTGTGAACATGATATTCTCCAGATGTACTGTCATTATGAGCCTCCAAAACATTATGTTCTGTATCAAGTTCATTAGATAAATTTGTTATATTGTTTTCTCCCCTTCTATTACAATCTGATCGCCAAAGCGCTAGTGCTCTTTCATATGGAAAATTTTCAACGTCATACTTTGTTACATATAATCTTAAACATGTATCCACATGTTTATCAAGCTTGTTCCTCAACTTTGACTTCAAAAATGATAGTGCACTAAACATTCTCTCATCCTCCATTGATCCCAAAATCATAGTTTGACACAAATCTGCTAATTTAAAATATTCTGATATGTTTTCTTGCAGGTATTGGCTAGCACTTAAAGTATTCCATAATCTTGTTATAGCACCGTTTTCATTAGGATTCTCCAAAAAAGGATATTTCTTCCACATTGTTTTAGCAAAGCGTCCACCTTGTTGATACAATTTTGATGAATCTAAAATACCTTCAATCTGTTCTCCATGTATCGAGACTTTCTTGCAAAAGTGGTCTACTAAACATTTTAATCTCTTTTGAAAATCGGCTTTTAAATTTCTTGAACATTGACAATTGTTCCAATATTTAGGGTATACCACACACATGGCCTCCAACAATTCATCTCGAGGAAATCGTTCTCTTATCTCTGATGATAGTGATCTTGCAATTTCTATCAAATTTTGTCTCACTGAGATCACAATATTATCAAATTGGTCTCTTGACACGGGGCAATCTTTGGTGATTCATCTTGTCTTACTAATATAATGAAAGGGGTCCATATACCCATGCACTGTGATACATAGTATCCCTTTTTCATCAAACGTCAAAAAAATTTCAGTATTTTCTATATTGATGATCTTAGTCCAACTTGTAAACTCTGGACCAGTAAAAGAGTCCGGCATCATATACAAATTATCCAATGCAAGGCATGCTGAATTTCTCGCATTTGTGTATTCGGCAATATACATTGTGTGATTCTGAGACATTTTCACGAGGACATTCATTTCATGTAGCATAGGAAGAATTCCAGCCAATGTCAATAATGTTTCTATATCAGTTAGTCGAAAAAGAAGATCTTGAGCTTTGTCTACATTGTAGCAATTTTCATACATCAACCCTACCAAAGATTTGAACTCACTAAATAGTCTTTGAGCTGGTCCATTTAATGAGATCCATCTTGTATCAACATCTTTCAGTAGTTTTTTTCCATTCGTAACACCATATGCAAATTGTTGAAACTCTAAATATTGTTTGGGACTACGAGAAAAGTATGCATGAGTCTCACGTACAAGATCTTCAACTTTTGAAACTAATGGAAACTTGCTTACTATTTTAAATGCAAGATTCATCCTATGAGCCATACAATGAATATTAATCATATATGGTGAAGCTGATAGTTGTAGTCGAACACAAAGACCATTCCTTTGTCCTTGCATTACCGATGCTCCATCTGCTCCAACACATACCAACTTTTTTGCAATCATTAAATGATCCATACCACTTTCCTTCAAAGTATTAAGAACAAGTTCATAAATATTTTCAGTTGTAGAAGTCTCTCTCATATTTTTAATCCCAAGTAGATAGGAATGCCTAATATGGTCATTAACCATATAAATGCTCATGCAAATCCATGAAGTATTATCAATAGCTGTAACCTCATCCAAAGACAATGCCAAAAACCTAGCATTTGCAATATCCTGTTTCAAATCATCAATTTCTACTTGAGCTAGATATCTTGCCCATTCCCAACCACTAGTTACGGACCAATGAGAAGATGGAAAGTTTGGCACGTGAAGAAAAGATAGAAATTTCATCTGATCTGGATAATATGTCATAGGATGACCTTTACATAAGATGTGAAATACAGTGCTCAATTGTATCGTCTTGGATAACAAACTTCTTTCCATCGTCTTTTCAAATTGAGATATGATGGTTCCTCCACTTGCCTCAAGTTTCTTCTTATTTATTAAATATTTTTTGTATTCTTCCACACATTGGCTATGTCGGCATTCCTCCAAAGATTTCCATCTGACAATAGATTTCTCTTTACCATCTACAATTTTCTTTTCATAAACCTTTCCTGCATGATTTTGTACTGTATCTAGCTTCATCTAAAATTTCACTACCTTGCAACTTTTCCAACTACACGCAAGACATTTAACTTCTCGTAAATCCTCATTTGTAGAAGGTATTTCTTCAATAAATGGAAAACTTGAGAGCCAATCATCTTGGAATTTTCTCCCTATGGTCCACTGGCCTTTTTTCCTTTTCCATGAATGGTTTGTGTCACCTTCCAAGGAAATATCTTTAACATTTTCATCATTAATTTCTGTTGAAACTGCATTTATCTCACCCTGATCACTTGCGGAACCTATTATTTCATCCATCATATGGATATCAGATACATTTTCAGAAGAGTTAACATCTCTCTCGGTAATAGATTGTTCAAAGGAGCTTGAAGCATGAAGAGAATGTGTATTCTTGGATTGAGACTTTTTAAAGTATGATAATACATCAATTTGCCTTGATAGTTTCTTCCCGGGATTAGATTTTGACATCTCACTGAATATTCCAGAAGTAAAATTTCAAATCGATCTAGAAACATGCATCAATAGTTTCCAAGAGTTGAGAATTACTAGATTTGTAAGTAGCTTTCAAAGTAAAATAAGTGTAATGTTCACAAAAACCATTATGCAATTTTTTATTAAAATGTTGTGCCAAGGCCCAAGCCCAAAAGAAAAAATAAATCATTATACACAAAACAATAACATCATGATTCATCATCTATAAAACAAAGAACATCATTCAAATATAAAATATAAAAAAATTTCCACTAAATTAAATCATATCTCCAAATCACCTAATGAACACTTGAAAGCTTTAAACAAAACAAAAAAATATTACAATAACTTTAATCATCCTTTCCAAAACACCTCTCCCTTAAGTTGTAAAGAATTGGTTATAAGAAGTTGAAACATATCCTCTATCATTTTCCATGATAAAAGTGAGGAAGGAAACTAGTCAGTTACTAGTGATTCTTTTACTTATCAATGGAAAGAAATCCCTTAAGACATTGTCCTCTTGTTGACCATAATTTCCTTTCCATAGTGAAACACGTCCAGTATGGCCATGAAATAACCTAAAAAGACTCAAATGTTTTCCATGATTTGTAAACACACGGGTGCCATGTAAAGTTTCAGGCCCAAAAAAGCACATTTGGGATCCTATAAAGCAAAATTAATTATTGTATCAAACATTTAAAACTACTAATTAGCACTTAGTGTTTGTTATTTAACCAAGTTCCATTGAAATAATAGTCATGGGATGTTACCAAAGAGTTAACCAATAGATAAATGCACACCACAAATCATACATTCATTGGAACTTCCCCTCCCATGAATGACCATCTAAGGGAAAGGGGCAAAAAAGAAGAAAAGAAGTCAGCGAATCACCACAGTCAGCCAATGATTCTTAGTGTCAAATCATTGGAAACTGCAAATCAAGTGCAAATTTAACCCATGCATCCATGGGTTGACAAAAAGAGTTTATAGCGGCCACAAGCTAATCATTCTACGAGTCTACCCAAATCTGACACAAACTCCTAAAACTTGTTGATTAGAAATTCCCCAAGAAATTTCACTTGGTTCATGAGAGAATGAAAGACAAGTGCAAATAAAATTCCATGAAAAACGAGTGCAAATATCCTTCCATGAATGGATATCACTCTCCAAAATCATTTTGGGCATATTCCAATATGTAGGAGCCAGGGAAACATGGTGCATAACAGCAGTCTATTGTGCCTGAATTTAAACCGCATCAAGGGAACATTTGCACTCTTCACACATTGAACATTGAAGACAATTAATTAATGCCTGACATGACCATAGCAACAAAAGCATCAAGCAGAGGCTATAACAATATTATGTGAAAGTGAGAAAGAACACCCATCATGAAGCATCAAGTAATATCATCCACAACATCAACATCACTGTTGGGCAGATTTTGATCGCCTTCGCCTACTAGAAGTAACTTCTAGTGGTAAAGGTGGTTTTAAAGCTAATCTACGTGAACGACGGGGGGTAGGATTATGTTCTTCCATGATTGTTGATTAATTTTAACCAAAAATAAATAAACAAAAAGAGGGTAATGCTAGGCAAAAGGGTTTACCAGTAAACTGTGAACTGCAGAATACCTCCTGGCAAGCCAAGAAGTACGAGCAGGCAATCTCCCCGAATGCTGTGTTCGGTGTATCACAATTTAAAGGCGGCCGACTCGGTTCACTATGGATGGATAGCACCTAAAAGTTGTCCTCCCAAATATACCCGAAGGTACGTGGAGGCCCAAGTCCGTAATAGCGCTGTCGAATGCGAAACCGCACAGTGAGAGCACCACCTATATACTTATCGTATTGTAACGCCGCCCCAAGGGACGTGCTACGATATACTTACGTACGTGGGGTGAGATATCACACTCGGAATGTATCGCAGACAAGTTAACGACAGCTGCTATGTTTTACGACGCCGGAACACGTCTCTAGCCTAGACCTTCTAAATGTTATTGTTATGGTTCCAATGCATTTTTAGATAAATTGAGATTAATTTTATATTGATCTTGCTTAACAATTTGCCTTTCAATGGTACCGCGATGATGTATGTAGAAATTCCTAAATGCAAACTAAGAATGATAAGCAAACTTTTCACTTTTAGTTTTTCAATGAAAGACCTAGCTACAAAGGGAAGAGAGCAAATAACTTTGTGAGCAAGCAAATCAATGAACAAAAGAAAACATTGAGCACAAAACTAAATGCAGATTTCCTAATGTTCCTTTTTTGCAAAACAAACACAATCCTACATGCAAATGCAAGTTTTTCTTTTCAGTTCCTTTAATGTTATGAATGCAAAAAAGAAACTAAGTGCATCAAACAAATGCTTTTTACTTTTTGAGAAATGAAGAATATGAACGAAAATTGTATAACTGCCATCATTGCCAGCGTATACATGCCATTTACAAAATGTCAAAGAACTAGATTAAGAAGAGATATCTCAAAGATCGAATTAAAAAGGAAAATAAAACAATCATCATGATACAAGAAACAAAAATATCAGATGTCTTAAATATCATATTTTCTCTAACTGACAACAATTTGCTTTCTGTCTGCTCAATATTAGTTCTTATTTTTTTGTTATCCATTCTCATTTATTTAAAATTCTCATAAAATTTACATAAAAGGTCCTACAATTCCCTAATTTATTCTTCATTTTGAGGTTTTATTTGAATTCATCACATTTACTTTTCATTTATAAGGTCTACTTCCTTTTCTTCGTAATTGAATATTTCTCTGAGGAACATGTCCAAAGAAATTATAGCTTATTTTTCCAACGAATTTCCATAATCAGAATCAAGCTTAAAAAAACATCTATGAACCAAGTTCACTTATGAGAATTAACTACATTCTATTTTTTAATAAGAAAAAGGAGGCTTGTATCAAGATAAGACAATCTCTCCATGCAAGGAACAATTTCCAAAGTATAATATTAAATGAATTCCTCAATGTAAGCTATTAACTTCTCTATGGTAGTATCAAACTGGTGTTTCAAGTCAAGATGAAATCATGAGGAGGCTTTCATTGATATTTACTTTTCTGAAAGATATTTTCTAAAGGAATCTACCTCCAAATGTAAGGAATCTCTGTCATTTTCATTTTGAGCGGCTTGAAAATCCATTTCATGTGGCCCAAACATATCCTACCACCTGGAATCCATAATGTTTTACCTACCACTCAACATCTAGATCCCAATTTTTGCTCTATCCACTTGACACCAACATTTCAACTATCACGCACTCTTGAAATATGAAATATGCATACTGTGTTATTTGCACTATCATAATGATATCCAAAATCTGGACCTTTCTTTAAAATCCAAATATTCAAATATCTAGATTTTAAAGAAAGACCCAGATTCAAATTTTCTAAGTTATGAGTTTTCCTTGCTATAATGTTTTGCCTTAATTATTGGGATATCTGAATCATTCTACTCAGTTCCAACTCACCCACTTGTCCACTTGCATTTGACATCACATGTGGCCTATGATATTTCTAACATATCACTTGGGTTATCATAAGTTTTTGCATGTTAGGTTATGTGGCATCACAAATGTGAAATTATGTTGTGTTAGATGTATCATCATTAATAATGTGTGTTATCTAAGATGAGTCATCCTATATGGAACCCAAATCTAGGATATCTAGATTTAGTGTTCCTCTACTCATATTATAGATCATAGATATTAGCATCCTATCTCTAAGCCATCCATATATCCAAAATTTCTCTCACCTGACTACTCTTCACTTACATGGTATATGACTTAACATCCAACATGTCATTCTTTATGGCATGTGACGTGTCATTCAGATCTATGTATCTATCTCTTCACTTTAATCTTTATGATATTCATTTCTTATGGATTACAGAATGTCCATCCATCCAAATTTCACTCTAGGAATGATTTTTACCATTCAAATCCTTTTTTCCTCGAATACAAAACATACAACCTTCCAAATTTTCCTAGAGGAATGATTTTTACCATTTAAATATCTAGAAATGTGGCTATTTGGCTTCCTTAGTAATTTAGTGGTTTCATTTTTTGGTGTTCTCTGTTATGTCCATTCTGCTATTGGTAATAGGTTTTGTCCATTTTTATTTTGGAGATATGGGTTAGTGGTTTTAATTATTTTGGAAGTTGGATTTTTGTAGCTCATTTTGACTTAGTTTTTTGGAGACTCATAAGGGCATGAAAATCTACCAAATTTCTAATATGTACATTGAATACGATTGTCTGATAATGCAATATATCTACCATGTTTCACAGTGACACTTCCTCTGCGTTCCCAGCCTTCCTCTGCGTTCCCAGCATTCCCATCTATTGGTATGGTTCTAAATGAGCATTGGTATGGTTATCAGACCCACTGCACATAATTATTTTTGGGCTTTTAAGTTGCTTTGGTCTGAGAGAGGTTGATCAAATACACTAATATCACACATGAATTTTTCAACAATAGGGTGAATGTATTGCTCTTCCAGGAAGCACCACAAGCGCTTGTATTTGTGATAACATTTGATATAAAATCTAACAAGTTCCCTCCTTCCCCATGCCAATGGTGCTTCTCATTACTCATAAGTAAAACAAGAGAGTGGGGGATATTTTTTTTTTGGAATGCCTTAATGCCCTCTCTAGAGAATGACCAATACAGTAAATTTTTGCACAACTCATCAACCCAACCTTCATTGTTTTCCTTGAGTTCTCTTACCTCTATCAAAACTTTTATAAGACTTTTGTTGCCTCATCAAGACATGCTGCATGCTTTGAAACAGATTGACTGTTCTTTCTACCATTTTCCACAAAAAAATTACTTTAAATCTTCTCATCATCATGAACTTGAGGATTTGAATTATTGTTCCCATTGTTATTCTGCTCCACAATTGATACATATACACAACATCTGGCATGATGTCCTTTCCGATGGTTTCCTGCCACATGATGCCACTCTGCATGTTTCAGTAGACCACCAAATTTCCCCCCTTTGAATTCAACCTGAGTGGTCTCTTCATTTTCTGTCTGTGTCTAAAAAGAATCAAACCCTCAAGCTCTTTCCCCAAATTACCCTGGATCTGTTTATTAATAAACAAAGATGTTGAAAAAGTGGCATCCATCATGTGCTTTATAATTAAACTCCACGTGTAGGGATAGAAGGCCCTTGCAATAGCTTGCACTCGCTGTAACTGTACAGGAGATAAGTGACATCCCATTTAAATATTAGTGGTGTATGAAATTGTGGCACTGGAATGAATATCAAATGTTCTATTTACTTATGCAAATTTTAGAATTGAAAAATAGCATCCATCTGCGGCTTTGGTCACTTGTGTTATAATCTGTAGCTTCCAAGTTTGAAGGCATCTAAAAAAAGACCTAAGTAGACTCCCGCTTTCTAGAATTTTTCTGTAACTAGAGACTGTAGCTTGGCTATGGGTATGGGGTTTCTATACACAACAATGCCAATTCCCTCAATTGCAGCAAATACAATACTAGCTACTAAAACATCCCAATCACCTGTTTTCCCAATGATTGTAGCTAATGCATTTGCTGTATAATAAGTTAATAACCTAGAGCAGGAGGAAATTTTTCACTGGAAAATTGCTTCAAGCTCCATTAATTTTCTCTGAGAGTTGACTTGCACTTGCACGAACTACTCTACCCAAGAGACTGTTACCAAGCCTTGATGTCCTGGTATCTCTTCATTGAAAGTGCCACCACTTTAGCACTTATTGTTTTCACTTTGTTTCTCACTCTCAGTATTATTTTCTCTCCTCTTATGTTTGAAAACCAAAAAAAATATAGAAATCTCCATTATGCTCAGTGTTTTTGCTGAAGCAATGCCCAACACCTCATCGTACTCCTACTAATTGGCAATATTACAATGAGCCCGACTAACAACCTAGATTCCCATTTCAAATTCTAAAAAAAAAACTCCTTTCTAGAATTTACATGGCTCCCTTAAGGTGATGCTCGAAAGAAAAAATAGAAAACTAGAAACAACATTGTGTCACATTGCTTCTTGTCATTAAATCTTCCAACTGCAGTGACAAAATACAGTGAAAGAAAAAATAATGAATGCAATCCAGCATCCTGCAAAACTGATGATATTGAGCTTCGGTTAACGATATGCACATTTCCAAAATCCAGTTTCACCTTTTTAGTAGACAAGTCCCTAAGAGTGGGAGTGTCACCAGGGTGGCATAGTGAGAGGATTTATTCACCCTATAATCTTCCATAATTAACCTTATCCTCGTAGAATTTGACCACTGAAAAGGAAAAGGCACTCAACGTCACTGTAGCAGAGAAAATAAGCAGAAGCCTCATACTCCAAGGCATCACACTACAAAACTGCCAAAACCAAGATGTAAATATCTAGCAACTAAAATCATGAAGCCTCCCAATGAAAGCAACACACATTATAGATGGAAATATTTTTTTAGTAAAGAGAATGGGCAATGCCAACTACATAGAATAAGAATAATCTTTTTCATTTGTATTCTTATGCAACATTTATGTTTGTGATTCAGGAAAACAAAATGATGGTTTCAACCATTTAAGGATTTGGGGCTACTATTTTATCAAAATTGCATGAATATCAACTAAAAACACAAGTCCAAAGCCCATTTATGTCCACTCATTATGAAAACTTAAGACTTGGGTCATATGGAAAAATGGATAAGATTGATCACAAACATAAAATGAAGGAATACACCAGAGAAACCATCTCATTTAAGTCCTTGTACAGTTCTTTATCTACATATCCATTGACTTGTTATGACACAGGTGGTGAAGAAGGTCCAGAATCCAATCAAGTAGCAAGATAACCCAAATCATGCATGCCACCATATCCTCTAATATCCTTCCATCTCTTCCTGAAGAACTGCTGATCCATTGACATGAATTGTTGCTCTTCATGATTATTAACACCCAACTGCAAAATCTAAGGACTTTATAGCTCAACAATGTAGCTATACTAGACTCAAAATTAACATTTTTTGAGTTCAATGATAGATCTATCTCCTGCTTCTGAAAAACCTATGGACCAATTTCATCTTTGGGCCAAATGTATACAACCAAATGCTGAAAACCACCAATCATCATACTAAGTATGGTCCTCTATTTTTTCTGTCAAATATGGGAACCCAACTCAAGATCTGTGACAATTTTGCCTGGGGGATCCATTAAAACTTATGTGGTTACTCTTGATTTTCCAAGCAGAGAAAAACAACAATCTTTCTCAGTATTCATATCTCAATTCTCTTGTCAGATTTCAATCCAAAAGGTTTAATGGTTTTCATATGGGATCAAGTAATTTAGAACCTTGCAACATATATTGTCAAAAATAATTTCACCATGAAGCACAAGTTAGAAAAGAAGCCCCAAAACCTTTACTCTTACATAATTTCTGAAAAAAAACATGTAGCAATAGAGTCTATGGTAGTTTCAAGTAGCATAAATATCATTGTATATGCACAATTCAGTCCTTTTATTGACTCATGGTCCTCTGTTAAAACAAGCTCACTGCTTGACATACTCAATATAGATTGTTAACAAAAACATCCAAACACATTTTACTATGATATCCCTATACTCAACTGTGTATCGACATATATAATGCATTAAAAAACCCTTCTCTTCCCAATACCAATCCTGATGAGAGAAATTCCAACCATATACATATGAACTCGAACATTGAAACCCATCTATAAGTAAATGTCAGAAGTCATAGTTTTTTAAAGGAGTATCCGATCAAATCAGTAGATCAAAAACAACATTTAGATTTTATGGTGCAGATGGTTCTGCATACAACAAATTAGTGAAAATATTATGACCATAGTTCAAATTGTTTCATCCCACTCAGCCAAAACATCCCTTAATCAATAGTAGCAATATGTCCTTTATATCTTAGGGAAATATTTTTAGTAGTTACTCTTGCAATATTTAGTGACTGATCATAGAATAGTATTGTCGAACATGAGTCATTGAAAAAGGGTCTTTGGGATCCAAATCACAACCAATCAAATCATACAATGATATATTATCTATAGTATCATTAAGGGTAGATCAATAAAAGGCACTCAGCATCACTGTAGCAGAGAAAATAAGCAGAAGCCTCATACTCCAAGGCTCACACTAGAAAACTGCCAAAACCAAGATGTAAATATCTAGCAACTAAAATCATGAAGCATCCCAATGAAAGCAACACACATTATAGATGGAAATATTTTTTTAGTAAAGAGAATGAGCAATGCCAACTACATAGAATAAGAATAATCTTTTTCATTTGTATTCTTATGCAACATTTTTGTTTGTGATTCAGGAAAACAAAATGATGGTTTCAACCATTTAAGGATTTGGGGCTACTATTTTATCAAAATTGCATGAATATCAACTAAAGAAAGTCAAAGTCAAAGCCCATTGATGTCCTCTCATTGAAAACTTAAGACTTAGGTCATATGGAAAAATGGATAAGATTGATCACAAACATAAAATGAAGGAATACACCAAAGAAACCATCTCATTTAAGTCCCTGTACAGTTCTTTATCTACATATCCATTGACTTGTTATGACACAGGTGGTGAAGAAGGTCCAGAATCCAATCAAGTAGCAAGATAACCCAAATCATGCATGCCACCATATCCTCTAATATCCTTCCAGCACTTACTGAAGAACTGCTGATCCATTGACATGAATTGTTGCTCTTCATGATTATTAACACCCAACTACAAAATCTAAGGACTTGATAGCTCAACAATGTAGCTATACTAGACTCAAAATTAACATTTTTTGAGTTCAATGATAGATCCATCTCCTGCTTCTAAAAAACCTATGGACCAATTTCATATTTGGGCCAAATGTATACAGCCAAATGCTGAAAACCACCAATCATCATACTAAGTATGGTCCTCTGTTTTTTCTGTCAAATATGGGAACCCAACTCAAGATCTGTGACAATTTTTCCTGGGGGATCCATTAAAACTTATGTGGTTACTCTTGATTTCCCAAGCAGAGAAAAACAACAATCTTTCTTAGTATTCAGATCTCAATTCTCTTGTCAGATTTCAATCCAAAAGGTTTAATGGTTTTCATATGGGATCAAGTAATTTAGAACCTTGCAACATATATTGTCAAAAATAATTTCACCATGAAGCACAAGTTAGAAAAGAAGCCCCAAAACCTTTACTCTTATATAATTTCTGAAAAAAACATGTAGCAATAGAGTCTATGGTAGTTTCAAGTAGCATAAATATCCTTGTATATGCACAATTCAGTCCTTTTATTGACTCATGGTCCTCTGTTAAAACAAGCTCACTGCTTGACATACTCAATATAGATTGTTAACAAAAACATCCAAACACATTTTACTATGATATCCCTATACTCAAATGTGTATCGACATATATAATGCATTAAAAAACCCTTCTCTTCCCAATACCAATCCTGATGAGAGAAATTCCAACCATATACATATGAACTCGAACATTGAAACCCATCTATAAGTAAATGTCATAAGTCATAGTTTTTAAAAGGAGTATCCGATCAAATCAGTAGATCAAAAACAACATTTAGATTTTATGGTGCAGATGGTTCTGCATACAACAAATTAGTGAAAATATTATGACCATAGTTCAAATTGTTTCATCCCACTCAGCCAAAACATCCCTTACTCAATAGTAGCAATATGTCCTTTATATCTTAGGGAAATCTTTTTAGTAGTTACTCTTGCAATATTTAGTGACTGATCATAGAATAGTATTGTCGAACATGAGTCATTGAAAAAGGGTCTTGGGGATCCAAATCACAACCAATCAAATCATACAATGATATTTTATCTATAGTATCATTAAGGGTAGCTCAATAAAAGGCACTCAGCGTCACTGTAGCAGAGAAAATAAGCAGAAGCCTCATACTCCAAGGCATCACACTAGAAAACGGCCAAAACCAAGATGTAAATATCTAGCAACTAAAATCATGAAGCCTCCCAATGAAAGCAACACACATTATAGATGGAAATATTTTTTTAGTAAAGAGAATGGGAAATGCCAACTACATAGAATACGAATAATCTTTTTCATTTGTATTCTTATGCAACATTTCTGTTTGTGATTCAGGAAAACAAAATGATGGTTTCAACCATTTAAGGATTTGGGGCTACTATTTTATCAAAATTGCATGAATATCAACTAAAAACACAAGTCCAAAGCCCCATTGATGTCCACTCATTATGAAAACTTAAGATTTGGGTCATATGGAAAAATGGATAAGATTGATCACAAACATAAAATGAAGGAATACACCAGAGAAACCATCTCATTTAAGTCCCTGTACAGTTCTTTATCTACCACCTCCATTGACTTCTTATGACACAGTGGTGAAAGAGGTCAAAATCCAATCAAGTAGCAAGATAACCAAACATGCATGCCACCATATCCTCTATCCTTCCGGCTCTTACTAAATAGCTATGAAGTCCATTGACATGAATTATTGCTCTTCATGATTATTAACACCCAAGCCCATAAAATCTAAGACTTTATCATTCTAAATGCTCTATATAGACTCAAAATTAACATTTTTGAGTTTAATGATAGATCCATCTCCGCCACAAACCTATATGGACCAATTTCATCTTTGGGCCAAATGTGTCTGACCAAACTGTTTGAAAACCACCAATCATCATAAGTATGGTCCTCTATTTTTGTCAAATATGGGAGCCCAACTAAAGATCTGTGACAATTTCACTGGGGGATCCATTAAAACTTATGTGGTTACTCTTGATTTCCCAAGCAGAGAAAAACAACAATCTTTCTCAGTATTCAGATCTCAATTCTCTTGTCAAACGAGCGCCCTCTGTATGTTTGGAAGTTTAAAATGCACAATTATATGGTTACGTTTGACTGAAGTAGTTGATGTAAGTTACATGGACTATGGTATGTTGCGCACTCTAAAAAGAACCGCATTAACAGTACTAATTACTTGTTTAAGTTGTTATGGACTACGGTTCTTTCAACTCTCTGTCAATCTACTAGTTTGAAGAAAATTAAGGGCAAGATTACAAGGAAAATCTCTTTCAGTATCACACCAAAAGTTAGTCTGTCAGCATGCTTTCGAGACCATAAAGATTATTGAAAGTTCTATTATAAAACTTGACTGTTAATTCAATGTTGTGTCATCTTCAATGCAATCCAAACATCTTCTAAAATCCAGGGTTTTTCTCCTTTTTATTTCTGTCTGCTACAAATAGAACTGAAGGTGCATACCCTTGAACAGACTGGCGAAAAGCGGCGTTGTCTGGACTCTGAGAGCGTCGAGCGAACTTGTAAATCCAGCGTGCGCTTCAGGTCGAGTGAACTTGTAAATGCGGCGTGCGCTTGAGGGCGAGCGCGGCTCTGGCACACTGTTATCTCCCACAAGAACACCAATACCATATTTTTCGAACTATATATCTCTGCTATATACCAACTGGAAGGGCCCTAACAACGAACAGACCAGAGAGGGTCGCCCTGGCTCAGCCAGCAAGAAGATCGGTGTCCAGCGGCCAGCCACCTCTCCTAACCATTGAAAAAATTGGGGCGAATTACTGTAACTCCTCATTTGAACCCTGTAAATCCAGGCGAATGCCATGGAAATTTGCTCCATAAGAAAAAAATCGGGGCGAATTTCATTTTTCCAGTGTTATGCGCCCTTTTTTTTGGTGGGCTAATACTTAATAATTAATTATTTTTAAAATATTTATTGGGCTAACTTTTTAAACTATAGAAATGGGTTTTATGTAAAAAATTAGCCCCATTAAAATTGAAAATCCCTATTGTCTTGTGACTTAGTTTTAATATTTACTCCATAACCCCAATGGTAGTAAACCTTATACATCTTTTACCTGCACAAAAACACATTCAATCCAATTCAGAGTTAGCCATCTGCTATCTAGTTTCATCATTATCTAATATCATAAACCCTATTGAGAGAGCCCTCCCAGACTAAAGAGGCTAATATTTAGTCACAAGCTTGTTTGAAACAGTTACATAGAGTTTCCTGATTAGCAGCCAATCAAGTGCAATTTTGTGATAACATTTTGGTGCATCTCTTGGGAGCCTGAAGATACACTTTTCCCGAAATTTTGAAGCTGAACTCTTGAAGGTAGCAGGAGCTCAGAATCTGTTCAAGGCTGCAACTACCTTGGTGACTGCATTGTTGAAGAATTACAAATTTCATAGATTCATGGTGATTCCACTGGACTTATGAAGAACTCAGATGCTATCATTCTTGTTTCAAGGTATGCATGTGTAGATTTTTCCAGAATTTATGGTTTCCCAAATCCTTTTCCCAAGGATGCATATTCTTTAAGGAATGGTCCAAAATTTAATGGAGAAGATCTGAGTTTGACCTTGAATTATATATCATATTTTCGTGACTTTACTGAGCTTATTGGAGTCAGACATGAAGATATTTTCATCATATTGTTCTATGATTCATTTCAAGGGAAATGTAAACAATGGATTGAAATATTTCCTATCAGATCTATTAAGTCATTTGCTGAGTTTTGGCTTAGTTTTGTGGAAACATGGATGGAAAGAACAAATTTGGTGGCAGAATCTCCTTCCATTCAAGGTTTTAAACAATGGAATGATGATCACATGAATGAGGAAGTGGATGAAATTTTTTCTTTGTCCTTGTCTTCTTATTTAAAGTCATTTGAGTGTAAGTCAGAAGATAAGATTATCTTTTTGGATGAATTTGCTAAGAACATTGAGAAAGATATTGAAGTTTTAGAAGACCAAATTCAATCCTATAGTCTTCATGATTAAGATCAGCCTTTTCAAAAGTTTTTTATGCCAGAATACAAAGAGAGGGTGTTTCTACTTTTCTCTTTTGAGATTGAGGAAGAATACCCTATTTTTGAAAATCAGTTTGACATCACACAACTGAAATATTGTGGTTCTGAGAAAAGCATATATGAGTTGTCCAAAGCTACAAAATGTCTTGAGAATCATCAACTAGATTATGTCTTCTATGATCCTATAACTGACTACATGGAAGAGTTCTACAGTCCAAATTTCTAGTTATATTTTCATTATGAAGACTAGATACATCTTATGTTGCCTTGGTAATTTTAATATCATGTTTACTTTTGGTTCAAGCGCAGTTAAGAGGTTCAAGTGTCAGATCAGATCAATGACTGGATTCATTGGAAGTTTCATGTTGCTTGAATCAAACATGAAGATTGCAGTTGTTAGGGTAAGTAGGAGCATGTGTGAATAAGCTTAATTAGACTGAGCATATTTTCACATGTATAGATTTGGTTTTTCAGCAGTAATCATCAAGCTCGAGCTCGAGGAGAAGGCCATAAGATCTTGGCGAAGTTTTCATAAATTTCAGAGTTTTTATTTCCAAGAAGATGGATGGCAATGGAACTACAGGTTCTGTGGTGTACCACAAGGGAAAGCCATCCCAAGTGGAGCCACTGTTATCACTCATAATTTTGTGATTCATTACTTGACATGGTCATACAGTTCACTCCTTCAAAAGGGTAAGGTCTCCTTAAACCTTTTTCAAGTTGGCATAGGAAATTTCATTTTTTCATATTTAACCTATCCTAAATTTCAAGACCACCCTCATTTCATCTCAAAACCACCTCCATATAGGTGACATCATGTTCCATCAGTCATCATTTGCTAACATATTTGATTTCCCAAGCTTAAAAATCTGAAAAAGTTCATTTTAGCCAAGAATCCCTACTTTCGTAGAGAATTCATAGGCAGAAAACGCTATGAAACTATTGAGAGTTTCGTAGCGAATATGAAACGTTTCTTTGTTTTCTGACTGTTATCACCCTATTAATTTCTCAAGATTGTGGGCTTTTAATTTTTAGTATAAGAAAACTAGGGGTAACCACAAACCTACTTTGGAAATTTAGGATCTAGCCTTCCTAAATTTCATAGAGGGCTCTCTCTTAATGATTTCACTTTGTTTTTGTTTAATATTTTAGGCTAGTTATGATAGCTCAATTTGGTTTTGGTTTTGAAATCTTTGGTGGAAAATAAGATTACTTAAAGACAAATTAAAGAGGGATCTACTAGTCCATTGGGCTATGGAGTCAAAATCTAGCAAGCAGAACTAGAAGGCAAGGCCAAAAGGATGCTAATGTATTCAGGGCAAGGTAGATAACCCTCAGAGATTCGGATAGATTGTTTTGATGAAATGGATTGCTTCGGGATAAAGGGCAATGAAGAATCCTTTGATCCGGAAAAAGAGGAAGGAGGCAGGGGTCAAACGGGACTAGGAGCAATTAATAATTCCTAAATCTAGAAATCAGCAGAAAACATTTAAATGATCAAGTAGTTAAGACAGGGAGTTCTTACACTAGTCCTGAAGTAATTCTCCTAATTAATCATTAAGATTGAAGAACATATGTGAAATTGTATGTAACATAGAATGGAAACAATGACAAGATAGATTCACTTTAATCTTCAAATTATCACATGAACCCTGAATTATGAAGTCCAATTGGCTATTGTCTAGACTGCTGCTTTGAAATAAACACATGTGAGCCTCCAACGTACCAGCAAAATGTCTATAATGTTCTTAGAAATTTTATTCCACACTAAAGACTTCATAAACTGAAGTATTTATACAAATGTTTATTACAAATATCCTAGAGAGATCTAGGAATAACTCTAGGAAAATAAAAATTATCTTTACACATTAAAAGGGACAGCTACTTAACAAATTTAGCAAGTTGTCCTCTTATCTAGAAAATATAGAGCTATCTTATCTAGCAAAAACTGTTTGTTTGAATAACTATCCATGCTTGTTGGCATTTTGAATATATCTTTTGGAAGATAAATTCACTGATACTGTTTGACTTATACTCTTTGACATTGTACTTTATTCCTGATACTCTTTCACGCTGTTTATTTATCATGTTACTGCTGTAAAAAAGGGAAATTCCAACAGTCAAATCAGCTAGCTGTTGTTTTCTCTCTGATACACTTTGACTCTGCTTTTTCACCCTGATACTCTTTAACCTGATATTTTGACCTCTAAATGCTGTAAAAAGAGACTTTTCATCAGTAAAAAATCATAATCAAATACTGTTTTATTTGTTTCCTTTTCAAACTGACTGCTTCATTTGCACTCTCTTTCATTGTTTGCTTCTTTGCTGCTATAATAAATCTATAAAAGTCTGCCATTATTCAGCATCTGGTATCTTCATACTTTTCAACTTTTTGTAGTTCTCATCTGCCTTAGTGTATTTAGAAAAATTTGGCTTAATTACAAACAAATGTTTGATTTCATTCTGAAGGAAGAATAAATCTTCAATGTATTGGAGAACAACTTTCCTTGTTGGAGATCCTTGTGGCAGTTGCTTATTCACCTGTTCTTTGGCATGGTCCCTTATATTTTTATCATATTCCTTTTGGTCCATCAATTTATCATTGAATACATGGATGTCTGGAATACCTGCTTGTCTTAGCATAGTATACTTTGCCAAAAACTTGGTAATGGAAAAATTCATAGCATTACATTTTTCTTTCAAGTTATTCATGAGGGTTTTCTTTGTCAATACTTTCTTGATTTGCAGTATAGTCTCTGTCCTATCTTGCATCTTCAATTCTTCTAGCTCAGTCCTATTCTCACTGTTTAAGAAAGTAAGTAGCTTTAGTGCCTGTGCTGGTTTATCTGCTAATTCTTCTGTTGTCCTTTGTATTTCACCTTGAGCTGCTAGAAGGAGGTCTCTCTGTTCATATATTATCCGAATTGATGGCCATTGAATATGTATGGCCTCAATAATGTTGGTCCATAGGTGATTTCTTATATAAGAAATCTGTGTGGTGAAACTCAAATCCTTTTGAAGGCTTTTGAGCTGCTCTTCAAGTCTTTTGTATTTTTGTTCATAATTATTGGCATTAATCAATGCTGCTTTGTTAGATACCTCCATATTCTGAATCTTTTTCTTCAAATTGTTAATTTCATTGGTTTTCAATTTCATTTCTTCCATTGCTTTGACGATTTTCCCTGCATCATTTGTCTGCTGCACCTGTGATGTTGAGAATTCAGTATTGGAAGTAGTAGCTGATTGTACTGACACTGCAGTTGCCAGTGGCTCTTTGGGTGCTAATTTTTCTCCCAATGT
This sequence comes from Pinus albicaulis, assembly GCA_034641835.2. Classification (NCBI taxonomy): domain Eukaryota; kingdom Viridiplantae; phylum Streptophyta; class Pinopsida; order Pinales; family Pinaceae; genus Pinus; species Pinus albicaulis. Next base: position 345,200,842 of record CM076572.1, read on the forward strand.
AGAAGGAATAACAACTGTAATAATAGGTATAACTGTGGGAATGGTGGAAGTATCAGTTTCCTTCACAGTTTCTTTTTCTTTCATCAGTATATCCAATTGGCTTTCCATATCCTTGATTTGAGCAGTAAGCTTTATGATCAACTGCATCATATCTTCTTTCTCTTTATGTTCTTGAAGTATTTCTTTTACTCTGTGGGTGCTCACTTTGAGGAAGTTTTAACTGTTTCCTCAAAGAAACAATATCATCATTTTTGTTTTTGATTAATACTTCAGCAGCTTGTTTATTTGATGGGTCAACTCCTATTTGTAGAATCAAATCTTCTAAGGCCTTTATCCTTAGATCTTTTGCATATAAGGAGCCTTTATCAAGTTTCATCTGATCTTGCAGGTTGATAATAGTATTTTGCAAATTTGTTACACTCATGGCCTTTGTCACCACAGTGGAATATAGCATCTCAGAGCTATGTCGGTGGAATTCTATCTGATCCAACTCATGTACCTTTTTAGTATCTACTTCAAATTCCATCTTTTTGTAGTCAGCCACTGTTTTTGGAGTTGAAGTAGTAGGTTGTAAATAGGACATGATCATTTTATTTGAAGAATAATCAAATGCTGTAAGCAATCTATCCTAATTTCCTGGCTTTTGCTTGAGAAATTGAGAATAAATCTCACTTTTAATTTCCTCATTTCTTTGTTTAATCTGTTATATCTGTCCTTCATATCCAAATATTTTTCTTCTACTGTTTGAGAAGAAGAAGTTTCCCTATTCACCTGTTGTTCAATCACTTGGGCCTCCTTTCCTTTGGATGGTGCTTTTTCTTTTTCAATCTCTGTCAAAGTCTCCTTAATTATTGTAGTGGCCTCATCATTACTGACCTCTGGTTCCTCTTCAAATTCAATAAGTTTTTCTTTGCCTATGGAACCAAATCTTAGCCTTTTATTGTAGATGAGTTTGAACTTAGTATTTGAAGTAGTTTCTGCTGTATAGGCACCCTCATCTCTGCTTCTTTTGTTTGAAGAATCTGGATGTTTAGAAGTTACTACAGTAAGTGTGGTATCCACTTTTTCTATTGGCTGTGTATTTGCAGTTAAATCAACCAATGTATTTTTTTCCCATTCTTCCTGATTAGCAAACTTTTCAATATCAGGCTTTGACTCATGTACAAAAGCAGGTAGTTTACAGTTTAATCTTATGCTACTTAAAGGACCTTGGGGGTCATAATTCCAAGGGAAACTCACTTGGAATTTCAGCTCTGATAATCTCTTTTCTATCTCTTTCTTAGCATCTCTATTATTTACTCTGAATGGACCAATCTAATTTTTTAGTTTAAACTGGGTCTTCTTTTTGGATGCCATGAAATTGATGGCATCAACATTCAAAACCTACCTTAAATATTATAGAGCAAAGACTCTGAGAGTCAAAAACTTAGGTAACTTATATGGAAGCATATTGGTTTCAAAGTTTCTTAATTCAGTTTGCTTCTCATACAAGTACCAATCTCCCATTTTACATTGCTCTAACAACTGTAATATCCTTTTCATCTCCTCATTTATCCTAGGTTGTTCTGATTTATGCAGTAAATTCATAGCTGGCCTGATAAACAAATATGTGAAATCTGTGTAGTTGTATTCATTTCCTTCCTTTCTCAATAATGATGTCCAGAAAACAACTGATAGAGGCTGGCCCTCTACATTCATTTTCTGCAATGCTATAGGAAAGTGATCTGCCTGGGAGAATAAGAATAAATGAAATAAATAGGAAGAATACCTAAATACCCCTTCAGTGGGTAACTTTGTCAATTGATGGTGTATGGAATCAACAATAAACCTGACAAAATCAAAGATCATAGCAGGAGGCTCACCAGGGGATAAAGTTGATAAAAATCCAAGGATGGACTCATCAGTGAAGTATCCTAAGATGAAGGATAACATTGAAATAACATGCCTAGAACCCTCTGGAAACTTAGAAGTGGAATAGGGAGGATTCAGCTTTGATATGTCCACATGACTAGGCATGAAGTTCTGAAAAATCATGAATCTTTTAGGGAAATCTAGCCCTAAATATAATTGAGTCAATGCTTCAATGGATAATGGGACTGATCTAGGGTCAAACTATAACTGCAACATTTCATTGATTGACTTTGCAGTGATAGAAAAAAGGATTTCCCAGTCATTATTCACAATTGATCTTTGGTCTGGGACATAATACTTTTGGCATAGTCTTATTAGGTCCTGACCAGGATGTGTTACTGGGAATATATATTTGGGTAAATTTGTATCCTAGAGAGGCATTGTCTAAAAACTTCTCATAACACCAATTGTGTACTTCTAATAGATTGAATTCTACTAGAGGGTCTACAATTTTGTAATCCAAGTCAACTAAAGGGATAACTTCTTCATTGGACACTGGAGTTTGAAGAGGATTTACAGTCACAGTGGTCTTAGCAGTGATAGCAGGAGTAGACTTTGGGACCTTTTCTACTTCAGTCTTGGGAGGTTTTGATCCTCTAGGCTTAACATGCTTGGATCCTCTAGCCCTGGGTGTGATTTGCTTTTTTGTCATTTTAAATTAACTACAGCAAGATTATACAATTTTCTATAGTTGGTTTTTCTTCAATAGAGGGTAATTGAGCAATTTTATGGGCAAGGATGATAGCAGTGGGCAATTTAGTGCTCAAGTATGATTTTTAAGACACAAGGAACAAGTTTGAGACAGAAAACGTAGGTTTTACGAATGATTAGGACTGTAAAAAGGGGTTTTAAGGTTTTCTATGGGTTTAAAGACCTTCTGAACCATGGAATTTTTCTTTCAAGGGTCTCTGATTGAGAATTTGACTTAAAAAAGAAGTTTTCTGCAAATGGAAATTTTTGGGAAAAAATTACGAGGGTTTGCCTTCTTTTTTCAAGGTTTCAGACAAAATGGATGGGAAATTTCACCATTTTTATCTTAATTGGTTCAATTTGTGGTTCAAATTGTGAAATTGCAGGACAAATTCGGGAAAATACCTGATTTGCAGGTATCTTGATGCTTTGAGAAGGGTTTTCTGAAGCTTTGACGGTTCTTGTGGATTGATATGAATCATTGATGCAGAAAATAGCTTTAAATAGTCTTCAAATAGTAGAAAAGTGGTTGAAATTGGGTTTTTTCTCTGAGTAAAGGTCAATAATTTTCACAAAGGAATTTTTTGTACAGTTGGGCGGCTTTTCACAGTCGAGAATGCATAATAACATCAATAAACCTTATAACAAAGTTTTAACCTTTGATATAAATCTTTACAAACTGTAATAAATTCAGGTCAAATTTATGGCGGGAGTGGTTTTTCCTTTTGCGAACGTGGAAAACCATCGGTGAGTTTCGCGCTGTGTTTGAGAAGTAAATGGTATTGGGCAAAATGAACGCAATCGTATCAAAAAACGAGACGTCATAGGAGGCGGTAATAGAAAACTGCCCATTTCGCACTCGTTTGGGCGTTTCGCAGTCGAATGGTTTGTGGACGTGAAAATGATCGTCCACCGTCAGATCTGTGGCTCAAGCACGAAGGGTTGAGATGTAAAGGAAAGTTGTGGCTTAACAAAGGTGGGACCAGGTGGCTTTATTGATAAGCGATGGGATTAAAATGTAATAAAACCTTTATAAAACACTTTATAACCGAGGTTTAAGTATATAAAAGTTTAACTATATAAGTGGGAAGCGCATGAGGCGAAATCTGTTTTAACCAAGGGTTTAACTTAGGTAAGGCTTGAGGCTTTACAGATCAGGGAAATAAGTGATAAACCTTAGTTTCATGGTGATTAAAACTTTGGTTTAACAAGGTGATGCAGGGAAGATTGCAATGAGTATTATATTTTTAAGAAGACTTAAGATAAAACTGAGGGGCGGTAATATTTTTTGCTATTTCAAAGGGCATAGGATAGGCCCAAAGAAACATTTTTGCGCATTTTTCATTATATTATATAGTTTTTAAACCTATCGAATGGTTTAATAAACCATAGGGGCGTGATATTTATATAATGTTAGTTTTGTGCCAAAGGGGGTGTAATTGGGGGTTTTTATTTAAAACATGTGGGTAATCAACTTAGGCAAAAAAAACTTATATTAGTGGGTTTTTGGGAATATTTAAATACAAGGAGTTATATTAATAGGATAAGGTATTTTATTAGGAATTAATAAATAATTTAGAAGTTAATATGACATAGGACAATGAAAAACACCAAAATATATTCATATGACTAAGTAAAGTGATAATGTAAAAAGCAAAGCTTTATCATTTATAACTTGACCACTTTCACCTAGAATATAATATTTTTGGAGGGTTTTAATGTTTTTATGAATGAATGAGATTAATCAAAAGGGGTTTTTCTTTGTCATTAAGTAAAAAGTTCTTTTACTTATGAAATTTGAAATGTAAATGGATGAATGTAGGGTAAATGATGACAATTAGGGATTAGCATAGGAATTCAACACTTATAACTTAACAGTCATTGAGCCTTGGGTCCGGTCCCAACAAAATTCAGAGAAATGCTCTGAGCCTCTTTGACTGGAAGTTTAGAATGCAGAATAACTATAGGGGATGGGAAATTAGTGATTTTGTCCCAGTGATAAATATTTACATGCTTCTTCCCACTTCTTTCTACCTACCCAACCTTTAATCTAACATTTCTTCTTCCGTTTTGCAGGTGCATTTGAGCTAGAAACCTTGAACATTTTATTCTTTTGAAAGCAATAAAAACTATCTAAATCTACCTTATATCATCCGAGGGCTCAGATTAAACTGATGAACTCCTCTTTATTCTCTACCTATCTACTAATTAGTCAGGATTAAACTGTCTGAATAATCTTTATTCACTATTCTACACCAATAAAATTGAAACATGACAAGTCAAGATTAAGTAGTTCAACTCATCATGGATTATGGCATTTATTGACACTCTACCATAATCATCAGTAACAAAGTAAAAAGTAGTGGCATTTGGACATGCACACTTTCATGTTTTATTTCTTTTTCTTTGGGGTATATTATTTTTTCTAAGTCCTTTGATCTTTCTTTTAGGACTTTTACCCTCTTTTTTATTTTCTATATTTTTTATTTTTATTTTTTTTTACAAAATATGGGAAAACCACTTGCAGAAAACAAGGTATGTACATATTTCAAGACTATCATAAGTCAATTCCAAATTATGAATCCTATATTTATAGGACCCTAACAGTGGCTTCACATGGGGATGGCATTTCCTGGTGAAATGTCAAGAATTGTAAGATTAGTAGCCTCCCATTTTGACCATGATGATTCTGTAACTGTCTTATGATTTCTGCAAAAACTCATACTTATGAAATTTTACTCTTCAAAGCTTAGGGCCTTCACTTCGGGCTTCAACTTTGGAAAGAAAACATCCAATCCAATCTACAAACTGCAATGGATATTTACAATGATCTAAAAGGAAATTAGGACTAACTACTAGTTAACTCGGAGAAATAGTAGTGTTTGAGAATTCTACGATTCACTGTATTAAAAAATGAATTAACTCAGAAACAGATTACAGAAAACACACATAAAAATCATATACAAAATATTGGCGGAAAGGTCTGAAGCCTCATGGCTTCCTCACCTATTCTCTCTCTCTTATTAAAAGAATTTAGAGTTACAATTTAAATATATGAGAGACAATATCTTAAGATAGTCCATGCTATCTTATACTCCTTTGGTTGAGATAATTTCTCACCAAACACCCACCAAGATAGGAGTTAGCTAAACTAACTCCAATCTTTGAGGAACAACCCAAGAGTTAGGCACAAATTCCTAACTTGGAATATTTAATTAATTTTGGATTTATTATTGTTATTTGAGAGAGGCTAACATTCCACCCTTCAATGAAAAATCCAAAATAAGAATGAGGAACCATCTTCCTAGTTCTAATGTTGATCCTCAAAAATATTGCCTGAAAAAACCGCCAAAGCTGGATGCTGAAAAACTGCAATCTGAAGAGACCATGAGTCAGCTGTATGTCTGATTCATCTCTGAATTTCGCTTGAAAACTCCATCAAGTGCCAAGTTGCAAAAGGATCCATCTGTCCTTTGCGTGAAATCAACATCTCTTGTCCTCTGACAAAATTTGATGAATGCCCACTGCTTTGCCCACTGGCTGATGATGTCAAAAACAACTCATTGTTGCTTTTGCTGTGTTGAAAACTGTTCACTGCTGCTTTGCTTTTGACTGCCCACTAGAAAATTTTTTGATGCCCACTGGCTGTTGAAGATGCCCACTGGCTGCTTTTGTTGGTTTTTTCAAGACTTTCAGTCTGACAACCACTGTCAATTTCATTGACATTTTCCTCCCTTTGTTAGCTAAAAGGAGAGACACTTCTCTGGAAAGTATTCCTGAACTCCCCCCTTTAAGTGTAGGAGTTTTACACTGGTGTAATCCCCTGTTCAACTGCATGAGAGTACCATCATCTTTTCACTATTGGCTGCACTATGTGTGATTGTATTCGATTGTAGAACTGAGACAATCTTTTGACTGTGGATGACCATTTCCAAGGATCGATCCATTCATAATGTATCTTCAATCTGGCTGATTTTTGTTGGTTGTGACATTTTTCTGAGGAATTATTGGGCTTGCCATAATGGCGACAAGGATGGAGATCAAAACACTGATCTTCCATATGACCGGTTCTTTGACAATGAGAACATTTCGGTTGGACTTCAAATTTAGGTTGTGTGCAATTCTGTTTGTCTGCAACTTTGGGTTGTGTGCATTGCTGGTTGTCTACAACTTTCTCAGAACTTGCTGAGGTGAGTTGTGCAAGAAATCCTGCACTGACGAACTTAATTGGCTTGGAATAATATAGGATATGTAAGTTGGTGTCATCATTGACATATCCTAAGCCTCGTCGATTTTGGTTGTTTTGAATTTCTTCCCAGGGCTTGATGATGGGCTTGGAAGAAATTTTCACTGGAACAACTTCAACACTTGAAGTTGTTTGCAGGAATGACTTAGAATCATTTTTAGCTGTATGGTTCAAATACTCTGACGCATCATGCTTTTCTTGCAATTCATTCCTTTGAAGTTGTGACTCTAGTTGAAGAAACTCAATGGTTTCATGTGTTTGTTGTAGATGCCGTGAAAGATCAACAAGAGTTTCTTTACTGATTTGCACCATGTCTTCATCACTTGAGATGATCAAACTGTGAAGAATGTTTAAGAACTGAATATGTTGTGCCATCTGAACTTGCTCAATTGAAATTAGGCTCTCTTGTTGGAGATGTCGTGCTTTGAACTGTTTCACTCAATTTCGGTACTTGAATGATAGGCTCACTTTCTATGTGGCTTGAATGGCATGCTCACTTGATTTGTTGCTGATTGCACTTGCTAGAGTTGTAGAAATTTCTTGCTTAAACTCTGGAATTCACACTCGCTTGATGACGATCACGTTTTCTTGAACGCTCACTTGGCTTACTTGATGACTTCACTCTCACTTGAATGAATAGCCACGCTCGCTTGATGTCGATCTCAACTTGCTTGATTGATGTTAGAGTTGAACTTGTTTGGTTGTTTTGATGGTTGCTGCAATGAACTTCACTTTGGCTCGCTTGAAGGTTTGAACTTTGTACTGTCTTGATGCAAATTGCTTGAATGAATACTCACGCTCGCTTGCAGGAGATGTAAAATTGTTGCTTGTTTTCTTTAAAAACTCGTGCACTCACTTGATTTTGTGTAAAGGAAGGGTGTCGAACACTGTCAACAATGCACCCAAGAAAGCTTACAATGATTTTAATAATTCACTTAAAACAATGAATTCACTTGTCCTTTATAAATTCATTAACAATGAATTTTTTTAATGTTTCACTTAAAACAATAAATTTGATTACAAGTTCTGAAATGTATTTGATAGAACATTGATGTAGACTTTGCTTTGAAATGCTGGAGTGTCCAAATTCATGAACTTGATTGTATTGAGTGAATTTTCTTGTTGAAGTAGAATTCTAATGTTGAAAACTTTAATTATTTGTTGTAGTGATACAAATGCACGTGTTGAGCTTAATTTTCCTTCCTTGCAGCTTCTTCGTTACATGTGTTGTGCTTGCTTGTATTGAACTTTATGTATGCGATATTAAATGAAATCATTAATGTGTCACAACTAGACACAAATCAAAAAGCAACAATATGAAGCCATAAAAACATGTGCCATCACAAACACACATGGTGTACCTAAGATCCCCTTATTCAATTTCGAGCAGATCTAGGACACTTCAACACCACAAATAATATGTCTTTATTAAACTTTGGAGTACATAATTTTTTAGCATCTGAAGCAATGATAATGCCAAACTGGCAACCCTTTGAAACAACTCTCCTTCAAAATCTGAATGGATAGTGACACGATCTCTCTCAAAGTAAAAAATTACTTTGAATTACAACAATGGCTTTCCCTTATCACTCTAAATTTACAAAAAATAAATCATCTTATCTCTCCACAAAATCACTTCAAAAACTTTCAACATTAAACTTATCACTCCACTAAACAATGCACACTTATCTCTCCAAAGATTTCAAAACATCACCCTTATTACTAAAAAATATTCTTAGCACTCCAATTACAAAGAGAGTCACTTTACTTCCATTTGAAAAACAATTTAATGAAATCACTTTATAAAGTGAATTGTTTTCCAAAACTCAAATTTAAACACACCCTATCACTCCTTTTTAGATGGATCAGTTATCAATTCGCACTTGAAAATTCTCATTAAAAAAAACACTTACTTGAATACATGGCCACTTCAATGCTTGATTATGTATTCTTCACTGGTCGGTTCACTGGTTCAAATCAATTCACCACTAGAGTTTCGGGCTTGTATCAGGGTTTTAGCAGATAAGGTAGGATACCTTGCTCAACAAACGCATGGAACTTTTGGAAAGGTGCACAAGCGCAGAGGCTGCCGAAGGTCATTTGTCAAAGGAATTGGAGAGCAAGACTGAACTAATAAAGAATTTGTATGCCAAACATAAAATGGAGAGACTGGTAAGCAAGGAAAAGATATCTTTCACTCGCTTTGAAGTCCATGAGCTTGCTGCATTTGTTCGTAATTCTGCAGAGCATTATGAAGCAATCAACCACAACTTCTAGTAGCTCAAGGTCTCGCAGCAATCCTTACGGCCTTCCTATAGGCAGTGAGTTCTTTGTAGTTACTGTGGCAATGGTTCCACTTTCTTATGCACAGTGCATCAACAAGAAAATACAAGTGTGAAGTCTCGAAGGCCTTCAAGCTTGCGGGTTTTATAAATGAGATTTCTTGTTTGCGGTTTTGGATATGTTTGACTGCTTTGGGAATTTTGATATTAGACTCGATTGAAAATTATTCTGTAAAAAAAAATCGTGAAGAACAATGCAGTTGTTGGAGAGTTCAATCAGTGTCATTATCATGGAATATGGAGGCCGAGGACCACAACTCTGCCTTTCATAAAAAAAATGAAATTTCATTACTGTCTGCTTTATGCATTGCATAAGTAGTGAGAAATTTTGCCACATGACTGTTTGGACTCTGCACGCGGATTCGTTTTATTTCACGATGTTGACAACCTTCAACGAGCATGAAATATCATCGCTACGTCCCTTGAAATTGAGACTCGTCTTTGTCCACCTGTGTTTACAATGCACACAACTCTGCACTAGCAGAAACTCTGCAAACACGAAAAATACAAACTGGATCTAAACATGTCCACCTCATACAAACTGTCAATGGCTGAGTAGATCAACTTTCATTTGAATGCAGCTTTGCTCAGTGCAGACTTCTTATTCCAGCTAGTTACTTGATTACAAACATTTAGAAAAACGTTTTTTACTGCAATCTCCAATATATTTTCGATACGATGAAACAAATCAACCAGCAGGATCCATTCATTGGTCATTTTGCAGAAATTTTCCGCCGTAAAATATTCTACAATTTACCAGCAAAAATTGATGAAACAAAAATTGAAGAAATGGCTTACGGCTCTATCGATGGGTTTTGGCCCTTCTGTGGATGTTTCTGCTTCAAATATTTAATGAAACTTAGTCACAATTCCAGATGCAATCATGTCCTTTTAATCAAATTCTGGATGAGGGGGTTTCGGCCTCAAGCCTTCTTTAGATTCCTTTCACGTCACTCTCCAACAGGGTTGTCACTTTTACGCATATCCTACATGTCACAATCACGATTTGAGGCTGGAAAAATGCATAGAGGCTCTCATGTAGTGCGTCTCCAATTTGCACCAAAAACAACACACAACACTCATACCGATGATGCTCGGCTCTCTCCACCGGCTCCACGCACAAGCAAATCAAACAATGCATTGATTATGTATCTAGAAGCTCAACGTTGCGGCCGAATCCGAACAAGGTCGCGCAACTTTTCATATTTGGGTCTTTAAACCATGTACCTCTAATACCACATATTAAAAAATGAATTAAATCAGAAACAGATTACAGAAAACACACATAAAAATCATACACAAAATATTGGCGGAAAGGTCTGAAGCCTCATGGCTTCCTCACTTATTCTCTCTCTCTTATTAAAATAATTTAGAGTTACAATTTAAATAGATGAGAGACAATGTCTTAAGATAGTACGTGCTATCTTAGACTCATTTGGTTGAGATAATTTCTCACCAAACACCCACCAAGATAAGAGTTAGCTAAACTAACTCCAATATTTGAGGAACAACCCAAGAGTTAGGCACAAATTCCTAACTTGGAATATTTAATTAATTTTGGATTTATTATTGTTATTTGAGATAGGCTAACACACTGGTCCTTCTGGAATGTCTATTCCATCCAAATTCCTAATAAAAAATGTATTGTTACCTCTGTACCCATAAATGACATAAGGGCCTTTCCATAGAAAGTCAAACTTTCCATGCTTTCCTTTTTCTTCTCCCCTGGAATCCCTTTTTAACACTTTATCTCCTATGGCAAAGTCATCTTATTTAGTTCTTTTATCAAATATTTTCTTGATTTTCTCTTGAATGACTTTAGATTTTTCATATACTTCTTCCCCTGTCTGTTGAAGATGAACAGTTTGATTTATCCTTCTCTGTATATCATTGAGTTCTACTTGTGATTCTTGGATAATTTTATTACTGGAACACCTAAATATGATGGGAAAACTGCATCCATCCCATAAAAAATCTGATAAGGAGATGTTCCAATTGAATTCTTGGTAGTAATTCTATCTGCCCATAAGGCATAGTCTAACTTTTTATTCCAAGTTTTTTTATTTTCTTCAAGTATTTTTTTGATGATACTCACAAGGCTTTTATTTGAAGATTCAGCTAGTCCATTACCCTGAGGGTAATAAGCAGTAGAATGGCATAGGGTTATATGGTACTTGTGACAAAAGGCAATCATTTTCTTAGATTTAAATGCAGCTGCATTATCAGTAATAATTTGCTGTGGGCATCCAAATCTAGATAAAATGTTGTTTTCTAGGAAAGGTATAATGACCGAGTCAGTGGCTTGTCTGGTTGGGATGGCTTCAATCCAATTAGTGAAATAATTTGTGGCAGTCAATATCCATTTGTGTTGGCCAGAGGATGGAGGGTGAATTTCTCCAATGAAGTATAAACCCCATTGTTGAAAAGGCATCTCAGTAGAAATAGGTTTGAGTGGTAAAGGTAACAACTTCCTTTTTCCTTCAAAAATCTAACATTTGTGACATGAAGTAACAAATTTTTTCACATCAACAAATAAGGAAAGCCAGTAGAAAATAGCTCTAAGAATACTATATGTTGTACTTTTCCAGTATAAGTGTCCTCCACAATCACATGCATGAAATTCTCCAAGAATTTTGTTAGCTTATGATTTTAGTAAACAGTTCAGTAATATCCCACTTTGTTCTTTCCAATAAAGCATATTATCTAGAATACAATATCTCATTTCTTTAAGTTTGATGAATATAGCTTTAGTTCTAGTTAATCCAGGAGGAGCTTGTAAATTTGTAAGTACAAAGATAATATCTGAGTACCATGGTGAGTCTAGAAATGCTTCACTGATCAATGGAGTCGCCATGTCTTCCTGGTCATCAATCTGTGCAATAAAATTTATATCCAAAGCATTACAATTGGATTCAGCCATCAATCTGGCTAAACCTTGTCCTTTTATGATCTTGGTTGGTTTAATATCTATGTCATACTCAAGGATAGTGGCAATCCACTTTCCTCTTCTTCCATCTGGCCCATCCTGTGTAAAATATCTTTGACTACAGAATTGGGGACATAGGCAATAATGTGGGAGTAAAGAATATACACTCTGAAATATTTTATGGCTTTAACCAAGGCTAAAGCTTGTTTTTCCATTATGTTATATCTCAAAGGTGCATCTCTAAGGGCTTTACTAAAAAATGCTATGGGTTGTTCAAAACCTTGGTCATTTTGCTACAGTAGAACTGCAGCTATGGTATGTTCTGAGGCAAATGAAAAGATTATGAAATCTTTCTTGAAGTCTGGACTGATTAGGACTGGTGTTTTTGTCACAGCATGTTTAATGGATTCGAATGAATGTTTTGCTTCAAATGCCCATTTTAATACAGAGTCCTTTTTGAACATGTTATTCAGTTCTTTGATAATTTCTGCTAGATTAGAAATAAATATTCTTAAAAACTTAATTTACCTAAAAATACTTGTAACTCCTTGATGTTTCTAGGTGGATGAATGTTCAGTATGGCTTCTATCCTTGCTGGATCTATCCTAATACCTTCCTTTGAGATTATGTGTCCAAGCAATATTCCTTCTTCTAGTCTAAAAAGAGTTTTCTACACTTAATGAAAACTTGTCTCAAATGATCCAAATGTTCATTATCTGACTTAGAAAAAACAGTAATATCATCTAAATGAATAACCAATAATTCATGTATTTCTTTAGCAAAGGCTATATCCATAGCCCTTTGAAAGGTAGCTCCAGCATTCATCAAACCAAAAGGCATTTTCACTTACATGAAAGTGCCCCATGGAGTGGTAAAAGATGTTTTAGGTTGGTCTTCTTCTTGAACAAGTATCTAGTTATATCCTGAGAAACCATCTAATAAAGAAATCCTAGAAGAACCAACTACCCTTTGTAAAATATGATCCATTTTGGGTAAAGGGTAATTGTCCTTTAAAGACACTTTATTAAGATTCCTAAAATCTACACATAATCTAATTTCACCAGTTTTATTTCTTGTAGGTACTAAGTTAGAAACCCAATCATAATATCTGATTGGTGCAATGATTTGGGCATCATGCATGTGTTTAACTTCTTTTTCAATCAAAGGGAATAGGACAGGATTAATCCTCCTCAATTTTTGTCTAAATGGTTTCTGATTATCTTTTATAGGAATCTTGTGTTGAATGATGTTGGTCACATATGCTTTTAAATCTTCGTAACTCCATGCAAATACATCTTGGTATTCTTTTAAAAGTTCCATATATTTTTCTTTTTCTTGAGGGGGTAAATTTTTTGACAATTTGATCATTTTTGGTTTTGTGTCTGTCCCAAAGTTACATTCTTCAATGTCAGACTTGACTGGTTCCATTTTAGGCTTTTTGGGCACATCATTAGAATCAAACAAGTCCTCCAAAGAAGTCAAACCATTAGGTAAAAAATTATCTTTTAAATCTAACATTTCAATTTCATCTTCAATTATTTCCTCTATATCTACCTTCTCTAAGTTATCTATGTCAGATTGAGTAAATACAGTGGGTTTGGTAAGTTTATGTGCATTTATGTTATTTATTTCACAATTAATATCTAAATCTACGTTACACTCTGAATCTAAATTACCATCTGTGTCTGTCATACAATTTTGAAATTCATCCTCACTATTCAAAAAATGGTAAATCTATTCATCTTCAGAGAAAATCTGCCAGTATTTGACATTATCAGGGACAATGGGTCTATATTTAACTTCAGCCGTATGTCTATGTGTTGGTTGAAAAGGTAAGTTACATGTGCTAGCAAAATTTTCTAGGCAATGTGCTTGCAAAATTTGTTTTCTTGGAATAGTAGAAAACTTACATTCTAGTAAATCATCACATCAATCAACTGTTGCATCTCTATATCTAGCTAATCTAGGATTATGAACAGAATAATCTCCATTTACTTGTTTAATGATTAACTCTGAATCTCCCATAATCAAAATTCTTTGACCTCCTAAATTTCGGATGATTTGAAGGCCTAAGATAAGTGCCTCATACTCTGCCATGTTGTTGGTGCATTTAAAGTTGAGTCTAAAGGCATGTCCTTCTGAATAACTGGTCTCAATGTTTGTGAACCACACTCCAGCTCCTGCTCCTGACTTATTCACTGAGCCATCAAAGTCTAAGTGCCAAAGGGCTTGATGGAAAATATTATCATTGTTTGGTTTATGATTTATGTCAATTAATTCAGTTTGGATTTCATTATTATCATAGTTACATAAAATGAGAGAATCAAGATCAATTGGTGTTGAGTAAATTGGGTAATTTATTGATCTCTCAGCATTGCTAACCATGTATTTCATTAGAGTTTCTCTGTAAAGTTTCTTAGGTTGTCCAAACACTGTTATGGTGGCATAGCTCATGTCTAATTGTAGATATCCCTGCAACTTAGCTCCCCATGAGCGAGAAAGAAGCATACCATACTTTGGTGGGATATCAGCGACTACAATATCCATAACCATACTTTTACCAGGATAATGAACCAAATTCACACATAAATCTTTTATCAATCCTATGCACTTAACCTTGCTTGAATCAAAAGAGAATAAATCCTTATAAGGCCTTTTGATTCAAGCAAGGTTAAGTGCATAGGATTGATAAAATATTTCTTTCTCGCTCATGGGGAGCTAAGTTGTAGGGATATCTACAATTAGACATGAGCTATGCCACCATAACAGTGTTTGGACAACCTAAGAAACTTTACAGAGAAACTCTAATGAAATACATGGTTAGTAATGCTAAGAGATCAATAAATTACCCAATTTACTCAACACCAATTGCTCTTGATTTATGATCAATAAATCCTTATAAGGCCTTGTTATTTCTAGATTCAAAGTTTCCATAATAGCTTTTGGCATTAAGTTGTGGGAAGCTCCTGAATCTAACATTGCATTATGTAAAATCTGATCATGAATAGTAAGACTAATATGGAAGGGAGGAACTGATCCATTTGAATGCTTACCATTTACATCAGGGCCAAAAATTAATTCAGTCTGATCATCATTTAAATTAATAGAATCTTCACCAATATTCATATTCAAAGTTTCAGTAATTGTTGACTTATACAAATCATTCTTTACCAATTCTGTCAAAGGAATTTCTCCTAAGACTCCTCACCTACTATAATGGACAAATTTATGCCCAGAGCTTGATAGTTTGACTCAGATAACATTTTGGCAAGCCCATGTCCTTTGATGAGCTTAGTAGGGCGTATGTCTAAATCATACTCCTGTATCTTAGCAATCCACCTTCCCCTTTTTCCTTCACTATCCCCCTGAATAAGGATATCCTTTACAGCAGTTGCAGGTACAAATGCAGTAATATAGGACTGTAAGATATATACACGGAATGCTTTGAGTTATTTCACTAGGGCATATGCTTTCTTTTCCAATATGTTATATTTTAATTATGCATCGCGAAGCACCTGACTGAAAAAGGCAATAGGTTGCTCATAACCTTCCTCATTTTTCTGTAATAAAACTCCTGCTATAGTATGAGGTGATGCAAAAGAAAAAATCATGAAAGGTTTATCATAATCTGGTCCAGCCAACACAAGGGCTTCTGCAAAAGCACTTTTTATCCTGGCAAATGCCTCCCGTGATTCTTGTGACCATTTTATCTCATTATCCCTTCTTAGCATATCTGTTATATGCCTAACTATCTCAGCATAGTTAGGGATAAACCTTCTTAGGAAATTAATGTGTCCAAGGAATACTTGTACTTCTTTCTTATTTTTGGGAAAAGAAATACTGTTTATAACTTCTACCCTCTTGGGATCTATCTTCACCCCATCTTTAGTAACAATATGGCCCAAAAGCTTTCCCTCTTCTAATGCAAATAAAGACTTTTGAGGATTAAGGGAAAGACCATACCTTCTGCATTTCTCAAAAGTTCTTCGCAGGTGCTCAATGTGCTCGGCGTCATTCTTGGAAAATACAGTGATATCATCAAGGTAGACCACCAATAATTTGTCTTGCTCCCCAACAAAGGTAATGTCCATTGCCCTCTGAAAAGTGGCCCCTGCATTAATTAATCCAAAAGGCATCCTGGCATACATAAATGTACCCCACGGTGTGGTGAAAGCAGTTTTATTTTGATCCTCTGGAAGTATAGCCACCTGGTTATAACCAGAGAATCCATCCATCATTGACATTCTGGTAGCTCCCACTACTTTCTGTAGGATGTAATCCATCTTAGGTAATGGATAATTATCCTTTAAGGATGCTCTGTTTAAATTTCTGAAATCCACACACAGCCTTATTTCTCCATTCTTCTTGCGTACAGGGACAAGGTTTTCTACCCACTCAGAGTACCTCAGTGGTACAATTATTTTGGCTTTTAGCAGCTTCTTGATTTCCTTCTCAATAGAAGGCAGCAGCAAGGGATTTATTTGTCTGAGCTTCTGCTTATGGGGTTTTGCATCTGTCTTCAATGGAATTTTGTGCTACATAATGTTGACATCAAAAGTTTTCAAATCTTGATAGGACCATGCAAACACATCTTTGGAAGACTGAAACAATTTCTGATATAACCTTTTATATTCTTCAGGGATCTTCTTAGACAACTTTACAATTTTGGGATCAGCCTCAGTACCCAAATTCAGGTCTTCTACCTGATTCTATTCTACCACTTTGATTGGCTGCAATGAGACATCATTTTTGTCGAATAATCTTTCTAGAGGCACCAACCTGTTGGAAATATTGTCATTGATGGCAAAGGAGGCAGCACTCAGGCAAAGGCGGCAGCACTCAGGCAAAAGAGGCAGCACTGTAGCAAAGGAAGGCAAAAGAGGCACAGCGAAAGCAATAGAGGCAGCAAGAAGAAAGTCAAAATGTAACAACAATAGAAGCACAAAGGAAGAACCGTTATATCTTAAGATATGAGATTAAGTAAGGTGAGTGGACAAGAGTCTAGATTAAGAGGCGGGTAGAGTAGTTACAAAATTCCGGAACGTACCTCCGAACCGTGGAATGTGGCTGCAGGATGTGAGGCAGAGAGAAGTTACAAAATTCCGGGAATCGCACTCTCCAACTGGCGGAGCAGAGGCAGAGACAGAGGCAGAGAGCAGTTACAAAATTCCGAGAATCGCTTCACTCCAGCGGCATATAATACAAAACCATATTCCGGGAATCGGACACTCCAACCGGCATTATACAACACGAATCTTATTCCAGGAATCACAGACTCCAGCCGGGCGTTACACATATAATACAGAACCATATTCCGGGAATCGCACTCTCCAACCGGCGGAGCACATATAACAAATACAAACATTATTCCGAGAATCGCTTCACTCCAGCGGCAAAATATATATAAGCATATATATCAGTTATATACAAGCGGAGCACTTTAACCAAAGGTTCTATCAAAACGAAATGGCTTATAAGGTGGGACCCCTCCCCAATCGCAATCGGAGAAAAGGTTCAATCGGCGAAGTTTTGTTATGTGCTCCGATTAAATGTCAGACCCGATTGAGCTATATACCACAGTTAATTGCTAATCGCATCCGAGTTCCCAATTGCATGTCTTTTGTAAAACACTGCGATTGAAATGGCGGACCCGATCCTGTTATAAGCAAGAGTTAATAGATGCAAATCGCATCCGTGTTCTGATCGCAATCGGAGCTTTTCTATTATGCGCCCCGATTGCATTTGTTTGAAGTTCCGGACCCGATGGGTGTATAAACGGTGGTTAATACATATTTGAGTTACGGTCAAATCGCATTGGCACTGGTCAATCGGAACATATGTTAAAGACTTGCGATTGCGATTAAAGCCCGGACCCGATGGGCTTATAAATTATGACTAACAAATGTTTCAGTTCCATGGTCAATCGCATCGGAGGTAAAGTGGAGCATTGGAACATCACAATAGAAAGTTGTGATTGCGATTGAGAATCGGACCCGATGGACTGATAAATTGTGACTTGATAGGTTTGAGTTTTGGAACATGTTAACAAAGATTTGCGATTGCGATTGAAAGGCCGGACCCGATGGGTTTATAAGCCAAGACTGATATATGTTTGAAGTTTCGCCATAACAGTGAATAATCGCAATCGGAAGAGGCTGAGGAGTGATACATCACATCGGAAAGATCGGCGAGTGAGCCCGAAAGGAGTTCTTATTTGTTTAAAGAGTTTTTATTATATAATGCCGAGAATTGATTTAAGTCTTTTTAAAAGGAAGTTTGTATGTATGCCGAGTGTTGAAATTACTCATATATATATGAAAGGGCGCTGTTATATATATATATATATATATAATGCTGTTGCGATAAGCCATGTGGTCTGTAGACCCACGGGCCTCAGCTTAACGGGAGGGCGATTCTTAATATACAATGACTGTGATATATGTCTGTTCCGCTTGCGGAAAGTTCCACATCAACAAGACACTTGCTGCAAGTCAGCAGTCACGTATTTTTCTAAGAGGCACTCATATAAAAGCACTGTTACACGTATGCAGCAAATACACCATAGCAGAGGACAGAAAAGCATACAGAGCAGAAAAGAGTCAAAACACAGTCACAGAAAAGACAAATGCGCAGCAAACCAAGAGACAAAATAAGTGAGCTGGAATTCATATTGTAATTCAAATGTAAATGTTTTAATTGTTTTTATTGTTTGTGATGCATTGGCAAGTCTCCGAGAGAAAACAAACTCCCACTGTAATGTTAAAATTGACACCTACAGTTATAATTTCTGAGTAAGCTGATAAAAGGAGTAAGAAGGTAGAAGGTAAAGAGACATGACTTTCCATTTCGAATTCCAATCAGAATACAAACAGTCATGTGAGAAAATCTATAAATAATATCAACTGATATTCAAAATAAAAAAAGAGAGAAATTGAGAGAAGGCAAGGGTTGCTAGAAGAGTAAGACAGAAGATTAAAAAAAAAGCATCGTGGCTGAGAAGCTACCCAGGCCGATATTCGAGACCAAGAAACGTTCATTGATAAATTGAGGAGTTGCTTCTCATCAAGTTGCAGCCTATTAGGTCACATGTGCTCACTGAGGTTGGAGTTTCCTGTAGGTTGGTGCCTGTAAACTCATGGGAGTTGGTGCTCAAGCAGTTAGCTTGGCAGAATTGAGGTAGGAGCCGAGTTGCTCTAAAACAAAGGGTGAGAGGGAGTTGGAGCTTGCCCTTGCATCACAACAATAATAAGATGTGGTTTTCTCCCTTTATGGGTTTCCACTTATATCTGGTGTCTCTGTGCATGATATTTATGTATTGATCTGATATGTATCATTTGCTTAATACCCGCTGCTCTCAAATTAAGTCTACTGCTCTATTAAACTAATACTTTCAGATTACATTCTAAGATTACTCTCACATTAAATAGAGTTTGAAATGAAGGTGTAAATAAGTTTATTGAAAAGTTTAAAAGATCAGGAATGTATTAAACTGATTCACCCCCCCCTCTCAAGATCGGGAATGTATTAAACTGATTCACCCCCCCCCCCTCTCAGTTTAATCAGAGATTCAAAAATTGGTATCAGATCGGGTTCCTTTGTACAAGTCTAACAACTGAAAGGAGATCCTAGGTTCCCAAGATGGCTAGTAAAGAAGGATGCTCAACCAATAAAGCCCCTTTCTTCACTGGTGAAAATTATGCTTTCTGGAAAATCAGAATGAAGACATACATAATGTCACTAGGAGTAGAATTCTGGGCTGCTGTGCAATTAGGATATGCCCCGAAGTCAACTGATACAGAGAAAGAAGCTAAAGAAAGCTTTGTAGCTAATGCAAAAGCCATGAATGCCATCCTGAATGGATTATGTGAAGCAGAGTTTATTAAAGTAATGCATAAAGACACTGCCATGAAAATATGGGATACTCTTTAAGACATACATGAGGGAGACCAGAAAGTAAAAACTGCCAAACTTCAAGTATATAGAGCCCAGTTTGAAAACTTAAAAATGAATGATGATGAAGATGTTGGCAGCTTCTTCTTAAAAGTTGCAGAAATTGTTAACAATATGAAAGCTCTTGGAGAAACCATACCATAAAGTATAGTTGTGCAAAATATTCTAAGATCACTCCCATCCAGATTTAATCCCAAGGTATCTGCAATAGAAGAGACAACGGATTGGGAGACTCTGACCATGAACCGGATACTTGGAAATCTAACAGCCTATGAAATGAGGCTCCCCCAGAAGAAGCCAAGTACAAGGGAAGCAGCATTCAAAACAGAAAAGAAGAAAGAAGAAAAGGAAGAAATATGCTCTTGCTCTGATGAAGAAGAGGCTAAATTTGTCAAGAAATTGGATAGAGGCTCAGGTAGATACAAAGGTAAACTTCCCTTCAAATGCTTTAACTGTGGAAGAGTTGGACATTATGCTGCTAAATTTCCTCACAAGAAAGTAAGAAATCAAGCTCAAGAATCAGAGAAAGACACATCAAAGTTCTGGCATAAAGGAAAGAAATTCAGCAGAAAATCCTTCTATGCTCAGCAAGACAGCAGTGCATCTGAAGACTCAGAAGAACCCTCAAGTGAAGAAGGAACCTCAGAATTTTTATTGATGGCCATAGAAGATCTTGAGGGACTTCTACTAGAAGATGAAGAAGAAGAAGGGGAAGTAGACCTTGAGGGGGAGCTAAGAAGTGCTCTGGAGGAGATTGACAGACTCAAACTAAAATGCAGAAAACAAAAAGAGATTCTCCTAAAATGTGTGAAGAAGAACAAAATTCAGAAGTCCTCATGCAGCTGAAGGTAAAGCTTGAAGAAGCCAAGAAGATAGAAGATATGTTACTTCAGCAAATCAAAGATAAATCTCGAGAACAAGAGAAGCTGGAAGAAGAAATTATGTGTCTGAGAAAGAAATTAGAAAATGCTCAACAGAAAGTTTCTATATACCCTTCTCAAACAAAAAGCTCTATTAAGTTGAATGAAATTTTGGTTGCTCAAAGATCCCCTATGATAAAGACTGGAATAGGCTACGAAGGAGAATCAAGTAAAGGAAAAGAAAAGGTTGACAGAGAGATTATTTTTGTAAAAACAAAGAAGGATGAGGAAGTAGCTCAGATAATTCCTACAAAAGAAGAAATCTGCAATAAGAGAGATAGAGAGCAGAAGAAACCTCTAGTAACAAAGAATATAATGAATACTAAGATGGCAGAAAAAGAATCATATGCCCCTAAGTATATCAAATTTGGAAGTCATCAGAGGAAATTCTTCCCTCCTATGAAGAATGCCACCTGCTATGTCTGCCACAAGCCAGGACACATTGCTGCATATTGTTATGCAAGGAAGAGTAATTCAGACCTGCAAAAGATGCAAACAGTGAAGAGGCTATCTCAAACAAACAAATGGAAAAAACAACCCTACATCAGGTATGCAAATAATTTCTATGGTTATTATTTTTATTGTAAGGAATTTGGCCATAAAATTATTGAATGTAGAAAGTATAGACAAAGACTGATGTTCAATACCTCAAGGAGGTTTATGAGTCAAAGCAATTTTGTTCATGCTCACAATTCTGCAAAAAATATAATCAAATGTTCAAAAGGGGGCCTCCAGTAGATAAAGAAGGTGAATAACTGTGACCTGGCTCTAACTACTCAAGATCTGAAAAGCCAGTGGTACTTGGATAGTGGCTGCTCCAAACACATGACTGGAGACAGAAGCAAGTTTATAACTCTTGATGAAAAGAAATCTGGCAATGTTATTTTTGGTAATGATAAATCGGGAAAGATCAAGGGAAAAGGCTCAGTCAGCATAGACAATGGCAGAGGAAAAGCCCAAGAGGTACTATTTGTGGATGGACTGAAAGCAAATTTACTGAGTGTCAGTCAGATGTGTGACAAAGGCTGTGAAGTTCTTTTTAGAGGACAAGATTGTGTAGTCAGGTCAAGCACGACAGGAAAGACTCTACTCAAAGGTGTTCGAACAGAGAACAATGTATACATAGTGAAAGAGGAAGATGACGCCTGCCATCTTAGCAAACTTGAGGAGTCATGGTTGTGGCATAGGAGATTGGGACATCTCAGCTTTGACCATATCATCAAATTGAGCAAGAAGAAAGCTGTCAAAGACATGCTAGAAATAAAAAGGCCTTCAAGTACTATATGAAAATCTTGTCAATTGGGGAAACAGACTCGCACATCCTTTAAATCTAAAGAGGAGTTGTCAACAAGAAGACCACTCCAGCTTGTGCACATGGACCTGTGTGGACCTGCTAGAACTAGAACACCAAGTGGAGAATCCTATTTCATGCTAATAATAGATGACTTCTCCAGAATGACATGGGTTGCCTTTCTCAAAAATAAATCAGAAGCATTGGAAAAATTTAAGATATTCAGAGCATTTGCAGAAAATCAAACTGGATGCAAGCTGAAATGTATCAGATCAGACAGAGGAGGAGAATTCATAGATTATGACTTTGCAGACCTATGTAATGAACATGGAATAAAGCAACAATTTACTATTGCAGGGACACCTCAGCAGAATGGAGTAGCAGAGAGACAAAACAGGTCTGTACAACAAATAGCCAGAGCTATGATGCAGAGAATAATATTGCTCAAACCTTCTGGGCAGAAGCAGTACACACAGCAGTACATATCCTTAATAAAGCTCACTTAAGGCCAAGCAGTGACAAGACTCCATATGAACTATGGCATGGAAAGCCAGCTTCAATAAAACATTTCAGAGTCTTTGGTAGCAAGTGTTACATAAATAATAATGATGAAAACCTTGGGAAATTTGATGTAAGAGCAGATGAAGGGATTTTTCTAGGATATGCTTCCAAAAGCAAAGGGTACAAGTGCTACAACAAGATCCTTCGGAAGATAGTTGAAAGTATTGATGTGAGATTTGATGAAGAACTTCCAAACAATACTAGAGATACAGACTGCTGCAGTCCATCAGACAACCATGAAGAGGAAGGCAAGGATGATGATGAAACAAGCAAGACAACAGATGATGCAGAGCTGAGCTCGAAAACCCCCTCAAGATACACTCAGAAGAATCATCCTGAAGATCAGATCATAGGAGACAAGAAAGCGGGAGTCCAGACAAGAAGGCAGCTAACAGAACAAACAGAAGAAGTATACATAGCCATGTTATCACAAATAGAGCCAAAGAAATTTGAAGAAGCCAGCAAGGACAAGTATTGGATAAAAGCAATGAATGAAGAATTGGACCAAATTGAGAAGAACAATACCTGGGAACTAGTTCCTAGACCTATTAAGAAAAATATCATTGGTTCAAAATGGGTATTCAAAAACAAAATGAATGAGCAAGGACAAGTAATCAGGAATAAAGCAAGGCTGGTCTGCAAAGGATACTCACAAATAGAAGGACTTGATTATGATGAAACATTTGCCCCTGTAGCTAGAATGGAAGCTATCCGAATGTTCCTGGCATTTGCATGCTATCAAGACTTCAAGGTATATCAAATGGATGTAAAGTCTGCTTTTCTTAATGGAGATCTAAAAGAAGAAGTGTACATGGAACAACCAGAAGGCTTCTCATTGACAGACAAAGAAGACTATGTGTGCAGACTGAAGAAGGCCCTATATGGACTGAAACAGGCTCCTCATGCTTGGTACTCAAGACTGGACAAATATTTTCAAAAACGGGGTTTTAAGAGAGGTGGAGTAGACAACAATCTATACATAAAAGCACATGAAAATGAACTCCTAATTGTTGTTGTATATGTTGATGACATTATGTTTGGAAGCAACAAAGATGAACTAGCAAAAGGGTTTGCTGATGAGATGAAAACAGAGTTTGAAATGTCTATGATTGGAGAACTCAGTTTCTACTTGGGACTGCAAATTCAACAAAATAACACAGGCACATTCATTTCTCAAGAAAAATACTTAAAAGAAATGCTGAAAAAATTCAAAATGGAGGACTGCAAACCAATGACAACCCCCATGATCACGGGATGCAAGCTGTGTGCTGATGATAGGTCTGTAGATGTAGATCAAAAACTCTACAGATCCATGATAGGAAGCCTTCTGTACTTGACAGCTTCAAGACCAGACATCATGCTAGTAGTAGGACTAGTGGCAAGATATCAAGCAGCACCTAAACAAAACCATCTTCTGGCAGTAAAAAGAATACTCAGATATCTACAAGGAACTACACAATATGGGCTTTGGTATCCTAAAGGCAAAAGCTTCACCTTGACAGCATACACAGATGCAGATTGGGCCAGCTGTGTGGATGATAGGAAGAGTACAAGTGGAGGTGCATTCTATCTAGGAGAAAGTCTGGTGGCATGGCTAAGAAAGAAACAAACATCCATCTCCCTGTCTACAGCTGAAGCAGAATATATAGCAGCAGCAGCATGTTGCACACAAGTCATGTGGATGAAGCTGACACTTCAAGACATGAAGGTAAGCATTAATGAACCTATCTCAATCAAATGTGATAATACAAGTGCTATAAGTATATCTAAAAATCTTGTGCTTCATTCAAAAACTAAACATATACCAATCAAGTATCATTTTCTCCGAGAACAAGTGGCTCAGAAGATAGTTAAACTGGACTATGTATCAATGAAAGAATAGATAGCAGATATATTTACCAAACCACTTGCCAGAGAACCATTCGAATACTTGAGAGACAAACTAGGGGTAGTATCTGTAGATACTATTCTCTAATATGAAGAGAAAGTACAGTCTCAGGGGGAGAGCAAAACGAAGATATCATTCCAGGGGGAGAACAGCCAGCAAGATAAGCATAAAACAAGTCCACAGGATCAGCATTATCAATATTATCAGCATTCAGAAGCAACAAGAACCTTTCAATCGTAAAATGCATCATCTATGTCTGCAATCTAGCACATATTACAGGCACTACAAATGAAACACATCATAGTCCAATTTCGGCAGAAGAGGACCTAAACGTAACTCAGAGAAAGGAAATACAACGACAGAACCCATACGGAGGGATGAGGAGTCATCCTTTGCCATTGATGTCAAAGGGGGAGGAAGAACAAATAGCAAACAGGAAGAGCAAGCAACACGAGAAAGAGAAAGCAAACAGAGAAAGTGGATTGCCATCAATGCCAAAGGGGGAGACTGTTGGAAATATTGTCATTGATGGCAAAGGAGGCAGCACTCAGGCAAAAGAGGCAGTGCTGTAGCAAAGGAAGGCAAAAGAGGCACAACGAAAGCAATAGAGGCAGCAAGAAGAAAGTCAAAATGTAACAGTCATAGAAGCACAGTGAAGAACCGTTATCGGAAGATAGAGACAGAGGCAGAGTGACAGAAGCAGAGACAGAGGCAGAGAGCAGTTACAAAATTTCGGGAATCGCACTCTCCAACCGGCGGAACAGAAGAAGAGACAGAGGCAGAGAGCAGTTACAAAATTCCGGGAATCGCACTCTCCAACCGGCGGAGCAGAGGCAGAGACAGAGGCAGAGAGCAGTTACAAAATTTTGAGAATCGCTTCACTCTAGCGGCATATAATACAGAACCATATTCCGGGAATCGCACACTCCAACTGGCGTTATACAACACGAATCTTATTCCGAGAATCGCAGACTCCAGCCGGGCGTTACACATATAATACAGAACCATATTCCGGGAATCGCACTCTCCAACCGGCGGAGCACATATAACAAATACAAACATTATTCCGGGAATCGCTTCACTCCAGCGGCAAAATATATATAAGCATATATATCAGTTATATACAAGCGGAGCACTTTAACCAAAGGTTCTATCAAAACAAAATGGCTTATAAGGTGGGACCCCTCCCCAATCGCAATCGTAGAAAAGGTTCAATCGGTAGAGTTTTGTTATGTGCTCCGATTAAAGGCCGGACCCGATTGAGCTATATACCACAGTTAATTGCTAATCGCATCCGAGTTCCCAATCGCATGTCTTTTGTAAAACTTTGCGATTGAAATGGCGGACCCGATCCTGTTATAAGCAGGAGTTAATAGATGCAAATCGCATCCGTGTTCTGATCGCAATCGGAACTTTTCTATTATGCGCCCCGATTGCATTTGTTTGAAGTTCCGGACCTGATGGGTGTATAAACGGTGGTTAATACATATTTGAGTTACGGTCAAATCGCATCGGCACTGGTCACTCGGAACATATGTTAAAGACTTGCGATTGCGATTGAAGCCCGGACCCGATGGGCTTATAAATTATGACTAACAAATGTTTCAGTTCCATGGTCAATCGCATCGGAGGTAAAGTGGAGCATCGGAACATCACAA
Source organism: Pinus albicaulis (assembly GCA_034641835.2). Lineage (NCBI taxonomy): Eukaryota > Viridiplantae > Streptophyta > Pinopsida > Pinales > Pinaceae > Pinus > Pinus albicaulis. Next base: position 345,227,225 of record CM076572.1, read on the forward strand.
CAGAAAGTTGCGATTGCGATTGAGAATCGGACCCGATGGACTGATAAATTGTGACTTGATAGGTTTGAGTTCCGGAACATGTTAACAAAGATTTGCGATTACGATTGAAAGGCCGGACCCGATGGGTTTATAAGCCAAGACTGATATACGTTTAAATTCGCCATAACAGTGAATAATCACAATCGGAAGAGGCTGAGGAGTGATACATCGCATCGGAAAATATCGGCGAGTGAGCCCGAAAGGTGTTCTTATTTGTTTAAAGAGTTTTTATTATATAATGCCGAGAATTGATTTAAGTCTTTTTAAAAGGAAGTTTGTATGTATGCCGAGTGTTGAAATTACTTATATATATATGAAAAGGTGTTGTTATATATATATATAACGCTGTTGCGATAAGCCATGTGGTCTGTAGACCCACGGGCCTCAGCTTAACGGGAGGGCGATTATAAATATACAATCACTGTGATATATGTCCGTTCCGCTTGCGGAATGTTCCACATCAACAAGACACTTGCTGCAAGTCAGCAGTCACGTATTTTTTCTAAGAGGCACTGATATAAAAGCATTGTTACACGTATACAGCAAATACACTACAGCAGAGGACAGAAAAGCATACAGAGCATAAAAGAGTCAAAACACAGTCACAGAAAAGACAAATGCGCAGCAAACCAAGAGACAAAATAAGTGAGCTGGAATTCACATTGTAATTCGAATGTAAATGTTTTAATTGTTTTTATTGTTTGTGATGCATTGGCAAGTCTCCGAGAGAAAACAAACTCCCACTGTAATGTTAAAATTGACACCTACAGTTATAATTTCTGAGTAAGCTGATAAAAGGAGTAAGAAGGTAGAAGGCAAAGAGACATGACTTTCCATTTCGAATTCCAAGCAGAATACAAACAGTCATGTGAGAAAATCTATAAATAATATCAGCTTGATATGCAAAAGGGTAAGAGAGTGCAAATCCAGAGAAGGCAGAGTATAGAAGTGTAAGACAAAGAAGACTAAAAGAAGAGCAGAAAGAGAAGCTACAGAACAGAGCTGATATCTGAGGTAAATCAGCAAACATTCAGTTTGGAAAATTGAGGAAGTTGGAGCTTCCTTATCAAGTTGCAGCTTGATAGCTGTCAGTTGTAGCTGACTGAGGTTGGAGCCTCCTGTAGGTTGGTGCCTGCAGAAAATTGAAGGGAGTTGGTGCTTCCTTACCAGGATTTGGCTTACACGGGGGTGAGTAGGAGCCTCCTCACAGGTTGGTGCTTATGACAGTGGTGAGAGGGAGTTGGAGCTTGCCTTTACATCACAACAATAATAAGATGTGGTTTTCTCCCTTTATGGGTTTCCACTTATATCTGGTGTCTCTGTGCATGATATTTATGTATTGATCTGATATGTATCATTTCCTTAATACCTGCTGCTCTCAAATTAAGTCTACTTCTCTATTAAACTAATACTTTCAGATTACATTCTAAGATTACTCTCACATCAAATAGAGTTTGAAATGAAGGTGTAAATAAGTTTATTGAAAATTTTAAAAGATCAGGAATGTATTAAACTGATTCACCCCCCCCTCTCTTAGTTTAATTAGAGATTCAACACAACCCTCTAGGTATTATGTTTCCCTTTAACTGCAACACTTTACTTCCTGCCACTTTCTCCTCCCAATTTCTTTTTGGAGTATCTTCAGATTCTACCTCTTCTTCATCATCAATCTCCATATTAGAGAATTCTCCCACTGTTTCCAGGAATCTCTTTATCTTTTCTTCATCTTCAAACACCTGCCAGTGTTTGATGTTGTCCGGGATTGAAGGCCGATAACACACATGAACTTCATATCTTAAAAGGGGGTTCTGAGGTGGCCGGAACGTACTAGCAGCTACAGCAAGGGAATCAACCATTCTATTCTGTTCTCGGGGCATGAACTGGATATTGAATGCCAAGAAGAAATTCTCTACCATGTCCCATACTTCATTCCTATAGGCTCTTAGCCTAGGATGTTTGGTTTGACATTGATTCCTAACCTGTCTTACTACTAGTTCTGAATCTCCCAGAACTTTTAAACTTTGTATATTCATATTCCTAGTTGTCTGCAATCCCAACAGAAGTGCTTCATATTCAGCCACATTATTTGTGGCTTCGTACTCTAGCTTAAAAGACAGAGGGACCCATCTTCCTGTAGGGGAAATTAATAGTATACCTGCTCCATTTCCTTCTCTTGAATTCGCTCCATCAAAATGTAATGTCCATATTCCTGCTTCATGTCTTTCTGAAGGCTGCTCAGTCTTGATCTGGCAAAAGAATGTTTCATGAGCATAATCTTGATCTTCTTTGAGCATCAAGCATGATAAATCTCCTTTTTTACTATAGACTGGTGAATTTACAGAGTTGTCAGCCTTTGTCACCATCTTGACAAATCTAGTCTCCCTGTATAACCTCCTCTCTTGGCCACCAAAAACTGGGATAGTGGCATATGTTAAATCCATCTTGATTGATCCACCAATTTTTGTTCCCCAGGACCTTAACAGCAACATACCAAAGCGAGCTGGAATGTCGGCCACCACTATGTCCATTACCACACTTTTTGCTGGGATTTGGGCCAAATTGACCACTAAATCCTTGATCATCCCCAAGCATTTAACTCTTTTGGAATCAAATGAATAGAGATATTTATATGGACGTGTGATTTGTAAACCTAGTTTTTCCATGACTGACAGAGGCATAAGATTGTGGGAAGCTCCAGAATATAGCATACAGTTATGTAATAGCAGGTCATGAATCACTAGAGACACATAGAAGGGAGGAGTAGAGGGATCTACCTTTTCAACATGGGGGCCAAAAACTACCATGGGTCTTTCTTCTTGAAGATTTAGACTATCTGGGATGACTGGTGCTTCTGGAGGGAGCATGAAAGATGTGACTTGATATTGATATGCTGGTTGTTTCAACAGTTCAGTCAAGGGAACTGGGATTTTGACTTTTTCTAGTTCTTTTTGTAGACTGAAAGCAGGAAGGGAATTTTTTGCCACAATCTCTTTTGGCTCTTTGTTTTCAACTGGGGGCTGGACTTATTTTGACACAGATTTGGCATTAGTAGGAGTGACTACTTTTGAAGAAGAAGGAATTTGATCATTAGACTGCAGAGGTTTGTTTAGAGGCTGCTTACCTTTGTCTGCAACTTTCTGCATTATAGCCTCCTTTTGAGCAGGTGCTTCCTTCGGTGGTAATTCTTCTTCTTTCTCTTCGGTACGAGTCCTCTTCCTAGAATATCTGAGATCATATCTTCTATTGAAATGTGCTTGCATGAAATCATCAAATTTCTTACAATAATGATCAAAATTTGCTTGATCTTCGTCTTTGATCTTTTCTTCTTCTTGCAATGAACACCCAGCTTCATCATTCCCTTGCAAAGGGCATTCTTCTCCGTCACTATTTGAAAAGGAAATATTTGCATCCTCCATTCTATAGGCAGCATCTTCAGTGGAGTCATCTACTGGACCTTCCAGGTACAATGGGTGTGGCACTTGATCGTGTTGCTCCTTTGCTTCCCTTGGCAATATTTGCAAGGGTGGTTTCCTATATTGAGGATTGTATCCTCTGTTTGGAGCATTCTGGAAATATCTAAAGGCTGAATTCTTGGCCTCCAATTCAAGCTTAACCATTTTCTTAATTAATTTTCTCATTTCTTCCATTTTTTCTTAGTCTCTGTCCTGACTAGAGGTAGACACCTCTTCCTTTCCCCTTCTTCTAGAATCTTGTTCAGATTTTCCTTTCAACTTACCAATGGAGGCAAAGTTTGCTTCCAACTCTAGTGCATTTGATTGAGCATCATCTAGAGTAGCAGGCTTTCTTTCTCTAAGAGAGAAACCAAACTCTGAATCAAAGGCTGCAACAAAAACTACTTTAGCAGTAGTCTGATGGGGTTTCATATCAACAGGGAGATTCAGATATAGTTTATTAAACCTCTTGATAAATTCTGACACTCCTTCATTGTGTCTTTTCTTTAGTATATTGAACTCAATGAGAGAATTTCCATGATCTTTCTTCTCTCCCCATTTCCTGAGGAAAGTTTCTTCCATGTTGTCCCAGGTGGTAATAGAACGGCCAGCCAATGTCTTAAACCATTTTCAAGCTTCATCATCTAGAGATTGCACAAACAGTCTTAAGACCACATCTAGATGTTCAACATTAAAGTTCTCTACAAAAGAGCAGAAAGTCTCAAGGTGTTTCTGGGCATCAATTTCATTTTCTCCATTGAATCTGGGCAAGACCTTCAGATAATCTTGGGGCATATCATTCAGCACTTGGGGTAATGCCAGGGGAGCATATTTATTCATCAAGAAAGCGAGAACATTAGCCATTGGAGGAGGTGGAGGTAGTGCGATAGTTTGATGAGTAATAGGAGGAGGAGGAGGAAGTGGAGTATGAATAATAATAGGAATATAATCAACTGTAGCTTGAGGAGTTGAGGGGAGCGAAGGTCTATTATCAGCAGAAACTTCGGTTACTTCCTTGACCTATTCATCCTCAGGAGTAGGGTGAACACTGTTTTTGTTCCTGATACCCTCTCGGGGTGGACTATCTAAGTAATAATATTCAGTATCTCCCATATCGGAGTCGGGAATTTGCAACTGAGAATCTTGAGAGGAAGAGGAAGGAAAATCTTCTACGAGCACTTCAGGAATTTTGGAAAGGGATGATTTTCTTTCCCTCCAATTTCTTCTATGTATAACCTATTCAGGGTCAGACACGGAAGGTGTCTTTGGTTTAGATGAATCTGACCTCAGGTGTGGCTTACGAGGAGCCAGGACTGCAAATGGATTTATCAAATAACAACTGTGGAGTCGCCAAGGTGAGGGATATAAAACTCTCAAGTCTCTGTGCTCACCTACTTAGAGAGTGAATATGATTTTGTCGAGGCACAGGGATTATAATTTTCTTAAAGTCGTCCCCGGCAACGGTGCCAGAAAGATGTTGTAACTCCTATAGACAGCCTAGAGTTGTAATAGACCAGTGCCTAGGACATCTTAGCATAGCAAGGAGCTTATAATATGGTGGATGAAGTTGTCAGCTTCAGCTCTCATGCTATCTCCTGAAAACAGGTAAATGAAACAGAATGGGACCAAACCCTCATAAACTGACACAGAGAAAGAGATACTGCAAAGGCAAGATGCAGAACTCTAATACAAAAGCAACAGACAATTCAGAGACAGTTTACTGCAAAGCGAGCCGATTCAGAAATACTCCACAGACATAAATTATCAGAAGGTGTATGTAGTGAAATAAATAATGAGAATATATTAGTCAACATTGAGTTGATACCCAGATATACAATACCACCATGCATGGGCTTACCAATCTAAGAATCCATACATGATAATAGCATTTTAAAAAGCACCCTCCCAAAGCAACTAATATAGCAGAAACATGGTTTAGATGAGTAATGAAACAACATATCATGCATGAGCCATATTTAAAGCGCTTGACTGACCCAAGTATGGGCATCAACTAGGATGAATCCTTACCAGGAGTCAGTGAGCCACTCACATTCCAGAACATGATACAAGAAAGGTGGGTGAGATGAAATGATATATTAAATAACATATAAAAGAGAGTTACAGACTGTGAAATACCAAAGACCAGAATCCTCTTTGACAGACAGAACTCCTCCTCACTGAGACCCTATGGGCTCTGAACCTTCATACAATAGTTTTACAAATTGTATGCAAAAAGCCTTTCACTGCATAATTTTCTGATATAAATATGGAACCCTTACAAAGCATTTTTTCATGGTTTTTATAGAAGAAACAAAAACCTAGTAAAAGTGGTGGGTGCTGAACATTTAATTGCATAATTAAGAAAAAATGGTGGAGACGTGCACGCCCATACTGCTTGATGGCGTTGAAGTGCTGTAAGTACTCTGCCGCCTGTTCTTTGAAATAAATGTGCTAGGTGAAAGCCTCTTCAGAAACATAACGTATGGATGAAATCCCATAAATAATCTGTCCTTTCCTGAAGGGAGATTTGGCTGTAAGAAGACCTGGAGGGTATTGTTTTTTGTACATCGTACCCTTTACCGGCCAAACCCTGAATTAAGATTGAAAATCTTCCATATTGGACACTGAACTTTTGGATCTTCTGCTGATACTCTTTGCCGCAACATTAATATCTTCATCTGCAAAAATCTATGCTTTTAATAACTCCAGAGGGTTTGATAGATTTTAACCCTGCTTCCTTTAATGAGAGTCGTGTCGTAACAGCCTCCCAAATCATTTTTCCATAAATTTTTCCTCTGAAAAATTGACCTTTGCCGCGGCCTCTATCACAGTGATTGAGACTGTGAATCATAGCAGTTCTTCTCAGCTGTAACCCTTCAAAATCCACAAACATGTTAAGGAAAACCAGGCACAGGGATGGAGGGTTGTGGTGGGATGAATGGAAATGTTTGTGGAGATTGGTGGAATGGCGAAACGATGTAGGGTGGCGAAAAAAAAAACGTTGAAACGGTGAAGGATGGACTGGCAAGAGTTTTTAACGTAGAATGTTAAAATATGACTTACGAATGGAGGATATGAATGGTGGAGAAAAATGTGATGAACACGTGGGAGTTATGACGCATGGACGTACGACAGATTGTATGGAGGGGGGGGGTGACGTGGTGGTGCAAAGTCAATGGCGGGCATATGACCGAATGCGGACCGTTCGATCTCAGGAGGAGATCGACAGCTTGAACTGCGTTGGGGGGACAATGGACCATGGGCCCGGAGCACTGTGCACTTGGACTAACACATTCACAACTTTGCAAAGCGACCACCATCGGATGGAGGCCCACAGATTAGACGGTTCACGTTCATATCGCTGCGTGACTTTGATCGATCGTTAATACCCGATGGAGGGCGGTATTGAAACCGTACGCTGGGATGCGTGGCAGGCGCTGAATGGAATCGCTGGCCCGTGGATATTTATCGCCTTCTGCCGAAAGGCGGTGCGACATAAACCGCTGGTTTTGAGCAGTGGATACGGGCGCGGGGACCACCAGGGCGGACGGGCAGCGAACCGTTGATCCATGATTTGATCGGATGGCTCAGGATGCGCCTGATACTCTTTGATAAGTGCCCAGTGCTTTTGTACTCGGTTCTGACTTTCGGTCCCATGGAAGAAAGGGGCGGAGGCTTGGCTGAAGGGGCTATGCCACAAATATTTTTAAACATGCATTTTCAGCCTTTGATATGGTGTTTCGGAGGCGGGAAATGATAACGACAGGCTTGAGAATGGTTTTCCAAGGCTGCAAGAGGGAGATTTGAGAGATTTAAGCCAAATTGTCCATGAAATTTTATGTGAAAGGGATCATGATCAACAGCCAGCATGGAAGAAATCCTAGTCGCTGCAATTCCTACAATTACTACAACAGTTCCATCTACTTCAGCAGCTCCAGTGGCTACAACAGTTCCAGTAGCTACAACAGTTCCAACTACATCAGGCACTACATCAAAAATAGATTCAACAACAGCAGCAGATCATCCTAGTGATGAAGCAGGTAAATTGATCAAATCCATGCAGGATATGTCAATATAGACTACTGAAATAAATAGACTTAGAGAAAAAATAAAAAGTCTAGAGGATGAAAATAAGTTGGTACAAATCATGCATAAATCAGAAGCACAGAAGTCAAACAGATTGACTAATAGAGTACATAAGTTAGAGAAAGAATTGACACTAAAAGAACCACTTGCCCACGTAAAAAACAACTGTGGGCCAATATCATTAACTCTGTTAATGATATTTGGCCATCTATCCAAGTTATCTTTGAGCAGAAGGATTTGATCAAGGAAGCAAGTGAAGCTATTTAGAAAGCCAAAGAGGAATTTGGGAAGAAACTAGAAGAGGCCACTGAGATCATTAAGTTTCTCAATTCTAAGAACAAACATGAATTAAAAGAAATTGGCATAAGTGACAGAACTGAAATAATTCTAGAGGTAAGAAAGGTAATTTCCAAAAGGAACCTAATGACGCAACTTGAGGACAAGTTTCAAAACATAGAGCTTGCAATAACCAGATTCATGGTCAAATTTGATGTTTTGAGGCAAAAAGATCTACCAAATCCATTAGTGATCAATGAGAGATTGATGAAGCATGAAGAATTTAACAAGAAAATTAGAGAAGTGGCCAAAGAACAGTCCAACAATTCCTCCATGAAAGGAATGCCTACAGAAAAAGTACTCTATCAGAGTTTTGAAAATCTATTTTACCTCCAACATGAGGTAAATCATATCTTTATAAACAAGCCTACTTTTGCAAAATACACAGAAGCTGATGAAATTTACAAAAGAATGGTAAAATTCAAATTACCAGATGAATAGGCTTAGGAAAAGTTATATGATTTACTGTGATAGTAAAAGTAAAATAGGTAAAAGAGAAGTCAAAGTTAAAACAGAGCATGCAGGTTAAAGAGTGACAAAGCAGTCAAAGTTAAAAGTAAAAGGCAGAGTTTAAAGAGCAGTAACAGAGTTTAAAGAGAATCAGATGACAAGGCAGAGTGAAAGACAAGCAACGTAAAAGACAATCAACATAAAGAAAACAAAGAGATAAAGCAACAAAAGATCAAAGAACAAACAAAAACTCCAAATAAGCAGGGACAACTTGCATTAGTTACTTAGTTGTCTCTATCTTGTTGCATGAAGATATTTATTTTCCTTGAATGATTCAATTTTTGGATATTTTGTAATAGTTTTTGTATAAATACTTCATAATTTGAAGTATTGAGTGTGGATTCCTGAACATTTCTATAGCTGTAATTGATCCAATGTAATATTCCCAAATTTTCACATGATATTTGGAATATTAGAGTTCTTAATAAACCTACTTAATTAAGTAAATAAAAGGGTGGGGGGACCCATAATCTTGAAATAAGAATAAAATCCACTTTTGATGTGTGTATGTGGATATTTCAGATCTAGATCTACATAATGGAGTAGTAGAGCAACCACTTAATGTGAAAGGAGTGGAGATCATGTCTCATTATTGAGATCAATCATGGAGGTTGATACAATCAACTAAGATCTTTGAAGGGATCAAACATAAGATCAGAGAACATCTATGAGATGATGGAGGAAGTGGTGCATTAATGCACACATGATGGAGAGTGTGATAAGTACATTCACATATGATGGAGATCATGAAATGACAGCGCAGTCAACATGGAGACCTATGTCCACATGTACAACAAAGTTATGAGAAGGGCCAAGGCATGAGAAGGCTCATAATATATATAAAGAAGATGAAGGCACAATAGAAGGCATGTGGAAGATTATTATTGATGTATGATATGTTTATATCTGGAATTGTCATGTGACATTCCATTCTTTCTTTGGTTGTTTAACTAAGATTGCAAGTGCTATTTAGCACTGGGTGTTCCTGGTCGGTAACCCCACCTCTTTCATTGAGTAGCTCTTGAAAGAGTATTGTACTTCATTCATCATCAAGCATTGGTGCCATATTGTTCCCACTTTCTGTAGAACAACCATATTCAGAAATTGCACATTTCTGAAGACCAGTTTGAGAGGAAGAGGTTGTCCTTCAATATTTCAGTTGAGGAACCGGTGAAGGATTCATCCTATCACCTTGAGCTTCAAGATCAGCCTTCCAGTGCTTCATATCTATATTAGGCATCATGCCATCTATTATTCATCTCCCAACAACAGTAATCCCTTCAGGAATTGCGCAGTCCATTCTTGTAGATCCAAGGGAGAAGGGAAGTAGCTAGCATTTCAGCTAGTAATCCAGTGAAGGACCTGTTAGACTCCTATACCAATAGGTGTCATTTTTCATGATTGACTTGTTGAAATATGTAATATTTTCAAACCTTTTTCTTGAGCAAAGGTGTTCCATATTCTTAAAAAATCAAAAAATTCAAAAATTTTAAAAAATGTAAAGAGGGTATACCCTAAAAGAAAAATCAAAGGGTAAAAAGAATAAAATGGTCAAAAAAGTGAAAGAAATGAACCCCACCAAAAAGAAAGACCAAGGAAAGTGTGCAAGTCTAAATGCCACTACTTTTTGCTCTAATGTAATAAACAATATTGTGTGCAGCTTGTCAAACTTTCGCCACAATTTATGAAGAGTCAAACTGTTTAAACTTGACTCATTCATCTTTCAATTTCATGTTGTAGAATAGAGAATAAATATCTAGCCAAACAGTTTAATCTTGGCAGATAAAAAGATAGGTAGAGCTAATAAAAGGTGCTCAACAGTTTAATCTGAGCCCTTGGATGTAATAAGTGTAGATTTAGATAGGGTTTCCATGTAAAAGAAAAAGATGATTGATAAGGGTTTTCCAGTCTAAGTGCACCCTAATAAAGAAGAGAAAATGGTAGGGTAAAGTAAGTAGGGCAGGTAGATGTTGTTGCAGAATCACATGAGATGATTGATGGTTCCAAATGTGTTCAATTTTTAACTTTCATCACAAAGTGCAAAGGCAGATACTACATTGGAAAAAGTTCACAGCAAAGCAAAGTCAAGATTATTAACTTCCCCTTCATTTTTCCCTAAAAGGTTTCACTAATTTCCCCTAAGTGCTAAGGTATTTGAAGATTAGAGGGGCTCAAGGCATTTCCTTGACTTTTGGAGGGACCGGACCCTCGGCCCAATAATTGAAAAGACCTAAGTACTTGAAAACATCCATTATCACATTCATTCATCTTTTTCCTAAGTAAAATCCCATTTTACTTAGGAAAATCCTTCAATATTCCATGAAAAGCCCTCAAAATCACTTTTTATTCTAAGTCTAAGTGATGAAAGTATAAATAATGCTATTTAATTTTGAATCTTCATTTTCTTGGTTATATTTAAGTATTTTGAGTTAAGATTGTCCCTTTGTCATATTAATTCTAATTTATATATTAACTCCCTATGAAAATCACCTTTTCCTATGTATATAATTCCTTTTCATCTAATATTTCCAAAAAACCCATGTATTATAGCTATTTTAGCCAAAAGTATTTTATTCCAACTTATTCAAATTAAAAACCCACCATATGCCCCCTTTTGGCTAAAAAATAACATTAATTCTATTCCCACCCCCATGGTAAGAAAATCACATTGGTTTAATTATCATATATTAAAAATATACGAAAAAGGTTTAAACATATGTATATATGTTTAAAATAGAAAAATAAATGCAAAGTTTAATTAAAACTAAAATTGAAATAAACCATCCCCGCGCATTTAACATTTCCCGACCATTTTTTCCATATGAGATTAATTAGTCCTTAAGATTAATTGATAATCAACCCCCGCCAATAGAACTCTGCCCGATGCGATTAATTAACCATTAAGTACATTGGGCCAACGTCGTTAACTCCCCGCCGTCTTGCCGTCCCGTCGACTGTCCGATTACCCGCTCTGAGATCAACGATCCTCATCCGTTTCGCTGGCCATCCCCATACGAAAGATAACGCGCGATGGCCAAGCAGTTTTTGAATAGTGTTGTGCTACGTGTCATCCAATGTATCGCATCGCTGCCCCTCTGCTCAAAACAACCTTTGCTCATAAGCGGTGCGATAAAAACCATTTACCGCCCTTCCTGTTCATGACATGACCGCTGTACCTTGCTGACGTCAGCCAATAAAATAACAAAAAATTCCCCCCCCATTTGACTTTGCCGATAAAACAAAAAATTCCAGTCTTTTTCATTATTTCGTACGCAGACGACGAAATACATTCTCCCCGCAAAAAATTTCGAATTTCAAAAGCTGAAGTCCGCCAATCTTGGCCTCGTCGAAGAATACTACAATCAAGCATTCAAGAAATTAGTCGCCCTATCCAGTACCTGTTTGAAATCAGTGTCATCCTCAGAAAAACAGGTATTTACCCTAGAAAATGCCACTGAACTCTGTAATAAACCTGATTTTCGTACTCTTTCACTAAAACATAGTTAAAAATTTAATTTCTAGGTCAGTTCTAAATCCTGAGAAGTGTAATTATATTCCCAAACTTGCAATTGCAACTGTTTTTCCCGTCAAAACCTGAGTTTCCATTTTTTGAATACACAAGAACCAAAGATGGAAGTTCCTGCAGCTTTGAATGTAGCACCGTTGAATGCCCCTCATAAAGAATTGGATTATTTACCTTTAGCCAATATGGACTTTCAAATTAAAGACCTAGGCGTTAGTGAAAATCCCCTTCGAATATTTTGTCGCTACAGAGACAATTATTTGAATGGTTCCGACGTAATTGGGCTTTGGGAATCCGATATGCCCATATACTTTCTCCCAGCAGTCCATATTTTCCCTGAAATTATCCATCTTTGCCATGCCAATTATGATCCTAACCAAAGAGCAGTCTTATCCCCAAATCATGATGTCCTCTTCCTAATAACTGCTCAATCCATAAATGAGATGCTACATTTCCAACCAGGTCAAGCCCTCACCCCTTTGCACATGGTTGAATTACTTGAGAAGTCTACCCAATTGCCCCCTGAAGATTTAAATCTTCTTTGTCAAACTTTCATGCTGCCACAGTATCAGCCTAAAGGACCTCCCCCTTATGGCCACACCTATTTTACTGATGAAGGCAGACTCATTTTAAACATGATATCCTCAATAATGGGTTTTAACACCAGTGAGTTTGTTGACCAATTGACCCTAGTGCTATTGTCTATTTTTACCCCTGGACAGCCTCCTGCTGTCAGATATGATTTTGCATCTTTTATTGCTGACAAAATCCATGATCAGTTCATGAGATTTGGGAATGAGAGAGTATTTAAATATTATTCCTTCATATATCATCTCATGATATACTATCAGTCAGAAAGTTTTCCTTTCCATATTCTGAAACTTGATGCTAAAGGAAACCCTAGATCAGTTATCTTTTGGTCTGCTATCACCCATTATTCTCCTGATTCTCCTTACACCTACAGTGAGTTCATTGATTTGTTTGTACATCCAACAACCACTTTGTTAACTGGAATTTCTCCTCCCAGAATCAGTAATGAAATCAAAAGAATCCTTCAACTCTCAAAGCAATATAAAGTGGGAGATTGGTACTTATATCAGAACCATACTGAGATTAGGATTTATGGATGTGAATTGTGTCCTTTCAAGTTTCCCAGATATGTTCCAATGAGACTTTTTTCACTTGAGTATTTCAGACAGATGAACAATTCAGACATAGTTCATTTCTGTAATGCCAAGAAGAAGGCACAACTCAGGATAAAAAGCCAATTAGGTCCCTTTGTTTTTAATTCTAGGGAGGCTGGAAGAAAAGCAGAAAGGATTTTAGAAGATTACCTCAAATTACCAAAGAGTTTCTACTGGGCACCCTATGATCCATATAGTTTTATCTGTGACAGAAGAATTAAAAACAAATTATCTCCATACATTCATTTTAGGATGCCAGAAATTGAACAATATGCAAATACAGATGAATGGGTGGAAGGAACTTTGGTAGAGCAAGATAGTGAACAGGTCAATATTGATAATGTAATGAAAGATCTTGAAAATATTCTTGACCTGGACTCTCTTGGGCAGGTACAGACAACAGGACCTTCGTCAGCAGGAACTTCACAACAACCTTTGCAGGAGATCAGTACAGTGGCAGTAGAATCAAAAGGAAAAGAAAAGGAACCAGATATACAAATAATTGAAAAATTCACAATGACAGAGCTACTAGAAACATCCAAAGAACAAAGTTAGGCACAAATCCCTCCAGTTCAGATCAATGAGCCAGAAATTGCCAATCTTCAAACTCCTCTTAATATAGAAAAAGGGAAAAAGAGAGAAGCTGAAACATCCACCCCTGGTGATAGATCTACAGAGCAGCATGATACTAAAAGGCAGAGATTGAATCATCTTCCAGAAGTTGAATCATTTCAAGAAATATCTGACAACCAAAGAGAAGACAGTCAGCAAACAGGAACAGTCAGTGGAGCATCCACTACCTCCTACAGAAAAGAGCTACAGAAGCAAAAAAGTATGGAAATATCTTCTTTCAAACCTCCAGTAAAAGAGGCCTGGGACATCAAAAAGACATTTATCAATATCAAGGCCAGGAATGATCCATTGAGAGTGCAAGTGTATAATCAATATTTGAAAATGGCTCCAAAGAATCAAGAAAGACTAATGTCAGTGTTTGACATTCAATAGGGCAAAATGTTAATGAGCCATTTCAAACCCAAGGTGCAACAACCCCAAACAGCTGCTAATTATATTAGGACAAACTTTGAAGTCCTAGCAAAGGATATCCATCCTTTAGACCAAATTTAATTACATAAGCAGACTGGGGAAATGATTTATTCTACTTTGATTGATAGGGCCATGGCAGCGCACAAGTTACAGGATTCTTTGCAGAACACCAATACACAATTTCAGCTTGAAAAGGCTTCTTCTCAAGCCAAAGATAACAGGGTAAAAACATTGGAGGAAGTAATAATTGGATTGGGTCACAATCCAAAGGATGTTAAAGGAATAGAAGCTTTAATCAAGAAGAAAGATGATGACATTGCTGCATTGAGAAAACAGTTGAAACTGCCAGCCTCCAGGCATCCTCAAACTGAAGAAATAATAAAGAAGAATTCTGAAGAAGAAATGATGGAGTTGCTCTTGAAAATGAATGAGCAACTGACTGAAACAGAAAAAGAACTGGAGAAAGCACTGAAAGATAAACAATCTGCTCTTCCAACATCTACAACAGAGGCAATTACAGGTACACAGCCAACAGGTTAGCTAGCAGAATCATCACAGGTAGACACTTTAAATTTGAGTTCAGAACAATTAGTAAAGCAAATGAATGACTTGAAACTTCAAGTGACTGAACTTCAGCACACAAAATTACAACTTATCAATTTATAACAGAAATATGATCTTTCAAAAATGAGTGTTGCTGACAAAACAAGAGAAATCAAGAGACTGGAAAAATTGGTTAAAGCATTAGAAAAGGATCTCACATTAGAGAAGCCTTTGAGAGAAATAAATGATATTCTTTGGGATAATATTAGTCAGTCAATAAGAGATGTCTGGTCCTCAATCTAGATAATGTATGAACAGAATGATTTGGTCAGAGTAGCTCTAGACGAAGTTGAGAATACACGAACAGAATTGGGAAATAGGCTTGAGGAAGCTAATCAGCTTATTCAGTTTTTAAACACCCAAACCAGACACAGCTTGAAGAATTGGGTATTCAGGATAGAACTGCAACAATCTTAGAAATAAAAAGATTTTTTACAAAAAGGACTCTTATGCAGAATTTGGAAAGAAGGTGCTTTGACATGTAGGCCGAAATAATTGATTTCAGAGAAAGGTTTAATGTTTTAGTGAATAAAGGGTTACCCAGCCCCATGATTTCAGAAGACAAAATAATGGACCTGGAAACTTATGTTACCAAATTGGACATACATTCTCACAATATAGCCAATTCATCAGCTAGTTCATCACAAGCAACATTACCTAAGGGAAGGAATCTTCATGACAGATTAGAGAATTTGTTTTATCTAGAACATGAAGTAAGGCATTTGTTTCCTAACCAGCCTACTTTCTTCAGGTATACCGAGGCTGATGAAACCTTAAGGAAGCTTCAACGGACAAGAATAGCAGAAGAGAAATGGTGGGAAGATTTGTTGGAACTTTTGTAAAATTTATCCTTATACAAAATTTTGCTTATTTACTACAGTATAAAGGATAAAAGGGCAAACAAAAGTCAAAGAGTATCGGTTCAGTTAAAGTGTATCAGTAAGAACAAAGAGTATCAGCGAAGCAAGTCAGTTAAAACAAAATTACTGGAGAAGACAACGATGAGCTAAAAAAAAGCACCTGCCTCCAGCACATTCTCGAAATGAGGGAACATCACAACATCGGTTACTTTTTGCCTTATCCATGAGACCATTTGTCTCTATTTTTATTGTAACTTATTAGTGAGTCACCTTAGATTATATCTCGTTTTGTTAAGAGATATTTTGTATCATTCTTTGTATAAATAAGCCCTCAATTGACTTATTGAGGGTGGATTCTCCTACTTTGCTGTAACATTGATTTTTGGAATAAAAGTGCTTTTGGAGTAATTTCTTTGTGGCTTGCTGGATGATAATTTGAAGCTCAAGACTTTTTGCAGGATTCTTGTGTCGGACTACAGTTCAATAAGTCATTTCTACCTTGTGTTTTAAGTTTTATATATGTTTACTATATCACTGTGTTCCGTTTCTGAATAATTGACAAAAAATAATAAATCAGAAATTGCTTAAGTGTACTCTGATTTCAATTGTGATTATTCTAAATGTTTTCTTCTAAACTGGTTATAAACAACGAATTCTTAATTGCTCTTGTTTTGCTGGTTTAAACATTTTGATTACTATAGTAAAGAATTCTTAACTGCTCTTTATTTGTAATCATTCACTTTCTTTCTTTTAAACATGTTGAAATATTCTTAATTGCCTTTCATCTCTTTAAAAATCCATTCCATTCACTTTAATATCCAAAATTGTTCTCTGTTTGGCTATCTTGCCATGCAAAGCCATCTTGTGTGCAGAAAATTGATCCGGTAAAGCCATCCTTTCGACTCCATAGCCCAATGGCCTGAAATACTCAATCGTACCCTTAGTTGGCGGATTCCACCATTCAAATTCAAACCAAATTTCTTGGACTTATAACTAGCCTAATATTTTCTAAGAACAAAGCTAAATTTTAAAGAGAGAGCCCTCTTTGGATACAGATTGGCTAGATTCTGTATCTGAAGGTTGGTTTGTGGTTACCTCGGATTTACTTTCCTTTTCCACAACTTCAAGGAAAATCTGAGTGATAACATGACCATTCCTTCAAATTGTATACATTATTTCCATCATTTCTGAGATACATTGCACATCTTAGTAGCAGGCTAGAGAGCCTTCTTCCTTTACAGCGCAGTTTTCATGAGTAGTGGTGTAGTATTAGCTGCAACATTCTTTGGAGGGTTAAGGAGCTAGACCTTGAGCTCCTAGCTTAAGGATCTAGTGAAGGGATCAACCATTCAAGCTTAGATCTGATCTTGTGACATAATTCAGCCATCTATTTGTCAGATCTCGCTTCAGATCTGCATAACCCATCAGTCAAAGGATCAAACTCTAAGAGGGTGATTTTCCAAAGTTTTAGATCTGGAAAATCCTTTCTGGGTTATCTTGGGTATCCATCACAGAGCCCAAATCTAGAATCTTGGCATCATCAGAGCTCCAGATTTTTGTAGATCTAAATTTTCATTTTTGTAGAAATTTATTAATACTGATAGTATTACCAGATTCTCCTGATCTAACAATATTTATCTTCTTGATAAATATAGAATCCTTCCACTGTTAATCTTGCGGAAATTAAATCATGAATTTCAAAAATCATGAAGAAAATCAATCACACATAAACACAGTTGGTTAACAGGAAAGATTAAAGATAAAAACCCCAACTATCATATATTATGTATATCAATGGAATCATGTAATAATATCATACAAAGCTTAGTACATCAAGCTCTTAGTATAATCAACAGTAATTACACATTGTCATGCAGACATTTGCATATCTATGCACCAATTTCTTACCTCCTGAGAGCTTGCCTCCACTGCGCAATCCCTGCTGAAGAAGACCCCTGAATGAATTCAAATTCGCCTTGCCTTGACTGCAAAATCCTCATTGGCATCTCCATTGTGTGTTAGATGCATTGAATGCATCACTATAGTCACAACAGATATTCCATCTCACCCTTTCACCTATCTCTCCACTGGGTCTTCACTGGAACTGACAGGCAAGTAGTTAACTGTTGTATTTTTTCAGTTGTTAATGAGTTATTAGTTGTGAATTAATTAACTAAACTCTCACTAGTGTATCTTTCAGTTACACTAGATACAAGTAGCTCAACTGAGTTTAACTCACTTAACTGAGTTAAAATAAATAACAACTCCCATAACTACTCATCCAACTATGTCACAAATCTGCCACTTCAGTTCTAACGGTGTCCTCCATGCATGAGCCACCAATAACCCTATGAATTACGTAATTCCTTCAACCCATTGATTTTCCAAATCTGTTCACTGAAATAAAGTGCTCCAAGAGAATAAGTTGATATTTATTGTCGGATTATTATTAAGGGCTAATAATAATCGAAATGCATCTATTTTTAGATTGACGGTCTTTAAATAGACTTCGCCAAATATTCTAAAAATAGAATTTCATATATTTTTCACATTTGACCAATCATCTACAAATAGCATCCTGTAACTTATAGAATATACTCACCATGTCTAAAAATAGACATACACATAAAAATAGCCTGCGGGTCCCACTTAGTGAAGGTGCTTAATTTTCACTAAGCTCATCATCTTTTTGAATCTCAACACTCCCTCTCAACAAGATAGGGATTATCCTTCACCCCGATCCTGCCTCTATGGTATTAGAATTTTCTCATGCTCAGCGCCTTCGTCAGAATATCTACATCTTGATCTTCCGTAGGAATGTACTGAAGCAACATGATCTTCCTCTACACACAATATCTGATATGATGATACCGGGTATCAATGTGTTTAGATCTATCATGAAACACAGGATTAATTGAGAGTTTAATGCAACTCGGATTATCCCAATGTATCACTGTAGGATCTAAATGAGAACCAAGTAAACCGACCAGGATCTTCCTCATCCAGATAGCCTCACATGCAGCTTGACTTGCTACCATGTATTTTGCTTCCGCTGAACTGAGTTCCATGGATCTTTGTTTCCTACTGTACCAAGAAATTGTTGTAGGTCCGATACTGAAATCCCCTTCTGATGTGCTCTTTCTGTCCATTGGGTTGCCTGCCCAATTTGCATCTGTGAAGCCATGCAACTTCACCTCATCTGTCTATCTGTACCATAAGCCATACTCAGATGTGCCCCTGAGATACCTCAAGACATGCTTTCCTGCCTTCCAA
The DNA here is from genome assembly GCA_034641835.2 of Pinus albicaulis. Taxonomy (NCBI): domain Eukaryota; kingdom Viridiplantae; phylum Streptophyta; class Pinopsida; order Pinales; family Pinaceae; genus Pinus; species Pinus albicaulis. Next base: position 345,246,135 of record CM076572.1, read on the forward strand.
AAGAGCTTGGTAGGCTTAACCATCGCTTGAATAAGCTAGTTCACCGCATAGCATATGTTCGGTCTTGTATTAACTAAATACATGAGCGAACCCACCAAGTGTCGATAAACAGTGGCATCCACTACCTTTGTTGATGTAGCATCCTCTTTCCTCCAATTTCCTGGAAGAGGAGTATCCATGGGATTGCAGTCCTCCATGTGAAACTTACCAAGTATCTCCCAAGCATACTTGACTTGAGACACAAACAGTTCACCTTCTCACTGCCATATTTCTAATCCAAGGAAATAATGAAGGAGGCCCAAATCCTTCATCTCAAACTCCTTTACAAGATCTGCTTTGCATGAGTGTATCAACTTCTCATCACCCGTTAGTATTAAATCTCATCACCCGTTAGTATTAAATCATCAACATAAAGAACAATGATTAAAAGCTTACCCTCCACCACAATTTTGATGCAGTTTCCTCATATCTCTTAATTGGCGAAGTCACGGTGAAATAGTTGTCGATGTTGTACCAAGCACGTGGTGCCATTATCTGATACTCTTTTGATGCACACTTGACTCAGCTGTGGCTTGTTAGGGTCCGACCCTTTTGGCCGATTGGTGAGCCAAATGACGATGTAACATCAAACCAAGCTTTGGAGCCCAAGGACCTAGCCTTCCTGGACTCAGAGAGGGCTCTCTCTATTAGATGTAAAAGATATCGGTGTGTTTGCTTATGGTGTTCTGATATTAGGCTAGTTATGAAGTGAGTTTTTGATTTTTGTTTTTAAGTTTGTGAAGGATGAAATTGATCAAAGATATAAAATGGATAACAAGAAGTTAGATCAACTGGGATATGGGGTCAAAAAAGGTCAAGGAAGCTATGAGATGATGATGCAAGGCTGTTGTAGGGCCGATTTGATTCAAGGTAGAAAGGATCTTTGGGAAAAATGGAGTAAATGGACATCAAGTTTGTGAATAACAAAGAGTTTCAAGCATCACTGGTTTAATAGATAACATAAACATGGTAAAGAAAACCCTTAATCATGCAACATGTAACTATAAACTAATCAACACATCGAAACAAACATTCCAGCCATGCATAGAAGTATAAGATCCTCTAACTTTGGGAAATGGCTATCAGACTTTGGGGAAAACACATAAGACGGACTAACAACTCAAAATACTATGCCGGAACGCCTAAACACAGTCTTTAAGTTATTGGGCACTTTGACAAACAAGCTTTCACAGTTTTAGGCAAAGGGCTAGATCGGGACTAGGCCTCCTTGGTTCAACAAGATGATAGGCTAATCAGTCAAAGAGATAGTTTTATGGACAGAACTATGGATAGTCATAGGTAAGCAGGGCACACCATACATCCTACTCAATATGCATATAACTTATAAATAAAACTAGCAACAATATCCTTAAGTTACTAAAGAGCAGTTAAGAATTCTTTAGTACAACTAAGGAAGAAGAAAACATAAAAACTATGAAGATTCAGGAATTTTGAGGTGCCTCCATGGGCATATCTCAAACTTAATCTCTACTGATCTATAGCAGCAAGAAGCATGTATCATGAATGAAAACTAGAAGACAACAACAAAACAAGAAACACTATACCATTCTACCATGTCATGGAATCCATCAACAATCCTTCATCATCCATCCAAGAAAATTCAAGAGGAAATCCAAAAGCATAACACAAGTATTTTCTCCAAAGCACATATGATCATATATTGTTTCTCTTCTCAAATTTCAGCCTTGTTTACAATGAGAGCTTGTGGAATAAATAGGCTCAAGTGAGGAAAACCTCATGGTTCAACTTCCATCCTCATTGGCCTAATCAAAATATCTAAACTTGTCCTTGAGGCTTTGCAAAGCCCAAGGCACAAAAATATCTCATAAAATATCTAAAAATTGCTAAAAAAGGGAATTTAATTGACTTTGGATCATTTTCCAAGTGTAAAAATAGCTAAACTCACATTTGGGAAAAGCAGATTTTTGAGGTTCAAAAATTACAAAAATACTTCAAATTTATATCAGAAAAAGGTCCCCTGTCTTGCTGGAAACAATTGGCAGCCTTCCCGGTGTCTAAACGAGGCTCATGATAGCTCGTTGGAAATCTATAAGTGTCTAATTTCTGGCACAACTAAAATCACCTCAATCTGATGCCTAGAAGTCCTCCAAATCTGTACCTGTGTGTAAAAATCCAGAAAATTGCAGACTGCTGATATGCCGGGCAGAATGTGCAAAAAGTGAGCATTTTTCGCCGTTTTGAGGGGGTGAATGATCTCCAAATGCTCTGAAAATTGTTGAGGACCTGCTCATATAATTATGGCATCAAATGGTATCATCCTCCTCCCTTGAAAAATCCTCAAAATGAAATGGCGCATTTATGAGTTTTTGACCAAAAACTCAAAAAATGCCAAAAAACAAAAAGTTGTCAAAATAGGCCCAAAATTGGTGCGCATGACCCTCAAGGGTCCCTAGCAACATGCTCTGAAGCTGAGGCCAAAATATCAAGTGCTGTTGTGCCTTTCTCCTCTTTCTGTGCCGGGCGCTTCCCCTTTGCCTTCTTCAGTTTCTCTTGGGCTGCCTTTAGTTTGCGCCGGGAAAACTGATTCAACTTTTGAAAGTGATGTGTCCTCTTCCTTTGCAGCTCCAGATCTCTGTTTTCTCTTTCAAGCTTCATCTCCAAGTGTTTGTTGGTCCTTTCTAACCATGCCTCCTTATTTTCTTCAATTTCCTGCTCAAGTAGCACAGTGAGGGGAAAAGCTTGAAGCTGTGCCTGTTCTTCTTCTTTCTGTTTTTCCAAGGCTCTTTTAAGCCCTATGGTTCTAGGCCTATTCCACCTAGGCTGGTCTCCCTCTTCTTCCTCATCAAACTCACCGATGAGTTCTTCTATCCTCATTTGCGCCTTAGCTGCCTCATTCTTGTATTTGATAGCTCGTGCCTCATGAACTGCTGTGTGAACATTCATCTGTTTATTTTGGATCTCCAAGAAATGGTTTAAGTTCCTTGCCCATTGAAGATCATTTTCTAATGCCTCAATTTGCCCCTCTCTATGGATTAGGAGGTTTTCAAGAATACGGGCTTCATTATCGCTGTCATCACTTTGGATTGGAATGACAGCCAATGCACCTCCATGTTTTTCACTTTCTCCAACCTTGCTTTTCCCTTTGAAGGCCAATCTTGCACTTTTCCTCCTTGGCATGCTAGTGGGTGTCCTCTTGGGCGATTTTATTTTGTTAGGGACAACTTTTGTCACTTTTGGAGTGGCAACTTTAGACCCTTTCTTCCTTGTTGTGCTGGGTTTTGTTCTTTTGGGAGGAGGAGACACAACTGTTTTACCCTTGACATCTTCTTGAAACTACTGCTCTCCTTGAGGCTGCTGTGTGTCTTCTTCTTGCTGTTCAATTTGCTGCCCCTATTTGCCAACATCAATTTGTTGTTCCACTTCAATGCCTTGTTCAATTAGTGTTTCAACCTGCTGCCCTTTTTCACCAAAATCAAGCTGTTGTTGTGCTTGGATTTCCTGCCCATTTTGTGGCTCAAGATGTTGCTCAATTTCCTGCCCAAGCTGATGTTCCTGTCCTCCAATATCAAGTTGCTTCTCTTCCTCTTGTACCTGCTATTCATCATCTTCTTTTCGCTGCTGACCTTCACCACTGTCCTGCTGCTGTTCCTCATCTTCTGTTTGCTGCTCTTCATCCCTTTCCTCTTGCTCATGACCTTTCTCTTTTTGTTGTCTACTCCCCTCTCCTTCTTCCTGCTGTCTTGACTGTTCAGTGGTAACTTTGAGCCTTCTAGGAGTAGGCACGCTGGACAAAGGTATAGGGCGATGAATAGGCTGAGTGGGAGACACATGGACAGGAGGAACAATAGAGAAATATGGGTGACTGATGAATACATCCCATGGAACTTCTTTCTTCTCTAGCTGATGTAGGATGATAATTTTGATCAGAGAATGATGGAAAAGGGAAGGTATTTGCAGAGGTGGGGCCTTCTTCTGGACTGTGGATGCCATCTTCTCGATGCTCTTGTATAAAAAGTAAGGGAGATTTAGCTGCCTGGTTCTAGTGAAATGCATCAATAATCGGACGTGGTAGGCATAAACTCGAGTAAACCTCCCTTCACAAGTAAAATACTTCATTATGACTTTCATAGGGGGGGGGGGGGGGGGGGGAAAGGCTTGTAATCTTCTAAGTCAAGATGGGCATGTTTGAACCATTTTTCACCATGATATGGAATCTTGGTGGCTTTGGACACTGATCTGGGAGAAAATTTGAAATCAAGGTCCGCTACCTGGAAATGCTTGTTCTGGAACCTCAGGGTGCATAGGTGTGTTAATGGCGAAAAACTTTTGACCTCCTGTATCTTCTGGCAGAAATCTAGACAACCTACTTCATGGAAGTTGAAAAGGATGGATGGATGAGCATTAACCTCCTCTGTAGAGATTGGCTCATATCTCTTATGTGAACCACTCCTGTTGTCTTGCCTTGGAGGCATTTTGACCTAAATGTGCTTTTGAAGAAACAAACTGCCTCACTGTGTATAAACTGCCTTCTTGGAGCCAAACTGTTTCAATTCACTGTTTTTTATAGAGAAATAATGTATTTGGATGATTGCAACAAGTTTCCTTATAATACAAAACCTATGCTCTTTCAGAAAGTGGCCTGTCCACCTTTAAAGTATCTCAACTATCAGACTTTTTAATAAGATTTCATGCAGTGAAAAGGAGACAAACTGCTAGGTAAATTTTCTGTGTAAAGTGTCAAGAAATCACTCTGTTCTTGTGAAGTTTGGAGGTTAACAACACATTTTAATCTTTGTCCAAAGTAGACTTTCCAACTCTACCATCCTGTCCCTGTCTGGTGTGTTAATTAATCAACATAGTTCACATCATATACAGTCAATTCTGAGTGTAGTTATATAGTCAATTTCACAGTTAGAGAACAGAGGTGACAGAGTTTAACAAGCTCTAAAGTTTCAACAGAGGCTGTAACATCTTATTTCTTTCCAACCATCAAAACTCCTGTTTAATATGGAAACCCTGTCCCTTCAAAACCACGCTCTTCCTTTTGTGCCAATCACTAAATAAACTTATGTCTTAGGCAATCAACCCTTAATGTAAGCATACAGCCAATGCCACAATTATGGAACAAGGTGACAAAGTTCTGGAAAATGCTTCAAACAGTTCAACAAAGCCTGTAGGAGTTTTCTCTTTTCAAAAATAATCAAGGCCTGCTATCAAGGTAATACCTTTGTCTTTGTAGAAAACCTTTGCTCTATCTGAAAATCAACTTTAAGCTTTAAGAACAAAAACAGTCAAGCAAAAACCACAGTGAAAATTGTCCCTTTCTGTGAGTAGTAGGAGTAACTTTTCCCTGTAAATTTCAACAATATAAACTTCCTTTCAACAAAACACCACCCTCTCTTTTCTTAGTTGTTTCTCACACTGGTTTGACCCACACATCCTCCAACTGTAAAAAGTAGCCTTCTTACTGATTTTTGCCTTGTGGGACCGAAAGGCACAACACTATTTTTGGTCCTTTTAATACACAGATGACATTTTTGGAAGGTCACCAATGTTTTATCTAATGATCATTTAGACAAGTGACTCAATGCTCTTACCCTAAAGCACATTATCCTTCTTTTCTGTTTTCAACAAATGCACACATCTTGGCAGGTTTTAACTTTGTTTTACCACAGCTTTAAGGGTATTTTGCAATTTTTTTTATACTAGTGCAAATTCAATCCCTTTGATATTTTATTTCTGGCCTTATTTCCATAGCACAATCTCGTTTTTGTCATAAACTCAAACTGTGGTTCCTTAACCTCTTACAACACTTTGCAGTTTGAAAAACCAAGGGGGCATGTAATAAATACCTCTACAACTTGATGAAAACCCTTTGTGGAGAGTTAGAGCAACTTTTTATGTGAACTGGAGGCGTGTTGGAGGGTTTAAACGTGTGCGGCACTCTGGAGAGGAAGAACGTCGCGCAAAAAACTAACCGGGCGGCCTGTCGGGTCGTGGTCGGGCGCCGTGTACAGGCGCGCCGCGCACACGTACAGGCGCGTCGCGCGGCATTTGAACGCCCGTGCAAAAGTCTATTTGAGCTCGTCACGCAGTTATAAACAACCATAAACTCCTTCAAAATGCTCGAAACCTCCTTTGTTTGATGCTGAGAAAACCTTTCTTGTAATTTTGAAAATGAAATTTCACTCTTCAACTTTACTCTTTTGACATATCAAACTCCCAATGGTCACCTTGATTATTTTTTGAAATGCAAAATAAACTTTGGGTTGGCCCTTGCAAGGTTTTTGAAGCTTTTGACCTTTTTTAACAAAACTTTTTGGTGTACTTGTAACTTGGATTCTGAAGCGATGCAGGCATTGGAGATTTGTAATGTTTTTTAGACTGTGCTAACATGAAACAACCTCTTTATAAATAGCAGATATAGCTTGAAAGGTCAAAACTCTGTTTCATTTATACACATGGTTCTGAAGGGTGATTCCTGTCAGTTTTGCCTCTCTGGTGACCATTTAACACAGCAACTCCAATTTTGAAAATAACCTAATGACCTTCAGACCATCTTTTTCCACTTTGTTTTAACACTGTTGATGACATTTGTTATGTAACCCCACTTTAAAACTGTCAAGAAAATACTGAATACTACTTTGTTATTTGAAAGGGTAGGGTTTGTATTTTCAACATGCTTTTGACAATTTTTTGTCTTCAATTTCTTCTTCAACTTATTTTCCACTGCAGGTGCCCAAATTTGCTGACCTTATTTGGAGTTGGTCATGGCCCTTTTCAATACACTTCTCTGCTCAAAACCTATTATATAATATCTTTGTCCTTTGAATAGTGAAAACCTATTTTTGTCTTGAACTTTCTAAAACACTGACAGTCTATTAAAACACCTCCTTTGCCTATGATGAACAATAGTTCCAATGGTGATGTCTCTTGGTGATAAAACTCAAATTGCCTTGCCAGCTGATTTTCTTTCCATGCTTTTCAAATTTTTCAAAACTCAGATCATAACTTGTGGATAAGATATCCTTTGAAACTTTGACTGTTTCCTACTTAGAGGAGGAAATGTCTCTTTTTGGAGCAGTGGTATTTAGATTTTGCCTTTGATGATTTCCAGAACCTGAAACACTGTGCTAAAACTCTTTTTTACTTGATGATCTTGTATACCTGTTTGTAAGAGACAAACTAGATCAAACACATTTTTGCTCTGGGTATTATGCCATAATCTTGCCTGCAATGTAAATCTAATTAGGTGACAGGTTTTCTTGACTGTAGATGCAACTGTTAGGTGTCTTTGAGCTTTCTTCTTTGACTGTGGGTAGAAGACAAAACAAGGGATGATGCATCAGAGTTAGAAAGTGAAAACAAGGAGAGCTTCCCTTTTTGTTTCTTGTGAAGGAGGTCTTCACTGTCTTTTTGCACTGCTCTTTGCTGAGGGGAAAATTGAAATTTCACCATTTGCCTTGGTCAACTTATGACAAGTCATTTGAAATATAATCTCTGTGAATAGGGAGGTTGGCACCCTTTGAAAAACAACCATCTTTTCTTCTGCCTGTGTAATGACATGACTTGTCAACCTTTCTTCAATTTGGTCTTGTTGAAACAGCAGGCTGCTTATAATTAGAATTGTTTTCACTCATGATATGTCTCTCCAAGGGTTTAACAATTCATATGATTGAAAACTTCAAATGACTCCCTTTACAAGACCAAAAACTCTGTTTTCATTTTTCTTGCACATTTCAGATCCTAGCCCTGTTATGATCATTACTTACACTCAGAAACCTAGAGTCATTGTTTTACTGTCTAGTAAAAAACAAGCCTGTGCTTTTGCAATCCTTAAAGTCAATAATGGCCAGCGCCCTCTGCTTGTAGATGAAGGAGGCGCCTTAACCCTCTGCTTGTAGATGAAGGAGGTTCTTGGCCATGACAAATTACCAGTCTGTTTGCCAGTGGTGTCTTTCCTTTACTGTGATTTCATGCTGAAAGGAAGCTACAAGGTCTTGATGAGTCACTCTCTGTCTTGCAGATATATCTCAGGCTCATGTTTACATTGAGAAGCAGCTGTTCTTCTAAATGTATATTTAGGAATTTTCTCCTGAGATGAAGTTATATTTCCTGTATTTGCAAAAATCCATAAAACACTGTAAAACTCCTAATAATCAGATTGAGACTTTGGTCTATGTAGTGCTGAGACTTAGGGATGTGTAAGTGGCGCGACTTAGGGCTGTTATCAATTTCATTTGCAGAGTGGGAGGTCTGTCATGATTTTTCTGTAGCAGATGGAGGTTTTTTGGCTTTTTGATGGTTGCCAAGGGTAAAATGCCTTAAAGCGCCACTTCCTAACTTAGGGGAGGCTTTTGAAACAGACTTGGATTTGCCTTTTAGAGCTGATGGGCAGACCAGTAGGGCTGAAGCTAGATAGGATAGTGATACTGGGTTTTGACTTTGACATGGGCGGACTGAAAAGTAGGAGGGCGAAAAAAGTTTTATGAGGGTTTTCTAGGTGACAAATTGACATATGAAAATCAGCTTCTAGAAAACTCAGCCATGGATATAGTCATCACTAACATGTGAAAAATACTGATGACTAACAGATCTCAAATCCTTCAGGCTGCTCAATGTATACCTCTCTTCCTCAATGATCCAATTAAGGAACACAGTCTTCACACCCATCTGATGAACGTGTCAACCCATCTGTGTTGAGAGAGCAAGGATGGTCCTTATGGAAGAATATTGTGCGATAGGTGAAAAGGTTTCTTCATAATCAATCCCCTCGATCTGTGAGAAGCCTCGGGCAACAAATCTTGCCTTATAATTATCGACACTCCCATCAGCAACTTGCTTTACCTTGTAGATCCATCTTGATCCTACAACTGATTTAACCATCAGCCTTGGAACAATCTTGCAAGCACTGTTTCTGATAATGGAGTCATACTCCTCCACCATGGCATCTACCCATATAGGCTCCTACACTGCTTCTTCAAAGGAAGATGGCTATGTCACGATACACTTACTCATGAGAGCCATGTATCCAGTAAATCGGTCAGGTGACTGTCTGTCTGCGCTATGATGTAGGGACTCCTACATTTTTTTCCGCATCAAGCTTCAGTCTCTCAGCTTCTGTGGTACGCTTTCTTCTTGTTCTGATGTTTGGTTCTACATGAGTGGACTCCTCCACTCCATGAATATCCTCCCGTGGCTGATCCACATCTAGAGGCTCATCTTTGGGAAAAGGTAGCTCCTCCTCTGCATGCAAGTGTAGCTCCCTCTCAAGCGACAACTTCATGGTTTTAACCTCATTGAATTTTATATCCCGTCGTACCAAAGTAATTTGACTATTTGGAAAATACACGATAATTATGGGGTGTTTCTGTGTACCCCACAAATATCCCAACTTCTGCAGTCGGCTCCAGCTTCTTCCTGGCATCCTTTGTCACGTGAATATAAATAGATGAGCCAAAAATCTTCAAATGATAAATATCGGGTTTCTTACTAGTAAAAGCTTCTTTAGGTGTACTCACGCCAAGTACACTATGAGGACAACGGTTTTTCACATAAACCATAGTGTTGCATGCTTACGCCCACAAGTGCATTGGTAGGCCCTGGTCATGCAGCATAGCTCTTGCAGCACCCATGATTGTTCTGTTTTTCCTCTCTGCAACCCCATTCTATTGTGTGTTATGAGATGCTATGAGTTCTCTTCGAATTCCTTCTTTGCTACATAAGTCTTTGAATTCATTCGATATATATTCATGACCATTATCGTTCCACAGAGCCTTCACTTACTTTCCCGACTCCTTCTCCACCAATGCTTTAAACTCACAGAAATTTGAGAATGTTTCGCTCTTCTTCTGCATGAAGAAGATCCAACATCTACGAGAATAGTCATCAACAAAAATAACATAATACCTTTGTTTTGCTGTTGAAGCAACCGAGAAAGGTCCACACACGTTCGTGTGAATTCTCTCAAGGATGACCGATGCACTATTCTCCTTCTCATGAAAGGTGGTCTTCACAAACTTACCTATAGTACATCCCTTTCACTGATATTACTGTGCAAGAGTACCCTTGGGAAGTCCAGTAGAAGTCTATTGCAAAATCTTCAAGGTGCCATGGTGAAGATGACCCAATCTCTTGTGCCATAATTCGCCCTCATCCCGGCTTGCCACTTCTTTTGCTTTGCCCATTATTGCAGCGCAACCATCTACCTCCAGCTTGTAGAGATTCTTAACTCGAATCTCTATCCTCTTGGTTTGACCCGTTGTTTTATGTTGCAGGAAAGCTTTTCCCTCATTGAAAACAACGTCATAACCTTTGTCCTCCAACATAGTGACAAAGACCAAGTTCTTCTTCAGACCTGGAACATGCATAACATCTTTCAACATAAATGGTTTACCTGGCTCCCTCTAAAAGGTAATGGTTCCAATGCCGGTTGCACTGTATCTACCATCATCGCCCATCTCTATATGCATTTGGAGATCCTTCTCCTCCAAGACACTAAACAACTCCTTGTCTCCCATCATATGGAAGGAAGCACCACTATCAAGATACCACACTGATCCCATTGCTCTTGAAACCAAGCATGCGATCAAAGAGAAATCAAGTTCAAATTGCGAGGCTAAGGCCTCACCCGCTACAGCTCCAACAACCTTCTTGTTCTTCTTTTTCTGTGGGCAGTTAGTGGCGAGATGCCCATGTTCATGACAGTGAAAGAACTTCACCTTGGAAAAATCTAGCTTCTTGCCTTTAGCCTCGAATTTTGGATGGGATTTCTTCCCCTTCCCTTTCCTTGCTTTGGCAGCCAAAGCACAATTCTCTTCATCATAATTCTTTGATGAAGATCCATCCCTGGTATTCCACCTTATCTCCTCTTGCACAAGATCTGACCAAATTCTCTCCAAATCCAGCAGTTTGTCCCGTCCATTGACAGAGTCTTCGTAGCTATGCCAACTCTTAGGAAGCCCAAGGAGAGCCAAGCTCACCAAGTCATCATCCAAAACTGTAATTCCCACACTCCCCAGCTCATCCCTACATTGGACAAACTTCATGAGATATTTTGGAATACTGTCGCCCTTCTCCATTTTTATTTTTCTAAGCTTATGTTTCAGTGGCAACTTCCTATGGTTGTTGATGCTTTGGAAAAGATCTGTCAAAGCCTTCCACATTGCAAATGGAGTGGATTTCCCATGAAGGCTTGACACAATATGGTCTTTCACACCTTCCAATAGAATTCTTCTTGTCTTCGCTACCTTATTTTGCCATGCGTCAAGTAATGTAGCATCGCTAGAAGTAGGCTTAGGAACATCGCTATCGATGAACTGCTTCAGTCCATTATCTTCAAGAAATGCCTCCATCCTGTCCTTCCAGGCTATGTAATTCAAGCTACCCTCAAGGGCATACTCCTATTGCAACCCACTGAAAGACATTTCAATGAATACTCAACTGTCGCACCAAGAAATTTCTGCAACAAATTTGAATTGTCCACCAGCACAAAACTCAACACCTCTTCACAATTGCAATCTTCAATGATTAACACTACTCTGATACCATGTAGAAATTTATTAATACTGATAGTATTACCAGATTCTCTTGATCTAAAAATATTTATCTTCTTACTAAATACAAAATCCTTCCACTGTTAATCTTGTGGAAATTAAATCGCCAATTGCATAACTCATGAAGAAAATCAATCGCACATAAACACAGTTGTTTAACGGGAAAGCTTAAAGCTAAAACCCCCAACTATCATATATTATGTATATCAATGTAATCATGTAATAATCTCATAAAAATCTTAGTACATCAATCTCTCAGGACAATCAAGAATCATTACACACTATTATGCAAAAAATTTCATATCTATGCACCAATTTCTTGCCTCCTAACAACCTGCCTCCACTGCACAATCCCTGCTGAAGAAGACCCTTGAATGAATTCGAATTGGCCTTGTCTTGAATGCGCAATCCTCATTGGCATCTCCAATGTATGTCAGATGCATTGAATGCATCATTATAGTCACAGCAGATAGTCCATCTCACCCTTTCACCTATCTCTCCACTGGGTCTCCTCTGGAATTGACATGCTAGTTAACTGCTGTATTTTTTCAGTTGTTAATGAGTTATTAGTTGTGAATTAGTTAACTAATTAATTCACTAAAATCAATTAGTACATGTTGCTTCACAGTTATATCAGATGTACAATTATGTCAACCAAGCTTTCATCCACTTAATCCTAGCAACCAATGAATAACCCTGTAATTGTATTTTCTTCAACCTCGTCACTACTCACTGGCCGTAATTCCATTCCTTCCATAAGGAGCAATTAATATCCCTGAATTATGCATCCTTTATAAATGTGTCGTTCATCGTTAAATCTTTTCATCAATTAGTGCTCAATATATATGATATTTATTGTCAGATTATTATTAAGGGCTAATAATAATCGACATGCATCTATTTTTAGATTGACGATCTATAAATAGACTTTGCCCAATATTCTAAAAATATAATTTCATCTATTTTTCACATTTGACCAATCATCTACAAATATCATCTTGCAACTTATAGAATATGCTCACCATGTCTAAAAATAGACATACACCTAAAAATAGCCTGCGAGCCCCACTTAATGAAGGTGCTTAATTTTCACTAAGCTCATCATCTTGTTGAATCTCAACAATTTTCAGCCTGCAATCATATATTCATTATCTGCTAAAGGGAAAACGCAGTAATTGCTTCCAGCAGCTCTCCAGTTATGCAGTGCCTGCTTTGGCATGTTTTCAGGGTCATTCTAGGACATCTCTTTGGCTAGATTACCCAATATTTTGTACACTGTTGTAACCGAATCTTCTCCACATAATAAAATGGCTCAGCTATTCTATCTATATATGTTTTGATCATAAATTTACATGTACATTTTATGTGTTACAAATATTATGTTTGTGTATCAATGCATTATTCCATTTTGGGATATTATAGTGGTACCAGAGCATGATCTTTGGCTCAGATTGTGGACATTTTGACAACATAAGAAAAGAAGATAGTAGAGATATACTATGGAGCGATTAAGCTTTGCCTCATCTTCCTTTAGATCTATGAAGGATTTCTCTAAGGGGGTCAATGAAGCAAGAAGAGAAAGGCAAAGAGAAACCTCAATAAGGTTTCAAGATAAAGAAGGTCCCAACACTTATTTTCAACAACAAAGAAGACCGGAGAAGCAAGGAGCTTCACATTATTCCACTAGATCCACTTTTTTTGAGAAAGAGGTCTGGTCTAAATATGATGAAGTCTTGGGGCATGAGACCCTAATTGAATATCTATCTGAATCCAAGTCACATCCTAGAGCATTGAAGGAGAATCTCTCTCTCCAACAGTTTCTGCAACTCAAAGAAGAGAGGAGGTCCAGAAGCAACAATAGAAGAAAGAGGTATAGATTCTTCTTGCCTACATTTGATGGATCTTCCACAAGCACCTTGAGAGCTTGGAGGGGAGAATTATTTACATTCTTTCTGAAATATCCTATATCAGAGAGATAGGTTGTTGAGTTTGCAGCGCTGCACCTAGAGGGTGAAGCAAGAAAATGGTGGTTCAATCACTTGTCACACATGAAAGTGTCTGCTTATGCAGATTTTATTCAAAGACTGAAGGAAAAGTATGGTAGAAAGAAACCAGAGACATCTCACATGGTTACATCTCCCATCATCATCAAGGAGATAGTGCATGAAGATTCAAGAAAGGATGATCTCATTATCATTCAAGAGGAGGAGCCTCTACCACCACCAGCTGCAGATGTGCTTACATCAAGAGGAGGATCACTTGAATCTTTGCAAGATGGTCTCAATTTCTTGACATTTGGAGCCCCATGCATGATTGATGAGATGCATGAGGAGGAGGAGACAAATACCAACACTGGCACACTTGTATAAATGCAGCCATCACTCTTACCAACAGTTGGAAAGACCTTTGCACCAGAAGAGGAAACTATTGTAACCTTGCAAGATGTTTCTAAATCTCAGTTGAACCAAGGTATGCATCCATTTTCATCACATATTATTTCAGTACCTCTTATTGAAACTTATGGGGACATGCCATCGGGGCTATTGCATGACCAAGGGTTAGAACAACATGCTGATTTGGAGCAACATTATATCACTGCACAAAGGAACCTTGATCTAATCAAGGAAGATATGAAGAATCATCTTTTTTTGTCATGGTTGAACTACATTCAACCTCTTGAGTTGAAGTATAGAATTTATGAAGATGGGATGAGTACGATCCTATGTACAATGGTTGGCTATGAGTTCAACATTGTGCCTTGCTTTGAGATAGCACATGTATCACCTTGCAGATCTACAGTGTTGTCCATGAGCAACAGTGAAAATATAAGACCCATTCCTTATGGGAGAAATCATATGGCAACTTCCTTCATGAATAAATGGAGGAAAAGATGATAGATGGTAGACATCTTGAGATAAGAAATATTTTCTCCTTTCTAGATGACACTTTCTCAATGAGCATCTCATAGCTCAAAGCGAAACTTCCACCTGCAGCAGATCCAGAACCTTATTGGTTTTGGAGGGCCATTGATGAGAAGAAATTCTCATGGAGATATCTCATTGGAGGTGCACTTGAACATATCATGGAGTGAAAATTTCTTCATCATTTTGAGGAGGTTGGTGTCCTACAATGGGAGGATACCAAGTATTTGCAGAATGAGATCCATCATCCACATTGGGATGAATGGTTGATATTATGGAGAAAGGGGTTGCCAAACCACTTGCAAATCTATGATACAGGGCAACAAGAAGCATGGCTACGCTAGTTTCTCCTGGGTGAGCATGGTTACCACTCAAGGAGTCATAATTTTCTGATTCATGCCTTACACATCACTGGAAGAATGTAGAAGAAAAAGGCATGGTTACTTTGGTTGTTGATGAGAGAGTTTGGACATCACATGATATATTTTATGTCCTTATATTTACTCTTGTTTGGGATATGTCTCATGTATTTACATGTATTTCTGTTTGGGATGTATCTCATGTTCATGTATGTACTTGGGTTTGGGAGAAAGTATAACTCTCACATGATGTGGCATAAAGGAGCTTGTTTTTATTATGCTGATGAGACATCTCACATGTCCATTACTATATTGTTCCTCAATGACTTGCACCATGATAATGTAAGGAGGAAGCAAGAATCCTTGTTGCTATGGTTATTGTTGGGAGAGTATGGACTGGATTCTTCCCATACATTGCATGACATTGTTGGAGGATGGGAATAGGAGGCCTTACAGCATTAGCTTCTGTTGGGGGATTATGGCCACTACATTTGGTACAATCATGATGTGGTATGGCAGCAAGAGGCATTGCTGCGGTGACTTCTTTTGAGAGAGTATGGCTCTCATATTCTCATTGATGTTGATATGGAAACAAGAAGCATTGTTGCAGTGGCTTCTTTTGAGAGAGTATGGCTCTCTTACTTGTTTTCATGATGATCTAGCATGGTAGAAGAAGGCTTTGCTGCGTTGGTTGTTATTAGGATAATATGGTTTGACATTTTTCATGTTTCCCCATATGTCTCTACTTCTTGTTTTTCACTATGATGATGTGATGTTTGATTCCTACATAGCCAACAAGGCTAATGATGAGGGCATTGATAAATGTAATATACTATATGTATCATGGGATGGAGAGATAATTCATGAGTTGGGAATTTCCACTTTGAGAATGAACCACTTCATCTTATGTATCTCATGTATAGAGGAGAACTTTGGTCATCATATGGTTTCCACTTGGAGATTCATTGATGAGAGAGGGTATCTAAATTTTCAGTTGGAGGCCATTCTAGAAATTCTAGAGAGGCAAATTTGGAGCTGGACATGCATGACACATTGTGACAGATGGGAAGGCCTTCCACATGAGGATGCCATTTGGAGGGAGGACATTTGCTGTAGCATCCACTTTTGTAGTTGCTTGAGGTCAAGCAACATTTTGCTGGGGAGGATTGTAATATTCCCAAATTTTCACATGATATTTGGAATATTAGAGTTCTTAATAAACCTACTTAATTAAGTAAATAAAAGGGTGGAGGGACCCATAATCCTCAAATATGACTAAAATCCACTTTTGATGTGTGTATGTGGATATTTCAGATCTAGATATACGTAATGGAGTAGTAGAGAAACCACTTAATGCGAAAGAAGTGGAGATCATGTCTCATTAATGAGATAAATCATGGAGGTTGATACAGTCAACTAAGATCTTGGAAGGGATAAACCGTAAGATCATAGAGAATTTATGATGAGATGATGGAGGAAGTCGTGCATTATTGCACACATGATGGAGAGTGTGATAAGCACATTCACATATGATGGAGATCATGAAATGACAATGCAATCAACATGGAGACCTATGTCCACATGTACAACGCAGTTATGAGGAGTGCCAAGGCATGAGAAGGCTCATAATCTATATAAATAAGATGAAGGCATAATATAAGGCATGTGGAAGATTATTATTGATGTATGATCTGTTTAGATTTGGATTTGTCATGTGAAATTCCATGCTTTCTTTGGCTGTTTAGCTAAGATTGCAAGTGTTGTTTAGCACTGGGCGTTCATGGTCAGGAATCCCACCTATTTCATTGAGTAGCTCTTGAAAGAGTATTGTACTTAATTCATCATTAGGCATTGGTTCCATATTGTTCCCACTTTCTACAGAAAAACCATATTCAGAAATTGCACATTTCTAAAGATCAGTTTGAGAGGAGGAGGTTGTCCTTCAATATTTCAGTTGAGGAACCAGTGAAGGATTAATTATATCACCTTGAGCTTCAAGATCAGCCTTCCAGTGCTTCATATCTATATCAGGCATCAAGCCATCTATTATTCATCTCCCAGTAGCAGCAATCCCTTTAGGAATTACGCAGTCCATTCTTGTAGATCCAAGGGAGAAGGAAAATTGCTAGCATTTCAGCTACTAATCCAGTGAAGGACCATTACTTCACATTGTATACATTATTTCCATCATTTCTGAGCTACATTGCACATATTAGCAGCAAGCTAGAGAGCCTCCTTCCTTTACAATGTAGTTTTCATGAGCAGTTGTGTAGTAGCAGCTGCAACATTATTTGGAGGATTGAGGAGCTAGATCTTAAGCTCCTAGCTTAAGGATCTAGTGAAGGGATCAACCCTTCAAGCTTAGATGTGATATTGTGATATATTTCAGCCATATATTTGTTATATCTAGCTTGAGATCTGCATAACCCAGCAGTCAAAGGATAAAACTCTAGGAGGGTGATTTTCCAAAGTTGTAGATCTGGAAAATCCTTTCTGGGTTATCTTGGGTATCCATCATAGAGCCTAGATCTAGAATATTGAAATCATCAGAGCTCCAAATTTCCGTAGATCTGCATTTTCATTTTCAGCCTACAGTCATATATTCATTATTTGTTGAAGGGACAATGTAGTAATTGCGTCCAACAGCTCTCCAATTACGCAGTGCCCGCTTTGGAATGTTTTCAGGGTCATTCTAGGCCATCTCTTTGGCTATATTACCCCATATTTTGTACACTGTTGTGACTGAATCTTCTCCACATAATAAAATGGCTAAGCTCTTCTATCTATATCTTTGTTGATCATAAACTTACATGTACATTTTCTGTGTTACAAATATTATGTTTGTGTATCAATGCATTATTTCATTTTGGGATATTACATCCAAATACCTGAGGGTTTATTGTACCATTTTCAAGTCAGCAGACAGGATAAGTAATAAATTCATTGCATTACAGGATTCATGTGCTAAGCCACTTCACTGAAGTATCTTTCAATTATTCATGCTTTTCCTTAAGTATTCCATAAACTTGTATGTTTTCCAATTCAAATGTTATAACAGGAATATTATTGTAGAAATTGTTTAAGTACACTTTGTTCTGAACTGTTATTCATTTTAAAGTTTTCTTCCGATATCCAGATTAGGGAATTCTTCATTTCTCCTTAGTTTCGATTGACCTCTTTCACCTCCTTCATTATCCGATTTAAGGAATCCTTAACTGTTCCTTGATCCGGATTGAAACCACTTCACCATCCAACCTAAAAGATATGATTTTGCTAGCTACCTTGCCCTGTGAACACTTCCTTTAGAACTTAATTCTGCCTTGTTGCTTGATACATTGACTCCATAGCCCAATGGAAAATAGACAGTCATCTAGCCATCTGAATCTGTAATTCCACCACCAAACCAAACTAAAATCAAAATCAATCAATCTTACATAACTAACCTAAAATCATCTAAAAACAACAAAGCTAAATCATAAAGAGAGAGCCCTCTCTGAGAATTAGGAAGGCTAGATCATGATCTCAAAATTAGGTTGATAGTTACCTCTAATATTTCTTTAAACAAAAAGCATAACAACCCTAGGAATTATTGGAGTGATAACAGGAGTGAAAAAGGAGAGACAGATATAGAGTGTGTATGTTTAGGGGTGAGATAAAGAGACAAAGAATGAGAGATAGAGAGAAGGGGGGAGAGATAGAGAAGGAAGGAGAGAGAGACAGATATAGTAAAATATTTGGAGGGAGAGAGAGAGAGAGAGAGAGAGAGAGAGGTAGGAGAGAAAGGGAGAGAGAGGAAGGATGTGAGAGAGGATTTGAGAGCGAGGAGGAGAGTGATGGGGGAAGAGAGAGGAGGAGAGAGGGAGGTAAAGAAGAGAAGAGAGGGAGGTATAAAGAGATGGAGCTTTAGGGGGAGAGAGGGAGGGAAGAATAAAGACATAGAGAGTGAGAAGTGGAGAGAGAGAGAGGGAGTTGTAAGGGAGAGATGGAGAGAGAGTGTGTATGTTTGGGGTTGAGATAAAGAGACAAATAAGGAGAGAGAAGGAGAGATGGAGGGATATAGTAACAGAGTTGGAGGGTGAATAGAGAGAGAGAGATGTGGGAGAGAAAAGGAGAGAGAGGAAGGAAGAGAGAGGATGTGAGAGAGTGGTGAGAGGGAGGGAAAGAGAGAGGGTGTTATGAAACCAGCTCCAAAAATAGAATAAAAGAGAGATCAATGCCTTAGAAATAAGCCACTTCGAGGGGGAAACCTCCAATACATTACATAAATGAACAATTCTTGGATGATACAAATAACACAACCTCCTTTCTATATATAGGAGTCCATGGGGCCACAATGTAATCCTAGTGGGGCCACAATGTAATCCTAGCCGACCTAATTGTAGAGTGATCTGTACGAACAAAGGTTTCATAGCCTTTTATATAATGTCTAAACTTGTTTATAGAATGAACAACAACTAAGAATTCCTTTTCAGTAACAGTGTAATTTAACTCTGAGAGATTCCAATTCTTACTTGTGTAATAGATGGCATAGGGGATCAAATCATTTTTTCCTAATACAGCTCCTAGAGTTGTATTTGAAGCATCTTTTGAAATGTGAAAAGGTAGTTTCCAGTTTGGACCTCTTAAGATGGGTGCTTCATAAATTTTTGCTTTTAAAGTCTCAAATGCTAACTGGCAATCAGGATTCCAACTGAATTCACAATCTTTGGTGAGTAGTTTGAAGAGTGGGGATGCTATTTTGGTGAAATTTTCTATAAATATTCTATAATATCCTGTGAATCCTAGAAAATTTCTAACATCCTTTTGACAATTTGGAATTGATAGTTTGGAGATGACTTCAACTTTTGATTTATCAACTTTAATCCCATCCCCTGAAATGTGATGTCCTAAAACAATCCCTTCTGTAAACATCATGAAACATTTTTCATGGCTTAGTGAAAGGTTTGCTTCCTTACATCTTTTAAGAACCTTTTCCATCTTTTAAGAACCTTTTCCAAATTTTCTAAAGCTTCTTAAAATGTACTACCATAAACTATAAATTCATCCATATACACCTCTACACAATCATGTATTAGATCAGAAAAAATTCCTAATACTTCCCTTTGGAATGTTGTAGGTTCATTACACAATACAAAAGGAAGTACTCGGTAGGCATAAGTCTCACATGAACAGGTGAATGTGGTTGGATCTTCAGGTGCTACTTGAATTTGATTGTACCATTAAAACCATCCAGGAATGAGAAATGCTTTTTATCTGCTAATGTATCCAACACTTGATCTATAAATGGTAAAGGAAAATTATCTTTTAGGGTAGCTTTATTCAATTCATGATAATCAATGCATACCCTCCATTTACCATTCTTTTTAGGCACAATCACTAAAGCATAAACCCGCTAACTGTTTGAAATTGGGCAAATGAAGTTTACATTCAGCAATTTTTGTAACTCCTCTTTCATAATTTCCTTAAGATTTGAATTCATCCTTCTTTGAGGCTGTCTGATAGGTTTAAAATTTTCCTCATTGTAAATGTGATGTATACAAGTCTTAGGACTAATTCCTTTGATGTTAGTGTATTCCCATGTATATGCAGAAGAATGTTGTTGTAATGCTTTGATTAAATTTTCCTGTTGTAATTTTTCCAAGTTATTGTTTATGTTCGAGACTTTCCCTAGAAATATTTCAACTGTAGAGCTACCAAATTCTTCCATAGAGTAAAGAGACATCTACCTCGATGACAAATATTCAATAGTGGATTTTTCTTGAAATTGATCATGTTCATATTTTGGAGATGATTCATAATTTTCTAGTGTATTTAAGATTTGACTATATTCACTAACGGTTGAAATAGTAAAGAGAGGCTATATATAATCTTCATCATCAATCCATTCTTTGTCATCTATTTCTGTGATTGTTCTTGATGGAGGATATAGAGTGAATTTCTTAGTTGAATTACCATCAGAAATATACATGTCACCAGATCTACAGCTAATGAAAGCATCAGTTGTAGCCAACCAAGGTCTTCCTAATATGAGTGGGTTTCCTCCTAGATTATTCTTAGGAGTTAAGATCATAAAATCAACAGGGTACTCCCAAAAATCTAAGGACACTAAGATATCTTCTAACACACCATCTGGCTTGATTACATATCTATCTGCTAATTGCAGTAATGTAGGTGTATAAAGAAGATTATAAATATTGAGTTGTTCCATGGTTTGTTTGCTCATGATATTTATTGTTGCTCCTAAATCAATCAATGTATTTGGAATTTCAACTCCATTGATATGTGTTTTTACAACTGGACTTCCTGGATCTAAATAATTTTGAATGGAAATTTTCCCATCATTATGTCTGTTATTTTTTCTACAAGCTGAATTCTTTTTATTTCTTTTGTTTTTCTTCCCAGCTTCTTCATGCTCAACTCCTTTATTGTTTTAGCTAAAATTGGAATTTCCTTTATGGCTTGTAACAAAGGGATTTTGATACAAACATTTTTCAATTCATCTAGAAAATCATAATTAGACAACATAATATGCTTTTCTACTCCTCTATCAACTTGTAATATTTCAGGAAAAGGAGGTGTAGAAGTAGGTTGCTCTATGATGGGAGTTGATTTTATTGGTTCTTTTTGTTTTTCATTTTCAGAATTTTGGTTTTGAAGAGATGTTTCTTCTTCAAAACTTTTATTGGGTTGTAGAGAATCTTCCTTATAATTGTTTTTTTCTTGAATGACTACAGAAGGATTTTTATTTTCTAATATCCTACTAGATCTAAGTTGGACATCATAAGATCTATAGGATTAATCATATAGGTTGAAAATTTCTGTCCTTCTATAATGTAGATATTCTGAGGATTTTTATTGTTAGGGTTCGGTAATGGTTGGAAATATAACTAATTTGGTCTCTAAGGGAGTGGTAGAGATTGTGGATTTTGGTTTTGGTTTTGGAGTTGGGGTTGTTGACTTTGTTGAGGATTTTGTTGAAGAGGATAGTTTGGATATGATGGAGGATATTGATAGTATTGAGAGAATCTTCCATAGGGATTTTGCATTCCTTGAGCCCAAGGTTGAGAATGAGATTGAGATTGAGATTGAGGCCAAGGTTGCTACCAAGAATTCCAGTTTGGTGGGGGCTGAGTATACATTTGGTTATTAAAACCTCGAGTTTGTGGCCCCTGCCATGGTCTTCTAGAGACAAAGCAAAGAGATTATGTTCAATTTGAAGTTGTTTCTTCTTGAAAAATAACCTTAAGACCAGGAATTGAAGGACAACTCTTAGTCTCATGACTTTCTGAACAAATCATATAGGTCTCTATGACTTTTTCATCAAGAGGACATTCTCTTAAGGCACGTTTCTTTCTGCATTTGGGACAGAAAATAGCTAAAGCACCAGTCTCGGCTTTCTACTTGTTTTGTAATTTAAGGGTGTCTATCTGTTCACTAAGACTCCCTAAAATGTCTGTTTTAAATTCATCAAGCATGTTTCCAATTTCTGCCCTACTCACTGTTCCAGTTGCAGATTTATTTACCCTAGCAAGAGCAGGATCTCTTGGACCTTTCCCAGTTTTTGATTTTCCTCTTGAGAGATGAATACATAATTCCCCAATGTCAGGTAATGGGAGTTGAGAGATGTCCCCCTTCCCCATCATGTTAAGGATATCTATCCACTCATCTCTAATGGTTTTCAACAAAAGAGCTTTTAAAGTGTCTTGATCTAAGTTTTCCATTTTTTCTCTTTTTATGTTATAGTTGAATCTTTCAAGTAAATCCTCCAAATTTTCATCCTCTCTTTGCGTCATTTTAAACACTTCTTCCTTATGATTAATAGGTATGTAATAATCAAAATACCTTTCTAGAAATTCTCTCTTCATATCATTCCATGTCCTAATAGACCTAGTGATTAGACTCATGAACCATTTTAGAGCTGCTCCTTTCAATGTTGAAGGAAATAATTTGAGTTTTTGAGAGTCTTGTAAATAATCATAAGTTCTGCATAAGACTTTAAATTCAAATAAAAAGGTTTCAGGGTCTTCACTTTTCAATCTATGAAATTTTGGGAGGACAGAAGGTGCGATATTTTTCATGGTGGCATTTGTATCTTCATCAACTATAGGGAATCCAAAAGAACTCTCAATTACCCTATTTCTTCTGCCTCCTTCTACATTTCCTCTACCTCTTCCTCTATATCCTCCTCTACCTCTACCTCTATATCCTCCAAATATTACATTTTCTCCATTTAGAATTTCTCCTTCTCCTTCTTCTTCTCCTCTTCTTGCCATTATAGATTCTTCTGAGCTGATATGAGAGTCAACTTGTAAGGTTAACTGCTCTTCCTCTGGTTCTTCTATCAATGGTATGTTGAAGAAAGGTTCTTCTTTTTCCTCTCCACTAGGAATTTCTAGCTCTTCAGCTAAAATGTGTTCTCTTGTAAAGGTGAAAAAGGTTACTTCTTCTATTCAGACCTAGGATCTTCTTCTTCTAAGATTGTCTCAGTAGATGAAGTAGGGGATCCTCCTAATTGGATTTCTGACCTTAGAAATTCAGGGAGTCTATGACTAGTGAAATATGGAATATGAGTTTGAGATGGAGGTGTATCACTTCTAAGTCTTGGTGGAGTGAGTGGTGTTGTAGGGAATAAACTCTTGCCTCTAGCTATGAATATGCCCCTAGAGTCTCTTTCTCTACATATATCATTTTTTTTAGATGTAGGAAATGAGGTTACCTAATTACACTTCCCCGGCAACGGTGCCAAAATGTTTAGTCAATTTAATGTCTTAAATTTCTTTCATTAATTATCAACCAGGGCTAGTAAGCCGATGAAGTGTGGTGCACTATATGTGCTTAGTTAACCTATTTCTTACTTTTTTGTTTTGTATTTTATATTGTTTTGGGAGGTTTTTGTCCTTTCATGTATAAGAATGTTTATTCTAAAACTATGAAAATATATAAGTGATTCTAATGAATTATAAGAAGGAAGAAAATGAAGTGTTCCTAAGTTAATCTAGTTTTCATAAAAATAAACCAAAATTTGTTGGCTCGTTAAGACCTAACTTGGAAAATAGAGCATCTATCTTATCTTATCATTAGTTCTATTCCATGGATCTAATTCTAAAACTGAGATGAAAAATGTAGTGCTTGTACTAATTAAAAGCAAAAAAATGGAACAACTAATGTACTTCTGTTTACTTCAGCATTCAATTATGAGGGATGACCTTATTGAGATGATGTTAAGTAAATGTCTGCACCTTAACTTCTAATGTCCTAGAATAGTAAGCAAAGAATGCAATGAAAACATCTAACGTATACTCAGTTACTTCCAATATTCAATTATGAAGTGTGATCTTCTTGAGATGGTGTTAAGTAACCAATTACACTTTAATGAACTAGAAAACTAAGTAAAGTCTGCAAAAAGGTAACTCAGTAATTGCACTCATTAAACATTCAACCATTCAATCTTGAAACATGATTAAATAAATTTCTTTTAGAATAATCTTTAGGAATATCAATGATTACAATTAAGTGAGGATCTGAAAGAAAAATATGAAAGCATGTAAGACTAACTAAAAACAACTAATGTATATTTGACTTTTCTGCAACATTCAATGTGAAGTGTTAACTTCTTGAGATGTTATGTGAGAATTCAACTATGCCTTAGTCTCTAAGTTCCTAGAAATAAAATGACAATGTGTAGAGTAAATTCAACCACTGTATGAATTAGATATTTAACCATTTAGTTTATGATCATCATATTGAAATGGATTTTGAAAACATTTGTTGACACAGTTAATTGACAATTATGTTCTAAGGAAATAAATGACAAAACAGTAAGGAAACTAGGCAACTGTGTAATCTTATTACTCCAATCTTAATTTGATTATGAAAACAGAGTTATCTATTTTCACCAAATATCTTAGAAGAACAAGGCTGCACAATTGTGATTTGATATTATGCTAATGACCAAAAACTTGAATGACCAGTAATCTAATTAGAAAACAAAATTGTTGAAAACAGAGTAATGAAAATTGAACTAAAATAACAAAGGAAAAACCTCCTCCAGTGTAGGGGCCCTCTGCAACTGATTCAACTGAACTACTAATTGGTTAAAGATGCGCTTAAAGAGTCATTGGCAACATGAACTTGGTATTAAGATAAAATTAAGTCTAAATACAGAGTATCAACAAAAAGCTTGATCTTAATACTTAAAATCTGAACTGTCTTCTCAGCCTTTTACAACCGATATTTAAAGGAAAATTTATAACAGTTTGTGAGATAAACTTGCTACAAGTGGCTAATTCAAATTATAATTAAAATAGGACTGTTGGACTCTTGATTTTCTATGGAGAGAAAATCAAGAGTCCTACTGCTTTCAGATAACATACTTTGACTCCATCTTTGACCATGATCTTAGGCTCGCTTTTCTATCGATCTGGACCGAGTGAATAGGACAGAATCCATGTATAAATGATTCTAGAAGCACCCATGTGGCCCAATTCTTCATTTGACACCTAGAACCTGCTAAACCATGAGAGTAGCTATGAAATCCATAGTTAGTTGCAGAACAGGCTGCATTCTGTAACTAAATTGCAAAAATCTATCCAAATAGCAAGAACATGAAAATATAATATGTCAACCATTTTGATGCATTCTTAAGACAAAACCTATCATTTATCATTAATTTGGGTCTGTGGTATTATGAGAAAGTGATGGAAAGAGGTGAGAAAAATTGTCAAAGAGAGGGTAATTCTGAGGTTCAACATACCCCCACTGCAAAATCATTGCATGTCCTCATGCAATTTTCCAAAATTGTGAGTTCTTCTTCCCTACTGCATTTGCTCAGACACTTCTGCTAGCATATCCAATTTCCTTCTTTTGTTCACCTTTGAAGTGACTGTCATCCTGGGCCTTCTCGTAAGAAGCTTATACTTGAGGTTAATGACTGCTCTGTTCAATAACTTTTTATTCCTCTTGAATTTCCTATTTTTCTTATACCACAATCCTAGATGCAGAACAATATTATCATGAATTCCTTTTTCCAATTTATTTTTCTCTTTCAAGGTCTCATTCTCCTGTTTGATATGTTTTTTCAATATCTCTAGTTCATAGATATCTTGATTGACATAAGGTTCTGGGTTCATTGATGCAAATCTTTTCTCCAATGATTCTACATAATCATATATTTGTTGTTGAACTGGGTCTATGCCTAGAGATCTTCTGCTAGGGCTACCTTCAAAATGATGAATAGGAGAATTTTGAGGACTGTGTGCAGGAGAATTGTTAATAGGAGATGGTATTGGGGTTTCCTCATCTATATTTATAAGCTATGTCCCTTTTTCTAATGTCTTCTTCATGGTACCTCGGAGTCTAGAGCTCCTTCTCAGTTTTGGAGGACTTTCATTCCCCTCATTTGTAACCTTACTTTCTTTTATTTTCTTTCCTCTTTTCTTGATTTGTTTCTTGATTTCTGTCAGTTTTTCAGAAATTAGTTTTTCAGCATTCTTCTGTAATGAGGTTTCAAGTCTGTTTTCATCATTTATATCAGTCTACTTTCTTCTGCTTCTTCTGAAATGATCTTCCTTAGGTGAATCTAGTGGTTCTTGAAAATGATTTCTAACAAGGAAATCATCCTAGATATCTCCTATGCTTCTTAAATTAAATTCAATCAATATCTTAACCAACCCATGGTGATACATGGTGGTATCTATGAATTGTATTCTCTTTTGCACATTTGAGGCCATCCTTCCTAAACTATTTAGTAGAAATAAAGGAAGATTGATTTCACCATTTTCTAGGAAATTCATCAGTAAATGGATATGGTAGACATACATGCAACCAAAATTTCATTCACAAGCTATATATTTCTATAAAATCAAGAGCATATTCCTCCATTTACTTTTAAGAGCTGAACTTGAGATTTCTTTTCTAAAAACAGCTACATCTATACCTAGGTTTTTGTGTATTACTTTCCATGATTCACTGTGGAACTCCTTATTTTTGAAACATCTTTCACCGTGCCATGGAAGTTATATAGCCTCGGTCATGAATGACTCAGTTACTGCAAACTTTATATCTTCAAACTCTACTTCGGTGCCATCAAAAGACCGAGCAAAGGATTTTGTAATCTCTTTATGAAAACCATTAAATTTTTCTATGAACCTAAGCCATGCACCTTTTTGTAACAATTCTTTGAGTTGTGGGTATCCTTCCATGTACTTTGCTCCAACCGGTTCTGATCTGACAATGAGCCCCATCCTTCTACTATGAAGAGTTCTTCAACCTTCATAATTACCCTTATGTTTTATGGAAATTAATTGGCTGCAGATCTGATGGATGGTTATGGAGGGTTTGTAAGAATAAATAGATGGTAGGGTCTTGGAGAGACGTAGACAAGTATGTCACACCATAGATCATGACCGTTAGTCATCAACAAGAGAAGTAATGATGGACCGTTATGCAACTTAATACGGAGGATATGGTTGATATGTAGTATGATGGAGATTACAATCAAATCAAATGATGATTTGTCAAGGAAACATATGAATGTTCATATTATACATGTTTCATGTTTTAACCTTGCTATTAAAAATATATTTTTGCACTTTACCTTTAGAACTTAACCTTTTCGTTTGTTGTTTGCTTTGGTGTTGATCCTTAGGTACCCTTTTTAGCATGTTGGTCTTCAGAACATAATCCTTCAATTCCTTACAATCATCATGTGTCAGAACTGCTGAAGTGGCTACGCAAACAAATTGGTTGTAGAATGGAATCAGCTGCAGAATACAGTCTGCTGCAGAATGTACTTTGTAAAAAAAATTAAGTATGGAACATGAATATGAAATGGAATAAATGTAAAAATCAAATGAAAATGGAATATGACTTATGGAATGGAATGAGTGTGAAAAATAGAATGGAAGTGGAGTGACTTATGGAATGAAACCGTAAAATGATAGTGGAGTGTGATGGAATGAAACTGTAGAATGAAATGAATTTGCAGATTATGAACTCCATTGAATGTAGTTTTGTGTCACTACTTATTACATAAAAGAAAATGGAAAATATAGGATGTCTGAAATCTCTGATTTTCACCCTTTATTTTCTGTATAAGTATGCCAATCATTGATTGGTTTTCATACTTATACAATTTCTTTATTTTTTATGTTTTTTTTATATATATATATATATATATATATATATATATATATATATATATATATTATGAATGTAGGGAAAATAAAAGCTAAGTTAGTGAAGAAGAAGGATTCTTATTTACTAACTTCATATCAATGTTATCTTGGAAAATCTTGACAAACTCTCCTTTTGAAAGTGGTTTATGATATACTTTCAACCGATGACCATTCATAAGAAGAGATACCTTTTCTTCATCTATTGTCCTTATCTTCACTACTCCATTA
This sequence comes from Pinus albicaulis, assembly GCA_034641835.2. Taxonomy (NCBI): domain Eukaryota; kingdom Viridiplantae; phylum Streptophyta; class Pinopsida; order Pinales; family Pinaceae; genus Pinus; species Pinus albicaulis. The sequence continues at coordinate 345,274,394 of CM076572.1, forward strand.
TCAAAGACTTTTTAAATCTTATATGGACCAAGCCAATGAGCCTGAAACTTTCCTTGAAAATATTTGAATTTTGAATCGAACAAAAATGCCCAATCCCCTGCTTGAAACTTCTTCTCCTTGATGTACTTATCATGCCATTTATCTCTTTGTTGTTGGACTATATTAGTTCTTTGAACTGCATTTTTTATGATTTCATCAAGCTCAATGAGCTGCTCCTATCTATGTTTTTGTGCTTCTGATAAATCAAGTCCCAATTGGACTGCCATCTTGAAAGTTCTGATCTGAAACTCTATAGGGAACAAAACTTGCTTCCCATAGACAAGCTCATAGGGATTATGTCCCGTTGTGTTCCTCCATGTAGTTCTGTAGGCTTATAAGGCTTTAGGAAGCCTTTCTGCCCAATCTCTTCTGTGTAGATGAATAGTCTTAGTGAGAATTCCTTCAATCACTTTATTGGTAGATTTATCTTGACCATTTTTTTGTGGATGATAAGGAGTGAAATTTTTGTGCTTAATCTTGTAATCTTCCATGAGACTTTTCACCATATTTGATGTAAAATGAGTTCCCTGATCTCTTACAATTTCTTTTGGAACACCAAAACGAGTGAAGATATCCTAAAACAGAAAATTAACTACAGATTCTTCATTAGCAAAAGGTAATGCTTTAGCCTCTACCCATTTAGTGACATAATCAGTACATACCAAAACATACTTCTTTTTTTTAGATGGAGGATTGATAGGTCCAACAAAATCCAAGGCCACCTTTTTCAAAAGGTTCTATGACTACCTGAGGTTTTAATGGCATTTCATTTGATAGAGCAGGTTTCCCTACCCTTTGGCAACTGTCGCACCTTTTGAGATATTCTTTGGCATCTCTGAAGATAGATGGTCAATAATATCCTAAATGAAGTATTTTATAGGTTTTCCTCTTGTCAGCAAAATTTCCACCATAAGGTTCATCATGACATGCTTTAAGAATTTCAGGAATTTCATCTTCTCGAACACATTTTTGATAATGAGATATGGACTCGTCTTATACAATTCATTAGAAATCCATGAGTATCTTGCATTTAATTGAATGATTTTTCTTTTCTCTCTAGAAAGAAAATGTGAAGGTAATTTTTTAGTAACTAAGTAATTGGCAATATTTGCAAACCAAAGAGTTTGAGTAGTTATTGCAAAAATATATTCATCAGGAAATTTATCTTCAATTGGAGTGTCATCTTTGATACTTTGAATTCTAGACAAGAAATCAACAACTGTATTTTGTTTTTCAGGTCGGTCTAGAACAGTAATGTTGAATTCTTGTAGGAGTAATAACCATCTTGTAACTCTGCCATTAGTAATATATTTATTCATTAAGTATCTAATCGCATAGTGATCTGTATGAACAAAGGTTTCATAGCCTTTTATACAATGTCTAAACTTGTTTATAGAATGAACAACAACTAAGAATTCCTTTTCAGTAACAGTGTAATTTAACTCTGAGAGAGTCCAATTCTTACTTGTGTAATAGATGGCATAGGGGATCAAATCATTTTTCCCTAATACAGCTCCTAGAGTTGTATCTGAAGCATCTTTTGAAATGTGAAAAGGTAGTTTCCAGTTTGGACCTCTTAAGATGGGTGCTTCATAAATTTTTGCTTTTAAAGTCTCAAATGCTAACTGGAAATCAGGATTCCAACTGAATTCACAATCTTTGGTGAGTAGTTTGAAGAGTGGGGATGCTATTTTGGTGAAATTTTCTATAAATATTCTATAATATCCTGTGAATCCTAGAAAATTTCTAACATCCTTTTGACAATTTGGAATTGATAGTTTGGAGATGACTTCAACTTTTGATTTATCAACTTTAATCCCATCCCCTGAAATGTGATGTCCTAAATCAATCCCTTCGGTAAACATCATGAAACATTTTTCATGGCTTAGTGAAAGGTTTGCTTCATTACATCTTTTAAGAACCTTTTCCAAATTTTCTAAAGCTTCTTAAATTGTACTACCATAAATTGTAAAGTCATCCATATACACCTCTACACAATCATGTACTAGATAAGAAAAAATTCCTATTACTTCCCTTTGGAATGTTTCAAGTGCATTGCATAATCCAAAAGGAAGTACTCGGTAGGCATAAGTCCCCCGTGGACAAGTGAATGTGGTTTGATCTTCAGGTGCTATCTGAATTTTATTGTAACCAGTAAAACCATCCAGGAATGAGAAATACTTTTTACCTGCTAATATATCCAACACTTAATCTATAAAGGGTAAAGGAAAATGATCTATAGCTAATGAAAGCATTAGCTGTAGCCAACCAAGGTCTTCCTAATATGAGTGGGTGTCCTTCTAGATTATTCTTAGGAGTTAAGATCATAAAATCAACAGGGTACTCCCAAGAATCTAAGGACACTGAGATATCTTCTAACACACCATCTGGCTTGATTACAAATCTATCTACTAATTGCAGTAATGTAGGTGTACAAAGAGGATTAGAAAGCTGGAGTTGTTCCATGGCTTGTTTGCTCATGATATTTATTGCTGCTCCTAAATCAAGCAATGTATTTGGAATTTCAACTCCATTGATATGTGTTTTTACAACTGGACTTCCTAAATCTAAATATTTTTTAATGGAATTTTTTCCCATCATTATGTCTGCTATTTTTCCTACAAGCTTAATTCTTTTTATTTCTTTCATTTTTATTCCTGGGTTCTTCATGCTTAACTCCTTTATTTTTTTAGCTAAAATTGGGATTTCCTTGATGGCTTGTAACAAAGGGAATTTGATACAAACATTTTTCAATTCATCTAGAAAATCATAATTAGGCAACATAATATGCTTTTCTACTCCTCTATATGGATGGATATGATAACAATGAAGAAGATCTTATTAGGTTTCCCATTTAAGATATGGACATCAGTGTACATATGAAGAACATCCCTCCATATTTCCTTCCCAACTTCCATGGTATGAGGACAGAGGATCCAGAAAAATTTCTCTTTGAATTTGAGATACTTTGTAGATCTTATGGCTACTTATCACACACTCAAAAATTGAGATTGTTTCCTGCAACATTGAAGGTTAAATCTCTTAAATGGTTCATGAGTTTAGGTACTAATTCAATAATATCATGGAATGATATGAAAAATATATTCCTAGGAAAATATAAAAACCATGATCTTAAAAAAGAAATTTTTAGAATGAATCAAAAAGAGGATAAGAGCCTTGAGGATCTCATAAATAGGTTCATGTTTAGAAAGTTTCCTCATGTTTACCAACATTTCCTCCATGTGTTCGAGAGTACAATCAACAAAAAGAGGAAGATTTGAATGTAATAATAGAAGAGGACATCCAAGGTAATCCAACCAGCAAGTGGACCAGGTGCATTACAACTATATTGACATATGGTTCCAAACAGTCATTAAGTTGCAGCAACGCACTCTTCTCCAATGATACTTGATACAATCCTAGTTAAAGAAATTCATCTCTCATATTCAGGTACATGTCAAAGCATGTATTCCATGTGTGCACATGATTTTATCTTTCATCTTGATGTGTACAGGGCTCCATTAGAAGTATTCCTGTACTTGAAAAATGTTTTGTTTTTTTCAAGTAGAGTAGGAAAGTGAAAAAGAAAAAAAATAAAAATAAAAAGGGAAAAAGAATAAAATCTTAGGTGAAAACCTCTTTTGAGGCATTTGAGATTGGCTAACTGATTGAAAACCTCCATGAGATGGTCATTGGGTTGAAAAAGAAGAAGAAAAAAACGAAAAAAAATAAAATATCCTAGGTGAAAACCTCCTTTGAGGTGCCTAGACAGACCTATCAGTTGAAAACCTCATTAAGGTAGCTAGTAGGCCCGAAAGAAAAAAACCCAACACCCCCCATTTTTGAATTATTTACTTCAAATAATGGGGAACCCTTCCATTAATTTTTGGCTCAACACCTTTCATGATTTTCATTTAGTTAATTGTCCTACAATTTTTCCATTTTTTTCATTTTCTTCATATTTCTATTTTGATTGCTTCAATGAGTTTAAATTTTAGCAAAATTTCCATCGATACTTGTTTCGACTCATTTGGTTATCCGGTTTGCAAATGGCTCTCCTTTGAAGTTTGATCATTTTGTCGTCTGGTTAAAAAATGTACAAAATGTATATTATTTTATTTTTCGTAATTAATTTGGCAATTTATTGTAAATATTAATCCCTAATTAGTTTTTACTAATTTCTTAATTTTTTACTAACCGTCCTACAAAATCGCCCAGCAAAATTATGAAACAGTTAAAAAATGTGTTTTTGGGATCTCGCTAATTTATTCCAGTTTCTAATTTTAAAAGAAATTATCAAACCCAGAATCTCAAAATTGCAAAATGATTGAATTTATTTTGTAGAATTTTTAATTCCACTCCAAATAAATCCCACTTCACTTCACCAATATAATTTCTCCAATATTTGAAAGCCCCGATATTTTTCTTCTCATTTTAAAACCCCTATTTAAAATCTCCAATATTCCGATATTAGAACATTAGCATCTCGAATTTTTTCATTTGGTGCACGTTTTAAAAATTGCAATTTGCATTACCTCTTATCTCATATTTTTGTTTTATGTCATGACTAAAAGCTTTTATTATATATAATTTGTTTTCCTTATGACTCTTGCTCCGTCCCCTGTGTCATGCTCACCTCCTCACTCCACCTCGTACACTTACCTCACCCTCCATTTTTAATCACTAAATGATCATGTAAGTAGTTGGTTTGAGGTTTCAATAATATGGTTTTTAATATAATATATATTATAATTTTAATTTTAATATAATTTAATTATAATATTAATATAATAAAATTATATTTTAATAAAAAGTTTATTTATTTTTATTTTAAATTATTTAATTTTTGTTTGTAATTAGTTTATAATTAATTAAATTCAATATTGTATTAATAATTAAATTAGTATTAATTAAGTAATAATTAATTTGATTTTTCAACTTTGGAAATTCATAAGTTGAGTCTTACTTAGTTAAATAAGGCTTAAGAGGGCTCGTTGGATAGAAAAAAACATGGAGAATATTTATGGAGTGGTTTCATAATCAGATTTGATCATTTAACGAGTCTAAAATTAAACAGACGATCAAACTCTAGATTTTTAAACAAAATTAATTTTCTAAGTTTAATTTTTCTGCATTTTCATTTGCTGCTAGCCTCTGTTGAGTATAGATACATTCGTCTATGTTCTCTTTGACCAATTAGATCTTTAAAATGATCAATGGAAAGCTCATATTGTCTTTTATTTATTTATTTATTTAAGTTTTGATTGGAGATTCCAGATTTGGTATTTTGATTTTAATTTTGATTGGGTTTGACAGGAAAATAGTTGAAGAGATGAGGAAAATAAAATTTCAGTCAATAGGATTGCTCCAACAATATAAGAAAAATAATTTGGACCAATGAAAATGGTTGGAGCAGAATTACTCTTCAACAACTCTCCTATTTTGAATTATTTTTGTAAATTTTAAATAATGGTTTGTAGAATAAGCAAAGGGCTTCTCTTATCTGCAATTCTGGAATTTTTAAAACTACTATTGTAATGGAGATTTAGAGTTGTAGATGAGAGGAGTGAAAATCTCATATCTGGGAGATCATTGCTGATTTTTCTTTTGCATTCCGAATTATGTATGGAGAGAAAAACTTGCACTATTGTAGTTCTTGTTTTAATAGCAGAGTTCAAGTATTGTAAAGGACTCTTGGAGATCAGAGTGAGAGGAACAGTTTCAATAAATTTTGATTTAAAATACTATTATTTTTATATTGATTTCATTTTAGAATGGCATAAATGTATCATTTTTATTCATATTTGTGCACTATTGTATATATGAGTAATTTGCCTCATTAATTTGTTGTTATTTATCTCTGCTCTTATGTGTTGAACTCTGATTTCTGGGTAAATATTTACTCAGGAATTAGTCTTTTAATTCTAATCTAACAGATAATAATATTTTGTCAACTATTTCCTTATATTATTGTTTAATCATTCGAGTTACTGATTTAAAAATCATCATCATTTGTGAACTACTTCTTAAATGTTGTTGATTAATTATTTATGTTAATAGATCTCTAAACAAAATGTGTTTTGGTATTCATAATATCAGTTAATTGAACTACTTCGTTAATTCGATATTCATTATAAGCCAGACATATTTGAATCCCAAATCATTTAAATACTTTGCTCTCGGTTGGGTTAGATTTATATCTTGCTAATCAAGATAGGCTTAAGATTTCTTTTCTTTTGCTTGCATTTGGATTTAATTCTACATTCCTAGAAGTCCTCTTGTCAAAGAGGAAAAATTTTAGTTGTGGTTTGGTTGAGCCCTAGATCAGCTTAAGGATCATTTTCTTCCCTGATCAGCAAGAGGGCTGATCTGATGTCTCTTCTCTATTGATAAGTGAAAGACATACTTTAAGCTAGTAGAGATAGAGAGAATGTAACTGGACATAGTTTAACCAGTTGAAACCACCATTCCAAATGGAAAAGGTGATGGTCTAAGGTCTCGACCGAGTGATCTCCCTTATAATGTTGAGGCGGATAATTTAGAGCCTACAACATTTTTTACGCTAGAAGGAGGGCCTAATAAATTATTGTCTTTGAATAAATTTTATTTTATTACTATGGCCCCATGTAAAAGACTTCCTTAGAATTGCTTTATTGGACCCCATCCAACTTCCACTCTAGTAAAAGCAGTCCAAACCCTGTATCAGGTAAAATACAATGGTAAGACATTTGTTTTTATTCATATTCTTCAATTTATTTTAAGTTGCATTAGTTTCAATATTGATGAAGATATTATTTGCGGGATCTTCACTCGTACTTTGACAAGAAAAGCCAAAGACTAGTTCTTGTCACTTACAGTTGCCTCTGTATGTATTTGGGACAAATTTTCGAAGGTTTTACTTTACACATTTCAGAAATATGACTACGAAAAAGTGTGTGATAAGTTAGAATAATGGCGTAGGATGGGAGGGGAGACTTTGAATATATTTTATGTTAGATTCAAATTAATTGTAATGCAATTTTGATCCAAATATTTGCCTCCTCAATTCCATTAATTGGATGGTTCAGACATTTAGTGTCTTTGTCCTGTGGTATCCTTTATTGATAATGATGCACATGTTCAAAATGAAAACTTTGATTCCTCGCAAATTGAAATTAAAAATGCCATAAATACTCCAAATTTACATATTGTTGATCAAGTAGAATTTCAACAAAATGTACAATCTATTAGTAGCAACCGAAAACAACTAAATTAGCAGCAATTAAATCAACCAGAGAATGTTGGAAATACACAATATACTGTTGAAATTAATTCACAATTTGTTGATAATAAATTCCAAATGATGGAGCAACTCAATAACAATTTGCAAATCGATCAAATGCACAAAGAATCTGAATTGTCTATTTTGGAAAATCACAGATCATCTATGCATAGAGAAACCTTCAGGTATATATCTTCAACTTCCTATTTTTCTCTCTTCCATGACATCTTTAACAATATTAATTTAATTCATAATAAAACAATAGTGCCTTTGAATTCAAATTTAATTTTAAACAGAGGAATTGATATTAATAATGAATTATTTAAAATAGGTAAATAAAATTTAATCAGTAATTTAATCAATAATTTTGAAGATTTTTTTTTTAATTTTTTAATTATTCATTTGCTTCATTTTGATTTACTCAATTAAGAGGAAATAACATGCTTTCACTCTTTATTTTTCATATTTGCTACAAACGGAGGAAAATTCACACAAAACAATTCCAACGAATAATCATATCCATGATTTTATATATGTCTATTCCAAATATTACAACTGCCAAGTTCAGATAAAAAATTGCATCACACTCATTCATATTATTGACTTTTTAGTGATATTTCTTTCTTCCAAAGAGACTCAAAACTCAAATTGGTGAATTTTGCAATCTCGATCCTCTGCTTTTCATTTTTTTTTTTTTCCTTAGAATTTCAAATTTGTTGGCTTATTAGACTCTTGAGTTTGTATTATATCGGAAGCTTTTAAAACGAATTTCGATTATATACCTCTCTGAGATGCACATTTCCATTTCACTATCATGTCCATTATACTCAGTAAAGGAAATGGCACCTATTTAATTGTCTTCACTAGAATTTTGTGGTCTCATAAGTTTTGTAAGTTAATTTTTGGCTCTAAAAAAGTTTTCAAGATCTTTGACATGCTATTTATTCTCATATTTATTAAATCTCATACTCGTTTTCTTGGAAGCTTATTTTACAAGTAAATGTAAATGCTCTTGCAATCATTTTTACAAAACTTCAAATTATCTCATTATCGGAATGAAAGTCGTCGAAACTATTTTATAAACTCTTACAAAACTTTTACCTTCGATGCGTGAATGTTTGATGTACTAGAAAGATAATGTTACTACATTATAAATTTAACAAGCATTCATTATCGGGCATGATCGATATTGTAAGTTTTGTTTGTAAAAGTTATAAAAAAACCTTTGTTCCAAGATCTTGCTTCCCTTTAATATTCTTAATACTAAGACTTTTTGTATTGGAGGTGAAAGTTAAGTAAGTTTCCGTAAAACAAATGTCACCACAAACATTATGAAACAAAGTCCTTATTTATCGAAGTTTTTCAACACTTGAGCTCTTACCTTTCAATTTGATTCTCTCAGAAACTCAGAACTTTCGAATATCGAGTTAAGAATCTTCGTAAGTCTCTCATAAATTCATTATGATCTTAAACTATGTTCACATGAAGTATTGTTTAATTATCTTTGTATATATATGCTACTTTCATGTTATCATGGTGGTACAAAGCTTGGATGCATTTTAATCATAATTTCATCAAATCCAAGTATTCATTCATTGGGATGACTTTGTGACTATGGGGATATACATTCTTCATGGTGTATGCACATTGGCCTCTTTTACTATTTTAGACAATCTACTTGGCTAATGAGAAAAAATTTCACCAGTGGTTCGTTTACATTTTTTCCTTTGACTCATTATTGGATGCACATTTTATTATCACAATCATCTTTTACCCATAAGCAACCACTATGGTAATGAAATAATTGATAAGGAATTTGGAACAAGTAAAGGTAATGGACCATGGTTAATTCATATTTGAATTCTCTTTTATTTGAATTTTTTATATATTGCTCCATACTTATTATATAAATATTCAAGTCCTCTACATTGCTACATTATTGAGATTTTGAATCAATTTCAATATTTTGGGGCTGATATAAATTTAAAATGAAAAATAAAACAAAACAATCATCATCGAAATTCATAAATAAGCATATCTTCATTCTCTTTGTCGATGAATTTGTTTTACTTCAGATTCCTTGGACATGAAACATTGTTTTCTTTTAGTTCATTAGTTGCTTTAGTTTAGATTTGATAAATCATGATTTTGGGGCAATAAAATTTGAGTCAATTCAACTTCTTCATGCTTTTAATTCCAATTAAAGGAAGTAGTTATCTTTTATTGGATAAAATGATATCTCTCAGGTAATATTAAACGAAATTATCCAATGGTAAGTTTCATACGCCCACTTTTCATTTATTTCCGTTTCTTTACTTTTGGTTTCACTTTTTTTTTTAGTTTTTTTTTATCATAAACTTTATTTTTGCAACACTCCATAAACTTTTCACACCTCTACTAGATCAAATTTGGATTTCATTCTCCTTTGTTTGGAGATGTTTTTATGCGGGTTTTGTTTTGAAACAAAGAAATTTGCAACACGCAAAGACTTCTCATTAGCTTATTATCTCTCATCACTGTTATTCACCCTTTACATTTTAAGAGCCTCGTTTCTTATAACTCTACAAGATTAATAAAAATAAAAATAAAAATAAAATAAAAATCTCAACATAATAAGGTACATACACATGATTATCTTCTTTTACTCTTTTGTTGAAACATTTGCATAACTAGTCTTGTTGGATTTTTATTTTTTTTTTGTCTTTTGGCTTTTCCTTTCTTCATTTTTACAATAATTAGAGTTTGCTAATTTCTTTTAACTCCAATTTGGAGTTCTTTTATTTTTTCTATTTTTTATTTCGTTTAATTTTGGTAACTCTTCCATGATTTGTGTTGAAGGCCTTCTCTTCACTCAAGAGTGTCTGGCTTACGTGGAAAAACTTTACTATCTCTATTTCAATGAATTTAATTTATCATTAAAGGTATATCTTTATGAAACCATAAAGCCCTATTGCTTTAAATTTTTCATGGAAGAACACATCTTTTGATGTAGGAGCATGAGGCTTAGAGACAAAAGGCTTCATTAATTATTCCAAAAATCCAAAAAAAAATTTACAAGCAAAGGTGTTGGTACCTTTAGTTATCAATTTACAGTTTTACTAGATAGGGTTGAACTAGTATCTAGGAAGATTGAACTGTTTTAGATTAGATTCAGTATATTTAGTCTTTAGTTCATAGATTTAGGGAAGATATTATGTAATTATGATTTTATCTAAGTTAGGAGAATTTAATCCTCAAGAAGAGGTCGACTGCTATGTAAAACACTATAAAATGTAACTTCTAAGAAGGAGAAAATCGAATTGGGCCATAGAAGAATTGATTGAGAGGATTTTGCCTCTGATTTAATTAAATTGCAGAATTTAATTATCTGTTGTATGCTTGGAAAATTCCCAGAGGGTTTCATCTCTCCGAAAGTCCATTGGATATATGTTTTCTGTGCAGAATTTAAATGTATTAACTTTTGTGTAAACCAGCGGAAATCCGTGGTCAAACGCCATTGAAAATGAAAAATTACAGATCAAGCAGTTTTAAGAAACCAACCATTGTAGTCGCACTTCTTTTTGGAGTGCGAGTGGTTTTGTTAAATTGAATGCGATCAAATATAAAGGTGACACGTCATGGTGGCAATACCGCCGATTTCGCGTTACTTTGGAGCCATAAAGTGTCGGGGCTATTGGAATGCGATAGTCGTCCGATCTTAAGAGTTGGAGTTCTGACGGTATTCGTGTCAGTAGTTGCGTGGAGTTTAACAAAAAGGTATGAACCCGACGGTTTATTCAATAGAGCTTTATTAAAGAGTTTGAAATCTGAAAAACTATTCGGAAAAGGTTTAAACATTGTTTAAAGTAAATTATTATGTTTTCGAAGGATAAGGGGATTTTAGCTTCCTTAAGTCATTTTATTAAATTAATCAAGCAGATTAATAAATTTTGATGACCGAGAGTGGAAATAAGGATCAGGAACAAATTCCTCCTGAATTAGAAAACATAGTAACAAAATTTGAACAGCTCTCCTTAACGCCTGCACCCACAATGCCATCATTTGTGGTATTAGAGCCAACTTTAAAGCAGCCATTAGAGCAGTCTTTAGAGCATTTTCCAGACACTGAACAAGCTTCCAAAAGTCAGAAAAAGAAATCCAACATGGCTTTCAGACTTGGCAGAGGAGGTGGTGCTGGTAGAAGAAGAGGTAGACTAGTTGCAAATGCTGAAGTACTAGAGACTATGCAGCAGATTCAAGCTAGATTGGAAGAAATGGAAGTAGGACAACATAGAGATCCTGAAGATGTCAGTGAACCTGAAGCTGAAGAAGAAGAAGGAGGAAATGTTGAGCTTACTCCTAAGATGATATTATTTAAATCAGTTTTAGGATCTACATCCAAACTTAGACTTGAAGTATTATCTTTTGCAGGAGGATTGAATCCAGAAGAGTTGATAGATTGGATCAATGAAATGAATAAATGCTCTGGTTATGAAGAGATGGGTGAAGAAAAGAGAGTTAAGTTTGTTGTCACAAGGTTGAAAGGACATGCAATACTTTGGTGGGATAGAGTGCAAGCAGAAAGAAGGAGAGTTGGTAAGCAGCCAATCAAGAATTGGAACAAAATGGTAGCAAAGCTGAGAGGTAAGTTTTTGCTTAGTGATTATCAGCTTTCATTATTTAAACAAATGCAGAATCTTAGACAGAGATTAATGACAGTAAAAGAGTACACAGAAGAATTTTACAAAGTAAGCATAAGAGCGTGACAAATTCAAGATACAACAGCGAAGATTTCTAGGTAAATAAATGGTCTCATAATGGAGATTCAAGATGAGATAAGTATATTTTCTCCTAAAAAAGTAGAAGAGGCTTACTAGGTGGCCTTAAAAGCTGAAGAAAAAATCGTAAGGAAGCAATCTGCCAAAGGAAGAGGTACTTTCTAAGGAAGAGGAAGTCAAAGTGGTAGAGGAAGATCTACAGCACCAAGAGATGGAGCTAGCAGTAGCTCACCTCAGTATGCACCCACAGAAGGTGATACAAGTGGCAGAAGGAGTCCTTACAGAGGAAGAGGAGGTAGAAACAGAGGAAGAGAAGTCAGATGTGACAGATGTAACAAATTAGGACATAGAGCCTCTGAATTTCCAGAGAATGTGGGGACAAACCAGAGAAATGCAATTGTTGCTCAGACTGAAGAGGAAGCAACAAAGTTGTCTGTAACAGAGAAAGAAATTGTGCCAGAGAAAGGAGAATTTTTGGTGGTTAACAAAGTTTTGTTAAAACAAACAAAGGAAGTTGTTGAACCAACACAGAGAAAGACTTTGTTTAGAAGTGTGTGCAAAGTTCAGGGGAAATGTTGTCAATTGGTAATTGATAGTGGTAGTACAGATAACTTGGTCTCTATGGAGGTGATAGAGAAGTTGAAATTGAAGACAAGGGAACATCCAACACCCTAAAAGGTGTCATGGCTTCAGAAGGGACATCAACTGATAATAAAGGAACAATGTGAAATAGAATTGCAAATGGGAAGTTACAAAGATAAAATCATGTGTGATGTGATGCCTATGGATGTGTGTCACATATTGCTGGGTACACCCTGGCAGTATGACAGAGCAGTAGTACATGATGGAAAGAGAAACACTTACAAGTTTTTCAAAGATGGTATGAATCAAACATTGTTACCTATGGAAGAAGAAGATGCATCAAGTAAAAATTCTGATCCAAAGGCTTTATTGTTGAGTGGAAAAGAATACTTGCAGCATATTAAAGATGATGAGGTAAATTTTTCTTTAGTTTGCAAACCTAAGGTAGTATTTACTTCTACTAAAATTTCTGATTTGAAAATTGAAATTCAAGAAATGTTGGAGAACTATTGTGATATTATTATGGATGATTTTCCTGATGAATTACCACCTGTAAGAAGAATCAGCCATCAGATAGATTTGATTCTAGGATGAAATTTTCCAAACAAAACAGCTTACAGAATGACTCCTACAGAAAATGAAGAAATCAGAAAGCAAGTGCAGGAATTGGTTGACAAAGGTTTGATTAGAGAAAGTTTGAGTCCTTGTGCAGTACCTACAATATTAAGTCTGAAGAAAGATGGAGGTTGGAGAATGTGCACCGATTCAAGAGAAATTAACAAGATAACAATCAGGTATAGATTTCCTTTACCTAGAATTGAAGATTTGATGTATTTTTTGAGTGGAGCAAGATATTTTTCAAAACTAGATTTGAAAAGTGGGTATCATCAAATTAGGATAAGGGAAGGAGATGAATGGAAAACGACCTTTAAAAAAAATGAGGGACTGTATGAATGGATGGTAATGCCCTTTGGTTTATCAAATTCACCTATTACATTTATGAGGCTTATGAATGAAGTATTGAAGGAATTTATTGGTAAATTTGCAATAGTATATCTGGATGATATATTAATTTACAACAAAACAAAAGAAGAACACCTGAGACATCTTAATTATGTCTTAAGGAAGTTACATCAAGAGAAGTTACTAGTAAATTTAAAGAAACGTTCATTCATGAAAGAAGAATGGGTATATCTAGGTTTTGTTGTTTCTGCTGAAGGATTAAAAATGGATCCAGAGAAGATAAAGGCAATTGTGGAGTGGCCTTCACCTAAAAGTGTTTTTGATGTAAGAAGTTTTCATGGTCTTGCTAGTTTTTATATAAAATTCATAAGGAGTTTTAGTAAGATCAATGCACCTATCATTGAACCATAAAGAAGGACAAACAACCATTTAAGTAGACTGCTGAAGCTGAAAGGAATTTTCAGTTCTTGAAGTAAAAGATAACTGAGAAACCTGTCTTAGTTTTGCCTAATTTTAATAAACCTTTTGAAGTGAAATGTGATGCCAGTGGAGAAGCTATTGGAGCTGTATTAAGTCAAGAAGACAGACCTGTAGCATATTTCAGTGAGAATCTGAATGAGACAAGAAGGAAGTACTCTTCTTATGACAAGGAATTTTATGCAATTGTACAGTTATTGAAGAAGTGGAGACATTGTTTAATGTCTAAAGAATTTGTGTTATATTCGGATAATCATGCATTACAGTATATTATGCAACAACCTAAATTGAATCAAAAACATGAAAAATGGGTTGAATATCTTCAAAATTTTAACTTTGTATTGAAGCATATAAGTGGTCAAGCAATCAAGGTAGCAGATGCCTTGAGTAGAAAAAGCATTCTTGTTCAAGAAAGTCAAATTCAAGTGTTAGGTTTTGATTTTCTTAAAGAACTCTATAAGATAGATTTGGATTTAAAAGAAGCATTTGAAGCATGTTGTAATCCTGTTTTGATAGACAGAAGTCAGTGGTTAGATTATTTCTTTCAAGAGGGTTTATTGTTCAAAAGAAATCAGTTGTGCATACCAGATTGTTCTATGAGAGAAAATTTAATCAGGGAGAAACATAGTGGTGGACTTGCTAGACATTTTGGCGTTGATAAGACTTATGAGCAACTAAGTCATTTTTATTTTTGGCCAAAGATGAGATCTGAAGTGGAAAAGTATGTGAAGAATTGTAAAATTTGTCAATATGCAAAAGGGAAAAGTCAAAATGCAGGTTTGTACATTCCATTACCTATTCTAGACAGACCTTGGGATATGGTAAGTTTGGATTTTGTTTTAGGATTTCCTAAGACACAGAGAGGGAATGATGCAATCTATGTTGTAGTTGAAAGATTTTCAAAAATGGCACATTTTATTCCATGTTATAAAACCAGTGATGCTACTCATGTTGCCAATTTGTTTTTCAAGGAGATTGTCAGATTACATGGGTTACCTAAAAGTATTGTCTCTGATAGAGACACCGGATTTGTTGTTCATTTTTGGAGGACATTGTGGAAGAAGCTTGGTACTAAACTAATTTTCAACTCAGCTGATCACCCTCAGACTGATGGGCAGATTGAAGTAGTGAACAGGAGTTTGGGTAATATTTTGAGAAGTCTTGCAGGAGAACATCCTAAACAATGGGATCATATTTTACCACAAGAAGAGTATGCATATAATGATTCACCTAACAGAAGTACAAGGTGGAGTCCATTCCATATAGTTTATGGAATGCACCCAAGAGGAGTATTTGAATTGAGTAACTTGGGAAAAGTACAAATGAGAAGTGCCGAAGGAGAGGAGTTTGCTTCAGAAATTCAAGCAATACATGAACGGGTAAAGCAAAAGCTACAAGACAGCAGCATCAAGTACAAAAACATAGCAAATTTGAGAAAAAGAGAAGTTAATTTTGAAGTTGGTGATTTGGTTTTAGCACACTTGAGGAAAGAAATATTTCCAAAGAGGGAGTATAACAAGTTAAAATTCAAAAATATAGGACCATGCAGGATATTAAGAAATTTTTCTGCAAATTCTTATGAAATTGAATTACCATCGGATATTGGAATATCTCTGATATTCAATGTTGCTTATTTGTACAGATATCAAGACAGTAGCACAGATGACACACCAGAAGACAGAGGAAAGATTGACTGGGTAAAATAGTTACCAACAGCAAAGACATTACAGCCAGAGAGGATCTTAGACAAGAAAGTGTTTAAGAAGACCAGAGGATAGGAATATTTTCAATATTTGATCAAGTGGAGGGATCAACCAATTGAGGATGCTACCTGGATGACAGAAACCATGCTGCAGAAATGGGGCAGTTCTGTGGAGGAGCTCATGGATAGGAGCCCATGAATATTTTTGTCCTCAGGATTCTGATGCAGGACCATGAGGCTTAGAGACAAAAGGCTTCATTACTTATTCCAAAAATCCAAAAAAAAATTTACAAGCAAAGGTGTTGCTACCTTTAGCTTTCAATTTACAGTTTTACTAGATAGGGTTGAACTAGTATCTAGGAAGATTGAATTGTTTTAGATTAGATTCAGTATATTTAGTCTTCAGTTGATAGATTTAGGGAAGATATTATGTAATTAGAATTTTATCTAAGTTAGGAGAATTCGATCCTCAAGAAGAGGTCGACTGCTATGTAAAACACTATAAAATGTAACCTCTGAGAAGGAGAAAATCGAATTGGGCCGTAGAAGAATTGATTGAGAGGATTTTTCCTCTAATTTAATTAAATTGCAGAATTTAATTATCTGTTGTATGCTTGGAAAATTCCCAGAGGGTTTCATCTCTCTGAAATTCCATTGGATTTATGTTTTCTGTGTAGAATTTAAATGTATTAACTTCTGTGTAAACCAACAGAAATCCGTGGTCAAACACCATCGAAAATGAAAAATTACAGATCAAGCAATTTTTAAGAAACCAACCACTGTAGTCGCACCGCTTTTTGGAGTGTGAGTGGTTTTGTTAAATTGAACACGATCAAATAGAAAGGTGACACGTCACGGTGGCAATAGCACTGATTTCGTGTTACTTTGGAGGCATAAAGTGCCAGGGCTATTGGAATGCGATAGCCGTCCGATCTTAAGCGTTGGAGATTTGACGGTGTTCGCGTCAGTAGTTGCGTGGATTTTAACAAAAAGGTATGGACCCGACGGTTTATTCAATAGAGATTTATTAAAGAGTTTGAAATCCGAAAAACTATTCCGAAAAGGTTTAAACATTTTTTAAAGTAAATTATTATGTTTTTGAAGGATAAGGGGACTTTAGCTTCCATAATTCATTTTATTAAATTAATCAAGTAGATTAATAAAGTTTGATGACCGAGAGTGGAAATAAGGATCAGGATCAAATTCCGCTTGAATTAGAAAACATAGTAACAAAATTTGAACAGCTCTCCTTAACGCCTGCACCCACATTGCCATCATCTTTTCTAAGTGATAGGGTTTACCTTTTCAAAGAAATAACTGACTTGAGTTTAACTCAATGGATCCCTCCCACTCCTCCATTTTATTAAAACCTCTAATTGATAGTCGTGGGAAAAGAATTTGTAGTCAACATTATGAAAGTATTGTATCCATTAACATAAGTCTTTATTACCTTCCCACCTCTTTCACTCAAGTACATCATAAACTAAAAGCTTGCAAATGCTCTTATGAAAATGGTGATTAAAAGAGGAAGCATGGGAAATATAAGTAAACCTGTTGGGGCTATGGACGCTCTCTGGCAGCGCGGCTAGGCTTGTATGGCATAAAATACAACTTCGTCGGGGTACTGTTCAGGATTGTTGGTAGTGAAGAGATGTCAGATACCATTAATAACAATGGATATATGCTTTAAAAAAAAAAAAAAAAACTCCTATCTCTACCTTCTTCTATTTCTTATACGAGGTAATTTTAAAACCAAATTTTCCCAAAATTTGGATTTGTGACTTTTACTCAAGTCTGATTTGAAAACTTATATTTTCAAACTCATATTGCTTAATCTATTTAAGTAGAACACATGGAAATATTTTACTGTTAAACGATTTTGTAAACTCCATTATTTTTAACCTTTGGGTAAATTAAAGTTCATTATCTTTAACGAGAGATAACCGGTTCTTCCCAGTGTGTCGCCAATGTTGTATGAAAAACCCAACACCCCCCATTTTTTTACATATTTACTTCAAATAGTGGGGACTCTTTCCATTAATTTTTTGCTTAACACCTTTCATGATTTTCATTTAGTTAATTGTCCTAGGAGGAGCACATAAAATATGGAAGCCATAATTTTCTAACAATTTGTGCCTTAGGTTCGACCTCGTCAAGTTGCGACTTTAGCCATTTCTTCTTTATGCACCACATCACTTGGCGGTAGAGCTTACCTGCTCATAGATACCCCAGTTAGTACCTCTTTGCAGTCTTGGTGTCCATGTAGTAATTTTTTATTCCTATTTTTGGAATCCCTGGTATGACCTGCCATGACTTAGAATCTGAGCCTCATGTCCTTTTATTCCTCTTTTTTCTGGCCATACCCCATGAGGATTCCACCATTCTATCCCTTGTGATTTCCATGTTTTATCAGTATATTTTTGCAGTTTGAGCCTTGGTTTTTCTTCATTCCATTGTCATCATTTGTTTGGCCTACCATTCGTTTTCACTTGGTGTTTTACCCTTTCTTAGAGGAACCGTTGCATTGAGTGATCCTATTAGCCAACCTCTTGTCCTCATTATGTCATGATAAATTCCATCATTACTGGAACCGGTTGCTATCTTTATACCACTTATTCCTCTAAGAGGAGTTTCCTTTAAGCTCTTTTCAAACTCCTTGATTTAGAAAAAAAAATTCAAGTGAACTTGTCTCCTTCACGCTCGTAAAAATACCTAAAGAGTCGTTTATCCAGTATAAGTTTAACCCTTTTTAAGACTGGGATAGAATAGTTACGAAACAGGAATAACCTAGTCTACTATGGCTAGGAGGTTCTTCCTTTTATAATTTAATTTATTTTTCGAGCATTGGGGACAAATTTAAGAAAAAGGAACTTATAAAATGTGTTATGCAACCAGCTCAAAAAAATAGAAGAAAAGATAGATCAATGACTTAAAAATTATTCTCTTCGAGAGGTAAACCTCCTTTACATTACATAAATGAAAAAATATTGGATGATACAAATGACAAGACCTCCTTTGTATATATATGAGTCTAAGGGGTCAAAATAAAATCAGAGCCTGCAAAACAATAATAATTTAAGGGCACAACAATAACAATAGTGAGATTCTATGGAGCACAACAATAACAACATGGGGGAAAAAAAATAACAATAAGGAGGATACACTAACAATAACAATAAGGAGGATACACTATTAATACAGGGACCTAACGTGCCCCTCTTATTCAAAAAAGTGGTGTCCTCAATGCTTGAGTAGTTATGGATGCTTATGTATAAAATTCTCATCCTCCCATGTGGAATCTTCAGTGGGCAATTTCATCCACTTAATGAGATACTCTGAATTGATCGATTCTGTAGCCACCGGGTTCTTGTTTGCTTGACTGCTTCAGGTTCAAATATGATTTTACCTTCTTCGTCAAGTTATAAAAACACTGTTTGAACTGGAAGCTTGTCACCGATAACCTTATTTAAGCATGAAACATGGAAAACTAGGTGTACTTGAGAACATGTAGGTAGCTCCAATTTGTATGCCATAGTATCAATCTTTTGCAACACCTTGTAAGGATTGTATTAAATCTATAGAACTAGAGGGAATAATAAGCTCAGGGTTTCCGAGATTCAATTGGAAACCTGGTTGACCATAGGTCCCTTCTGTTATTTTCACTTGAATTTACTCCTCACCCTCAAGCTGTATTTTGGTCTTCTTTGATTGTTGTGCATATTCCATGTCCACATTTATTGTTTCAACAATGTTTTTTTTCAAAAAAATTTCTTTGACAACAAGAATTTCAATCTCCAATTATTAATTGATAGGCCAAGCATCTTGATTTGATTTCCATTCTAACTATGGTATGATCTCATGAGAATATGATGCTAAATTGGTATTCTTCCTGATGCCAAGATTTTGCTATAAAACAGATCCTTGTGCACAATACAAGTGTCGGTTTCCTTACATGGAAACTTCATCAAATTTTTCATTAAAAACCACCTTTTCATTCAGCTCAAAACATACACAAAGGAGAAAGAGCCAACACAAATAAAATAATTGCATAAAATACAACCATAAATTTATAAATGCAAACCCTTCCTTGGCCGAATATTACAATGATTGGCCTCTCGGCTCTCTCGGCCTTTTCACAACTCTTACACCATTTATTTCTTATCTCTCTGTGTTCCTCATTGTTTTCAATCCTCCCACACTCCTCATATTAATACATAATAATGAATTTATTCCAATCCATAATTTCTTCCACACAAATCTCAACTAAAATCTATATTAGATTTATCCTTTTTTTGAACTCAACTAAGTCTCGTTTAAGGAATTCCTAATCCCTAGATTATCTACCTAATTCATCTCCACTCATATCCTTAATTTATTAAAAGAATATTTACAATAATCCTCACTTACAATTTTCTCTCTTAATTTATAAAAATGAACACAATAATTTATAAAATAATTAAAAAATCATCACCCCCCTAATTACACAATATTTTTATAAAACCCAAGCAGGATGCTCCTGCATCAGACTCCCCATGTAGAGAAGTTTCCATAGACTCCTGTCTATGAGGTCTGTCGCTTTTCTGTAATAATGCGACAGCCACAAGTCTTGATGACTTGCTCCCTCTAGGATTCCAAACTCTGTTTTGCCGCTGGTCCTTTAAAGTATCAACTCTGTTTGGTAACTCTTCACTCACTTTGTCAATCGAATTCCATCGGACTTTCCAATAGTTTCTTTCGCCAATTCCTCGGAGTAACTCCTCTTTGTTTGATGCTTTCATCTTCATTGTACTGAACACTCAACTTTCTGCAATGAAAAATAATCAAGAACTCCTTCTTGATTACAACTATAGTCATTGATTACTTTTATAGCAACAACTTTCTCATCCAATGTTGTACCTGCATTCATCAACAAATTGTTAGTTTTAAAAAGATAAGACCTTTCAGCCTCTTTTGATGCTTCAAGCACCAATCTCCTGTCATCGACTTTCTGGATTTCAGTAGATATTGTTTTGAACTACTGGCTGCTTTCATCTTTATCCCGCTAGATCAATATTTCTATCTCATTTATGTCTTTACGGACATAACTTTCTTGCTACTCCTGATTTTCCATCTCATCTCCAAATACTTTCTGCTCAATTTCTTTGATTTCAACATTATATTTATTAAGGTTTCCTTCTGTACCTACAGCCATATTATCATTTGAAAAGTTATAACATTCACTCAACTCTCTAAATGTTAAAAAAAATTCATCCCTATCATGCACAACAACTGCAATATTTTCTGTATCAGGTTCTGAAAGTTTCATCTCCTCTTCAGGTTCTTTAAGCCATCGTTCCAAGAACTCTATCTCCATGTGAAAACTTTCTAGCGTTTCATCACAACCTTCATTCCCAGCTTCATTTTTCTTCTGGAAATATTCTTGAGTTATCCTGTTGTATGTATCATCACTTTGCAAAATTTTGTCAGCAATTTTATTAAACAAATTCATTTGTTTACCTCCTTGGAATATCACTTCGGCATTTATGATTTCTTCCTGCTGCAACAAATCATATTTACCAAATATATTGTCCATCCTTCTCTGAAAGAATGTTGGCGCATTTTTTAGTCCGAACAGAACAACATTCCATTGATAAAACCCTGCTGGACAAGTAAACGTTGTTTTGTGTCTATCTTCTGGTTTTATCTGAATCTGATAGTATCCACTTTTCATATCAAATTTTGAAAACACTTTAGAATTCTGAATTTTCTTCATTATGACTTCTTGTCGTGGAAGTGGATATTTGAAATCTTTTGTAATTGCATTAAGAGGTTTGTAATTGATTACCATTCTAGCTTTTCCTCTTACTACCTTAGAATGATTTCTTACAATAAATGCTGAACACGAATACTGAGATTATGATTTTTCAATCAGATTTAATCTTAATAATTCATTCACTTGGGATTTAATTTCTTGTTCATATTGGGGTGTGCATGGAATTAATTTTCCAGAAACTCGATTATCATGAAATGTTTCTATTTCTTGCATCAGACTTTCGTTATCCCATAACTCTTGAGGGTCACTTGAGCATAATTGGAGTAGTTTATTTCGAATTTCTTTTTGCTCTTCTGACCATTCTTCTTCCCTTGCAACTTTATTTTTCTGTTGTCTTTCTTCTCTTATTTGATACACACTGAGTACTTTCTGCTAATCATTGCTATCATTTTCTGGTTTCCTGATCTTTTGTTTTTTGTTTGCTTTTTTGTTTCTGATATTTGAATCTGATATAGAAAGTCTGTTGACACAAACTGCTTTCTTTTTTATATTGAAAAATGTTTTATCTGCTGCTATTGTCATGGGTAGTATTGATTTTATGAATGGCATTCCTAATATCAAAGCACTTGACGGATCATGCCATTGTATAGCTGAAATTTTTACAATACTCCCCCCCACTTTCATTGATACATTATCAACATAATGTGTCAACTTAATATTTCCGCCAATTGTTTCTGAATTCAGAATATTTTGAAGAGGCTTCCAATTATTTTTGAACAAACTCGGCCTAGCCAGATTATTAGATCCACCAGAATCAACAAAAGCATCTATTTCTACCCATTCTTTTCCATTCTGAACTTATACTGGAATGTAAATCAGTTCATTTGCTTTAATCATTTTCTTTAGCATATTTTCTTCTGCTATGGAATCATAAGATATGTCATTTGTGATGGGTGTTTGATAAATTGGGTTGATCCACCCAATTTCTTTTGGTACGGGACAAAAACTAGGTGCTTTTTGATAAATATCATTAGGAATTTGCTGGCTTTTCTTGCTTGGTTCAAATTCTGCCATATAAAATGTTGACTCATATTCTACAGAAGTATCGTTTGTTTCTTCTTCTGATTCTTCTTCTATGTCAGGAAAATCAGTAAGACTTTCTGATTCTACCTCTATATCACAATTAAAATATTCACAATTTCTGTTCATTTTCTGATATATTTCTAAGTCGAGATTATCATCTTCTTCTTCTGATAATATATATACTTCTGAGCAATTATCATCACTTTCTACCATATCCCAATCCTCAATAAATTCTTCTATTTCTGTACATTTTTCTAGTTTTGAGGATGCACTAGTAGGACATTTAGCAGCAAAGTGCCCTTTTTGCTTACATATAAAACAACATCCTTTTTTAACTCGATTTCTTCGTTTCTTCAAATATTTAAATTTATTGAAAGGTATTTTAGGATTGGACACTCTTTTAATTCTAAAATTTCCATATCTTTTCTTTCTCTCTGTTTTTCAATGGATTCCATGGAAGCATTTCTTTGCAGCATTCTTGAGATGGCTTTGCATTGTTTTCTTGAGCATTTTTCTGCCAACATAAGTGTTTCAATTTTTGTTTACATTGGTGAATAAGATCTATCCAATATATGGAATTAATGTTCTTTCCCTTTTCTGCAAGATCTTTCATAACTAAATCTCCCATATTGAATGGAAGTTTAGAAAGGAAAGTCACTTTTGTCATCATATCATTTTGTAACTCAGTTTTTATCACCAATCTAAAATATTCTTTAGAGAATTGATCTAACTGTTTAGCATCTTTTAGTTTTATTCTTGCTAGATCAACCATTGCTTCCTTTTTTGTATCTTCAGGCTCTATACAAAACATAGTTCGTAATAAAACTTCTAATGTTGGTAATCCTGCTTTTATAATTTCATCCCTTTCACTTTGAGCAGGTGCCTTCCACCAATCATAAACTATACCTGTCATCCTTTTTTCTGCTAGATTAAATATGCCTGCATTATCTATTTTACCAGCAATCTGCATTTTCCATAAGGCACCAATCCAGACTCTTATAGAGTCTTCTGCATTGTCACTATTATCTAGATCCAAAATATATCCACCACCACTTGTAGGCATTAGATCTTCTTCTACTCGTGGATACTTAGGGACAGAGTGAAATATATGAGCCTTATTTAGACTAGGTCTAATAAAACTAGGAAATAATTTAGTAGCTTCTTCAAGTTTAATTGTATCTCCTTTTTTGAATGATAGAGGAGCTTTTGACTGACTGCCAAATCCTTCTGTTTCTGATAATGAAGAGATATGAGATTTTCCTGTGTCTTTATAACAAGATTCGAGTGTAGAACTTCCTTCTGAAAAGTTTTTCCACTCATTAAGATTTTCAAATCTATGCCTTTCTTTTTTCTTCTTTCTTTTCTCTTCCCTTCTATTGTTCCTTTCTCTTCTTTCATTTCGATCTAATATTTGATTTTCTTGGATTAATTTTATATTTTCTATGATTTGTTCTGCTTGAATACCAAGATCATCTATGGCTAATTCTGCATGACCACAACCAATTCGATAGATGATTACCGATCTGATATACCTCATCTAAATATTTTGGAGATTTAACGTCATGTTCAATGAGTGGTGCACAATCAGCTCTTGTACTTGGTGTTTTAGTATCTCGGGCACTTGTAGTGTTGTATTTAGTTTTTGGTGGCCATTTACCACCTTTATGAAATCTCTTACTTTGATACTGCCATTCTTCTACTGGAGGTATTGTAGAATAAGTAGCTCTATAAGATTTTTGCAAAATAGTTCCATTGACTGTTTTATATCCTTTAGGTAAGGATATTCCGTTAAATCTAAAGGATTTTTGAAAGAAAGGTTTTTCTTCAGGAATAATAAGACAAGAACTATTTGCTTTACTACTTTCTGCAACTTGATCATGAGTGTTTTCAGTAGCTGGTATGTTTATAGACATACGAGGAGGTCTGAATATTGGTTTAGGAATATCAGGTAGGGCTGGTTTTATTCTGACTTGTCCGTCAGAGGAGACAATTCTATTAGGAGCCTTTATTTTCTTTTGTTCCTGATTTAGAGCTTGATATTTAAAATACCAATCAGTGGGTAACCCAACTTCTTCATATGTTACTCCCTGAGTTTCTACTGTAGACAACCCACTCGTTACACAGTCTTTTAAAACTGGTTGTTTTAGTTGAGGATGAACCATGTTGGTTAACTGGAATGAAGCTTGGATTATTACAGAAACATATTATGAATCAGGCATCATTGATCGTCCTTGGATACCTATCATCAGTTTTAATATTTCTCCTAAATGTTTTTCAGTGAGACTAAGAGAGTAATCAGGGAATATAGTTCCATACTAGCATCCTGAGATGAGATTACCAGTTATTGACCCTATATGAGCATGTTCATAATTCAGATGACGTGAGTCAAATAGCTCTACAAGAGTGGGGGTATTAATTCCTCTTCTAAATAGAGGGGCTAGCCCGATCTTTATTCCTCCGAAGTGAACATATTTATATTTGTTTTCTTCAGAATACTTTTTGAATTTTTCCAAATCCTTTTTTGTAAAGACATTAAGTCCTACTATCTGAGTGGCTTCTCCTTCGATCTTTATAGTCAATTCTAATTCTTTGAGTAATATTTTCTTTCTTAAGCTGTCTATAGTGGTATTTTTATAGACATTAGAACTTTTAAGTTCAGGGGGATTCCAAGTAGATGGGTCAACTACATGATCTAACTCATATTCAGCTTCTCTCATATTGACTTTAGTGATTTTAGTTCTATTAACTAAATATAAAGCCCTAACCATACGTTCCAGCTTAGCTTAATAGAATCTAAACAGGGCTCTGATACCAATAAAAGATGATGGACTCAGTAACTTACTTGAAGGCACCTGCTCAAAGTGAAAGGGATGAAATTATAAAAGCAGGATTACCAACATTAGAAGTTTTATTACGAACTATGTTTTGTATAGAGCCTGAAGATACAAAAAAGGAAGCAATGGTTGATCTAGCAAGAATGCAACTAAAAGATGCTAAACAGTTAGATCAATTCTCTAAAGAATATTTTAGATTGGTGATAAAAACTGAGTTACAAAATGATATGATGACAAAAGTGACTTTCCTTTCTAAACTTCCATTCAATATGGGAGATTTAGTTATGAAAGATCTTGCAGAAAATGGAAAGAACATTAATTCCATATATTGGATAGATCTTATTCACCAATGTAAACAAAAACTGAAATACTTATGTTGGCAGAAAAATGCTCAAGAAAACAATGGAAATCCATCTCAAGAATGCTGCAAAGAAATTCTTCCATGGACTCCTTGAAAAGCAGAAAGAGAAAGAAAAGATATGGAAATTTGAGAATTAAAAGAGTGTCCAATCCTAAAATACCTTTCAATAAATTTAAATATTTGAAGACGAACGAAGAGCACTTTACTTTCTTTCTCAAACGATATGAGAAAACACGACACCCTCGGTCTTCAATTCTTGCATTCCCACCACATGGTCTTTGAGAAAGAACTGTCCTTAGATAGGCGGCCCAACAGGCTTCAATATTACTTCAAGAAAACTTGTTACATACCAAGTGATACTTCAGAGTATAAGAGCTTTGCGTATTTGCAATGCCCTTCTCTCTGATCTTACACTTATTTATAGGCATGATACCTCTTCGGATTTCAAATCCGGATTCTAAACTACTCTTAAGAATCTAAAATATCTAAGAAATAATTGAGGGTCTTACCAAAAGAAAGATCCGACAGTGTCTACTCAATATTTCTTTTTACAAAAGCGACAAACTCTAGGACAATAATTGAGGGTCTAACTGAATGAAAGATTTAGCAGTGTCTACTAAATGTACAAAAAAGTAACTTTAATCACTTTAGTTACAGCAACATGGGTACATATTACATTCATCACATGTTGGATCATTATCGATGAATTCTTGTGCACGTAAAGCTTCATATCTTCTTTCAATATCTTCCGTATCTAAAGTAGTGAGCAGTTGCTCAGATTCTTTTGATGATCTTGCTAGTACTGGGTCCGGCTGAGCGTCTTGATACTGTTTGGTAGATCTTGAAGATTCTCCTGTTTCCCACTTTTTGGATTCGGAAATCCTTTTGTATCTTTCTCTTTTGCATAAAGCATTTGCATGGGCCAGGTTGTCTACTTCGAATGATTGGATCCAACTTTTATCAACACCCTTCTGTTTTATTGTGTCACTGACTGGAAATTCAAGTCCTGATAGATCATACATATCTATCTCTTTATCTATAGCATTAGCAATCCATTGCATACATAGAGTATTTACATCTTCAGTTTGTAGCCAGTGAAAATCGAACTGAACTCGAGTATAGGCTCCAAATGCCATTAACAGAGTGACTAAACACAACACATCATTAGTCCAATTTCCAGAACAAATAACCAAAGTAATGGATGACTCAATATTAATTATAAACCTAATAGTATGGTCTTTTCCCACGATCTGTTCTGCTTCATATATGATGGCCTTTTTATGAGATAGCCCTTTCTAAGGAAAATATTTAAACTAGTCAGAAAAATCTTCTATTAATTTTTTATTATTGACTAGCTTAAAAATTGTTCCTTGGCTGGATTTTTCATATAATTGTTCGAATGGATTAAACTGAAGATCTTCAATAAGCCCAATTGTTTCCCATGGAGTTGATTCTAATCTGAGATATCTTAATGATCATTCAACACCTTGAGAGACTCTGATATCTCTCTTTTTCTGACATTTGCCATCCTTTATGATCCAGTCTGCGTGTGGTTCAATAATATTATACATTATAAATACATCATATGCATCATAATTTTCTGGATTTTGTGTAAATACTCTGTACATGTCAGCCCAAATATTACTGATTCTCAAGGACCTTATCCATTTAGCTAAATCTGCATGGACTGGAATATGATTCACATTACAAAATTTTGTCGAATTAAATATTCCAATACCAAAGTCAACACATCCCACCAGGTTGTAATAATTCAATGTCTGCAATATTTTTATCATAGGCCATGTCCAAGTGATAGACCATAAATCTGAAAGAGTTCTGAACACTATTTTAACCTTCAGTCCTTCACATGGATATATTTTACAAAGTTCAGGATTTAATCCTAAAAACCCACTGATATCTTTTGTTTTATACCCCCAAATCTTATTAATCCATTGATTTCTACAAAGTCTTAAAGAAACCAATTTTTTTATTTCTTCTGCTACCCGAGGTACAATATTTTCCAATTGATTCAGCCATAATGCCACTGTCTTCTGATTATCAGGGAGTCATCTGATATGGAAAATAGAAGTTTTTCTTTTGAACATTTGTTCATTTCCCTGGGTGTGCATGGAATTAATTTTCCAGAAACTCCATTATCATGAAATGTTTCTATTTCTTGCATCGGACTTTCGTTATCCCATAACTCTTGAGGGTCACTTGAGCAGAATTGGAGTAGTTTATTTCGAATTTCTTTTTTCTCTTCTGACCATTCTTCTTCCCTTGCAGCTTTATTTTGCTGTTGTCTTTCTTCTCTATTTGATACACACTGAGTACTTTCTGCCAATCATTGCTATCATTTTCTGGTTTCCTGATCTTTTGTTTTTTGTTTTCTTTTCTGTTTCTGATATTTGAATCTACTATAGAAAGTCTGTTGACACAAACTGCTATCTTTTTTATATTGCAAATTATTTTATCTGCTGCTATTGTCATGGGTAGTACTGATTTTATGAATGGCATTCCTAATATCAAAGTACTTGACGGATCATGCCATTGTATAGCTAAAATTTTTACAATACTCCCCCCCACTTCCATTGATACATTATCAACATAATGTGTCAACTTAATATTGCCGCCAATTGTTTCTGAATTTAGAATATTTTGAAGAGGCTTCCAATTATTTTTGAACAAACTTGGCCTAGCCATATTATTAGATCCACCAGAATCAACAAAAGCATCTATTTCTACCCATTCTTTTCCATTCTGAACTTCTACTGGAATGTAAATCAGTTCATTTGCTTTAATCATTTTCTTTAGCATATTGGCTTCTGCTATGGAATCATAAGATATGTCATTTGTGATGGGTGTTTGATAAATTGGGTTGATCCACCCAATTTCTTTTGGTACGGGACAAAAACTAGGTGCTTTTTGATAAATATCATTAGGAATTTACCATCTTTTCTTGCTTGGTTCAATTTCTGCCATATCAAATGTTGACTCATATTCTATAGAAGTATTGTCTGTTTCTTCTTTCAATTCTTCTTCTGTGTCAGGAAAATCAGTAAGACTTTCTGATTCTACCTCTATATCATAGTTAAAATCTTCACAATTTCTGTTCATTTTCTGATATATTTCTAAGTCGAGATTATTATCTCCTTCTTCTGATAATATATATACTTTTGAGCAATTATCATCACTTTCTACCATATCCCAATCCTCAATAAATTCTTCTATTTATGTACATTTTTTTAGTTTTGAGGATGCACTAGTAGGACATTTAGCAGCAAAGTGCCCTTTTTGCTTACATATAAAACAACATCCTTTTTTAACTGGATTTCTTCGTTTCTACACTCTTTTAAATCTAAAATTTCCATAACATTTCTTTCTCTTTCTATTTTTCAATGGAGTCCATGGAAGCATTTCTTTGCAGCATTCTTGAGATGGCTTGCATTGTTTTCTTGAGCATTTCTCTGCCAACATAAGTATTTCAGTTTTTGTTTACATTGGTGAATAAGATCTATCCAATATATGGAATTAATGTTCTTTCCCTTTTCTGCAAGATCTTTCATAACTAAATCTCCCATATTGAATGGAATTTTAGAAAGGAAAGTCAGTTTTGTCATCATATCATTTTGTAACTCAGTTTTTATCACCAATCTAAAATATTCTTTAGGGTTTGGGGGTTGGGGTTTAGGGTTTAGGGTTTCAGGATTCAGGATTTCAGGGTTCAGGGTTCAGGGTTGGGGGCTAAGGGTTGGGGGTTAAGTGTTGGGGTTTAGGGTTTGGGGTTTAGGAATTAGGGTTTCAGGGTTCAGGGTTCAGGGTTGGGTGTTGAGGGTTGAGGGTTTGGGGTTTGGGGTTTGGGTTTTAGGGTTTAGGGTATAGGGGGTTTAGGGTTTTTGGGTTTAGGGGTTAAGGGTTTAAGGGTTTAGGGTTTAAGGGTCTAGGGTCTAGGGTTAAGGGGCTAGGGTTTAGGGGGTTAGGGTTTAGGGGTTGGGGTTAGGGTTAAGGGTTAAGGGTTAAGGGTTTAGGGTTAGGGGTTGAGGGTTTGAGGGTTTTGGGTTGAGGGTTTGAGGGTTTTGGGTTTGAGGTGTTTAGGGTCTAGGGTTTAGGGGTTAGGGGTTAGGATCTAGGGTCTAGGGTCTAGGGTCTAGGGTTTGGGGTCTAGGGTGTTAGTGGTTTAGGGTGTTAGGGTTTAGGATGTTAGGGTTTAGGGTCTAGGGTGTAGGGTCTAGGGTTTAGTGTCTAGGGTCTAGGGTTTAGGGTTTAGGGTTTAGGGGTTAGGTTTTCGGTTTAGGGGTTGGTGTTTCGATTTTAGGGTTTAGGGTTTAGGGGTTTTAGGGTTTAGGGTCTAGGGTCTAGGGTCTAGGGTCTAGGGTCTAGGGTCTAGGGTCTAGGGTCTAGGGTCTAGGGTCTAGGGTCTAGGGTCTAGGGTCTAGCGTTTGGGTTTACGGTTTGGGGTCTAGCGTTTGGGTTTACGGTTTAGGGTCTAGGGTCTAGGGTTTAGGGTTTAGGGTTCAGGGTTCAGGGTTCAGGTTTAGGGTTCAGGGTTAGGGGTTTAGGGTTTAGGGTTTAGGGTTATTGATAACACTCAATGGGTAACTCCTCTCTAGGCGCCAAGCCCCAAGCCCCAAGGGTTTAAAGGGTTTAGGGTTTAGGGTCTAGGGTTTTAGGGTTCTGGGTTTAGGGTTTAAAGGGTTTAAATGGTTTTGGGTTTAAAGGGTTGAGGGGTTTGGGGTCCAGGGTCCAGGGTCCAGGGTCCAGGGTCCAGGGTCCAGGGTCCAGGGTCCAGGGTCCAGGGTCCAGGGTCCAGGGTCCAGGGTCCAGGGTCTAGGGTCTAGGGTTTAGGGTTTAGGGTTTAGGGTTTAGGGTTTAGGGTTTAGGGGTTAGGGGTTAGGGTTTAGGGTTTAGGGTTTAGGGTTAAAACAGAAAGAGCATAAGGTGGGTGACCATACCGAAACAAAGAAACCCTAGTTACAGTTGCAGAAATTGCCAGAAATGAAGAACATGAATAAATTTCTAGAACATGAAAAAATTGCTAGCACATGGAAAAATTGCTAATAAAGGACAAGATTATGAAAAACACATAATACACAAAAACAGATCTTTGTATTCATCAAACTAGTTTCGTCCTCGATGGGACTCATCAGTGATACAAAGAAAATGAGCTACTTGTAGTCCTTATATAGCAAGAATGGACAAGGCAAGCGACACATGGTATTTTTTGCAACCATGGTATTGGGCACATGGTTTTACTTTTTTATTTTTTTAATATTAAAATATTTAAAAATAAATATTAAAAATATTAAAAAATAAAGTAAGAAAGCTAAAAATATAGCTTTACTTACTTTTTTAATAAAGTAAAAAAGCTAAAAAAAATAGCTTTACTTACTTTTTTAATTTTTTAATATTAGAATATTTAAAAATAAATATTTAAAATATTTAAAAAGTAAAAAAGGTAAAAATAGCTAAAAATAGCTAAAAATAGCTAAAAAATAGCTCTGCTCATGCAAAAAATCTGAAAAAATTATGTGCTGCGCCTGAAGAAAAATGCTCTGCCGCTGGTGAAGATCATGGTCGGGGGTCGGAACTGCTCATGTAAAAAGTCCCGATTTTGCGCGGATTCCGCCAACAAATGAAGGGCTTGGGAATATCTTTATGTATAGAGCCATTGGAATTCTCCATGCAGTTTAGGGTTTAGGGAACCCCCAAGGTTCAAAGCATGAGTGGCTTCACAAAAGTCCAGCTTCAACACCAAGGGGGCCCTTTTGAGGCCAGTAGTGTGAAGTGGGCCTCGTGCATAGACCTGCTGCAATAGAGCGACCCTTTGATCCCAATGGACCTTGGAAAAACATGCCTGGAGGAAATCCGGAGGATAGCCCCTCGACTGAAGCCTGCTGTAGAATGCCCGTCTGAGTTCGAGGAAGCCCAACTCAGTGCTCTCTCGAAGGAGATACCGCTGCAGCTCATTAACCACGAATGCTACTTTCTGGTGCTTGGGATGCCAGGAAGTAAAAGGAATGTACTGATATGCATTCAGTGGTTTCTGGAAGCATCTGGTGGAAAGCTTTCCAGAGGTGTGGAAGTTATCACCTTTGAAAAGCACAATGTCCAGAATGTTGATGTTGGATGATGAAATGCAAGAAGTAATGCGGATGTGCTCAGGATAAATGGACTGGTAACAATCCAAGAACTGGACCAATCTCTCTCTGGAGCCATTCCAGATCATGCAGCCATCATCAATAAACCGTCTGAAGAGCTGAATCTCTGGAGCAGGAAATCTACGAAATACTTCTTGCTCAAGGTGGCAAAGAAAAAGACATGCATACACAACATCAAAATTGCTGCCCATGGCAGTGCCTCTAATCTGCCGGTAAAAAGAGCCATCAAACTGCAAAAAATGCCACTTGAGCACCAACTCAGCTGCACTAACAAGAAAATGCACATCCTTTGGCATGAAGAAATCAGCAGTACTATGCTCAATCATATCCCGTAAGGCATGCAAGCCTTCCTGAGTGGGAATGCTAGGATAGAGAGACTCTACATCAAATGTTACAAGAAATGAATCAGGAGCAAAACGCTTGGATTCAATATCCTGTAAGAGAGAAAGAGAATCTGGAAGATGAGAAGGCTGAGCAAGAAGAGTGCCAAGGAGTTTATAATGCAAAAATTTGGAAAGAGGCTCCAACATAAACCCGTTGTAGGCATAAATAGGCCTACCGACAGGAGGGTTTTTGTGGATCTTCCAAATAAAGTATAGCCGGCAAGCTTTGGCATCTTGCGGCTTGATTTGCATTATGTACTGCCACTGCTGAACTGAAAGCAGATTATGAAATCTGTGTTGGAGCTGCCTGAGGGACCTGCTGATGGCCAACCATGGAACCGCTGCATACTGCCTGTAAACATTGAGATCAGCTAGTTGCCGGTGAGCTTCGGCAACATAGCTATCTCTGTCAAGAACCACAATACCCAGGTTCTTATCCGCTGGTTTGATCACAATAGGGAGTCGGCGAAGGCTCTTTAATGCAAGCAATTGGGATCTGGCAAATCTGGGTTTAGCAGTAAACTGGACAGAAGCAATACGGGACTGAAGAATAGAACGGCCAAGCTGGAGAGCACGATTAAGATCAGGATCATTAATCGGAGGCTCCCAGGTAGGGTTTGGCAAGCGGAAAGGGTTATAAGAGTCATCATCGGCAGAAAGTCGGAAAAATCTTCTAAGACGGCAAAGACGGGAAAAATAGGCATATTCTCTATAAATGTCATCAATGGCCATGGGAGGAGGCCGGGGAATGTATTTATGCCCTAGGCCCAGAAATTTGGTTTGGCTGAAGGAAAGGGGGACAGAAGAGAGATTGTGAATAGCAAGATTGCTAATTCGACGATCAATCTGGGAGGGGGTCATTTTTCCAATCAGATAAGCCAAATAAGAAAATGGGCTAATGGAGGGCAACCAAAAAAGATGACGGGAATTGCTTACATAAAGAGAACCTTGCCTTTCCCTTTGTCTCTGTCTGGCATCTGGTGTACATCTGGCCGCCGTGGAGCAAATGGGGCAGCTGCCGGATTCAAACCAGTGTTCTGGAAAGACTGGTTTGGAGCGGAGCCCGACTGCCCAGCAACAGATTGTGTGGAGCGATTTCCTCGGCGGAAACGCCCCCTGCCCATCCCGTTTTTTGGCCGGGACTGAAACTGGGGCAACTGCTCCTGCTGTAGCTGCCTCTGAGGCTGTCTGCGCAGTTGCTGGGGCTGACTGCGCAGTTGCTGGGGCTGACTGCGCAGTTGCTGGGGCTGCCTGCGCAGAGGCTTTTGCTGACTGCGCAGAGGCTGCTGTTGCTGCTGCTGGTTACGCTGCTGTTGCTGCTGGGGCTGTCTACGCTGCTGCTGCTGCTGCTGTCGCTGCTGCCGCTGCTGCTGTGGAGGAGAAGTGCCAGGAGACTGAAGCTCAATAAGAAATGCAAGCTGTTCTTGTATTGGCTTCAGAGTGGCATCAAGTTTCTGCTGCTGGGCCTGGAAAGTTTTTTCAACTTCCTTCTGAACCAAAACAGAGATGGCATCCTCTCTCGGAATATCATTGGCATGCTTGGCTGCTTCTTCTCGTGCAGCATCACGGGCGGCTTGAGCAGCCACTCTAGCGGCACGGCGTTCTACTAGCTCTATTTGGAATTCATTGACTTGTCGATTATAGGAGGACAAGGCCAATGAAGTCCAATGTGTAGCAACAATGCTACCAGCAATGGGACCGGTAGAACTAGTGAACGGGATTTGCTGGAACGGTTCGGCAAGCTGTTGGAGCTGATCTTCAAAATCTGAAGCTAGCTGAGAAACCCTAGCTTCATTTTGTCTCACAATATCTTGCTCATGCCGTAAATAAAGCTCATGGCAATCTCTGCGATATCTAGCAGTAAGAGCTTCGAGACCACCTCTGAGAGTATCATTGGCGGCAGGATCGGAAGCCACGAGACCCGGTGATTTAACCATGAGGCTTTGAATGACCCGGTTGTCTCTTTGCAAAGCTGATAATTTATCAACAAGAGACTGAGATTTCATTAAAATCTCGGTGGCTTTC